>ML133443.1:600000-1105650 GCA_003864495.1 Nemopilema nomurai
CCAACTAAAAATTAATCACCATTTTGGCAGCATCTCATTTAGCGAAACACTTCGAAGAAAACATCATCAATCATGCTTCCTTGACCTTTTTCGCCACTGGTGAATGCTTCTCCTTTTAAAAGTTGTTGTCATAGAAATCGTGTAAATCGTGTTTATCAGCACTATCATGCTAATGAATCGTAGGGCTACATATATTAAACGTAAAATCGGCATAAAATTGTTGCAAGGAAGGATAGCATCAAGTCACAAAATCTTTTTAAATAAATAGAATCGATGAAAAGAACCTTTGTGTTTGAGATAGAATATGCAGTAGAGAGGCTATTCATGTAGAGCAGAACTTTTAGTTCACACTTTGATATGCTAGGAATTTTCTTTATCTAGCTAGGAGAAGAAAGTGAATTTTGGAAAAACAACACTAATAACAGTGAATTGACGATATTTTTTGTACAGTTTCCCTATTCCAAGGAAACCAATATTTTTAGATGACCAACATAATCTTAATCTAATTAGTTTGCTTTAATTAAAACTGATCTGCAGAAGAAAATATCGATCTTGACAGGTCAACCAACTGCCTTCGTGAAGTGAATTATTTGCATGAGTTCGTTTCATCTGTTTTTTAATCTTCTTTTGCTCTCAATAGGTGACACACATGATGAAAAAGTCAGAGACAGGCTTATCTACTATTCACCGTGATTACATGCAGCATGTAAGAGCTTTCAAATATCAAAATAACATCTAGTTAACAAGATATCTTAAACAACGTCTAGTTAAATTACAATTTTACATGGGAGATTAACTTTGACTTATGTAACCTCACGCCTCACCCGTCCCATTGCACGATTATCCAAAAATTTCATAATTAAACTTTTGAAAAAGAACAGCCAAAAAACACAGAGAGAGTGTTTGCAGTTGCCGAGTAGTTAAAGCACTTGACCATCTCATTTGGAACCTGACTTCAATATCGAGCCAAGCACCTTTCACTTAACTAAGCTACAAATTGGTACCTACTTAAAGCATGTCATATGACAGAAAAGTCAGTGCTCAGTCTAAAAAAATGGCTTTTTCTTGACCGATTAATTCTCCTATGTTCATTAGAGGACATGCCATAGTGCCGTAAAGGAAAAGAGGCAAGAATTAACAATCTTTTGTGCTGCAAATTATCCATGTTTAACACATGAATTAAAAGTGCCTACATATTTTTATCAGTATCAGTATGAATGCTAATATTCACATGACCAGTACACCTTGAATTTCATCTTCTCTTTGAAGCCTTTTTATCCACACCAATCTGATGGATGCATTGTTAAAAATTGCAAAGCTTCAATCCATAGTTTAATAGTTAGTTAGCACAATTCAAGTTCAGAAATGGACAGCGATTAAAAGCGCTATGACATAGGAGACTGCATTTCTGGCCTCTCAGTATGCATCTTTATAACTGATGGTACCCTTATTTGACTTGATGCTTTGGAAGTTTACGTACGGTAATACCCTAATTGCAGTCCAAGTACAGTAGAAATGGATCATACACTAAATGTGTTGAATCATGAAGAATCTTAAGTTAGCTGAAGTTCTTTGAAGCTTTTGAAGAACCAGGTGATCTGGATACTATTTTTTCGAATGAATGAATGAAAGTCACTGATCCCTTCCCTTCTTTTGCTAGCAAAAGGAATGCCTTGGATTGACCATTATACACTGGTCATGGCTGCAAGTTGATTTGTGCTGTCAACTCGCCATCATTATTTGTACCTGCATTACACCCTCCAAATTCCCAGCTGAGATGGATGGAAAGTTATGGTGATTCGACCTACAAGGGTGAGAACTTTCTCAATCTGTGCTCCTTAGGGAAATTCTTTGCCGCCTTGACGAAGCTCGTTGTCAACCGGCTTTGACGCACCCCTTACTTTCCTTCCGATTAAGCGGTTTTGTACAGAGCAGTGAACATTTTGATCCGACACTAAAGTACCTGATGCGGATAGTTCTTTCGCGTATGCACACAGTTGCGTTTTAGGTTTTTGGCGTTTATTTGTGCGTGCAGATGACTTCTAAAAGGTGAACATTAGCTCATAAGTATTCCTTGAAACGGATCAAAAGGCTGCGCTTGCACATATCATGGTAGGAGTCGCCTTGATCCAGGGAAGCATGCAAAACGTGTTCAGCAATAATTTGCATAGGAAGAGGATTCGGAGTCGCCATTTTTGCTACATTCATGCTTAAGCTATGAAACTTATTTTCATTCAAACTTACCTAAACTTTCATTCTTTAAGGGTAGTATAACATATGTTTGACTTGAGACTTTAATACTTCAAGATATAATCAGACTTTCAACACGATACGTTACTTTTTGGCACTGCTGATCCATCTCTATACATGCTGATATCTACTATTAGTCGAAAATGGCGGCTAAATTCAGTCTGATTAGATTATTGCTGTGTGCTAATTGTTGATTTATAGTGGCTCAAATCTAAACTTCTCTCTGATTCCAGACCTATGATTTAAGACAATAATCACATTTGACCAATCTTTTCTTTTACCAACAGAAATAAAATTTTAAGCGGGAAGCGAGTTTGTTGACCAAATTGCAATAAGACAATCCAAGAGTAGTATTGAAGTAAGCAGAATTCACAGACAAAAACTGAAAATTACTTGAAGTATGTGCTTTTTTAATGACTTTTTTAATTCATAAAAGGTTTCTCGATAAGTTAATGAAATGAGAGGTGCAGGTGCAGGTGCATATATATATATATACCAATAAACGTGAATAGAAAAATATATCTATCAAAAATTTGAGTAATCCCTACCAACGATCTGAAAGCTACTACAGCACATCTATATTATACCACTTGAACACATGAATGAAGCGGATGTCATATTTGGAAAATGCTGAAAAGAACATTGAGAACAATGGTAATTTTTTAGTCAAAGGAGCTTCCAGCAAGATTTTGACACTAGAAACAAAACAGCCTGGTACTTTGATACAGCTTTGAGCTTAAGTCATAGGACTGGGAAATGAATAGTACCTTCATAAGAAAAGAAACCTAGTTTGTCGTAGGCATTCTCAAATCAACATATATAAAGGGGTTGACTTAAAGGGCTTATCATTAAGGCTCTTTCACTAAATAAACGATTCATTCTATTAGTTTTGCAACTCCACGATTATTACTAGATTCTTCAAACCAATATAAGAACTCAGGCTGTTTTGTTATCTTCCTGGAATAGGGCAAAGCCGAGGGACAAGCCTTTGAGGCTTAGGTTAGAAGTTGTAAGGAAATCCTTTCGATTTTAGGCCTCACCCGCTGGAGCAGACAAATATTTCTTAGAAGCATGTGCTCTTTTACGTTATTTCAACTTTAAGAAAAGTCGTGATCAAAATTTGTATAAAATAATCGTGCTTTCAATATGAAAAACCATTACTACAAGAACTGCAGTTTCATCCGACATTTAATGCTTGAAAATAATATAAAGAGTGAAGGACTCCTCACTCCCAAGTTGGTACTTGCAGTCACGTGACTCTTCCTTGTACAGCGATTCGTCATCAGACATTGACCAGCATTGTCCATTCTTCATCAAGGCAAACATCGTTACGTCATGCTTTACTGCACTGACGGCACAGTCGGATACGATGTGGGATGTAGTTTGGGTAGAGATGGGTTTAGTCCTTCGAAGCAACACAGAAAGAATTAGTAGCAAATCAGGGAGCAACTCAGGGGATCATGAAAGTTTTTCCTATCAGGAAACAAGTTTACAATATTGAATTCTTGATTTGGGAAAAATGAAATTCTTGGAAATATATGTTGACATAGGCTTTGAGAAAAATCATAATGGCGCACCAGTTAGCCGATCCGCTGAAGTTGTCCATCATGGTTTTCATCCCATTTCTATGAGCTGAAATCTTAAAGCAGCCAAATTCAATCGTTGGAGGAATTTGCTTAATATCTGAAAAGCAAACGTGAGAACTTGAGAAACTACTTCATATTTTGATAATCTAGCCAAGAATCAACGATAAAACTACTGTTATACCCTCAGGGATAGACTGCTATTTTTGCTTGAGTAAGGGTGTGTGATTGGGATCGTGAGCTCCTATAGCATAAGTCTCTAGCGATCATACACAATGCCGCTACTTAGAAATGACAATGTCAAAGATGAACGGTTTAGCTGTGGAAGAACAGCTATGCCTACGTAGAGTAGTCTCAGATGCCAGTGAATGAAAGCTTGGATTTCAGATTGCTTCTGACCATCATCAACCCATCGTCAACAAACTTGCGACATCGAATCACAGGTACAAGGGTTCTCAAGTTGGCTACGATAGCAATACTTCTTTCTATTACCGCTTGTCTCTATATACAGTAATGACTAATAAAGATTCTTTGCTAGAACTGTTAGATTTCCGGTAATGATATGTATCATTGTAATTCTGATACCATACACTTCTGTTTACAAAGTACAGATTAAAAAGCAGATTCAACGTGGTAAATAATAATGAAAAAATTTACGTTTTTCTGAACCGAAACGATAGACAAAGTTTACTCCAGATCCACCAGTTCCATCATAGCAATTCTTAGATTTGCCATAAAGGAAGTATTTGTTTGCCACAGATGAACCTCCTGCCCAACATTCTCCGTAGAATTGGAGAGCAAAATATGAAAACTTCATTTTGAACTTTTTCTCAGTTTCTGGCTTTCTGACTTCATCTGCACATCTTTGAACTGTCGTAGACATTTTTTTCCTGCAAAATATGCTATTATATTAGACAAAAATCTCTTTACGGTTGAAATTTATTGAAATGACGTGCTTCTGAGCTTTTTAACTTGCAATGACTTAACACTATCATTTGGTTTAATTTGAGCGATAAAGCTAGAGCACGCAATTCTGACAAGATGACAACATAAGCCCTTAAAGGTTCTCTTTGCGAATGCTAGCAACTGTTGCTTGATATTTTCATAGTAACACCAGAGCTTGATGCAACTACGGTTTTGACAAAGATGGCTTAAAAATCAAGCAGACAGGCAAGCGTTTAAAGAAACTGACAAAACTTTCATTGACTTTGAAAAGTGTTAATACGTTGTAACAGAAACAGAGCTTCTAAAGGCCAGCCAACTGCAACCCTGCTGCTTCTACCGGACATTAAGTTGTTTATTTTTTACTGGTCACTACTTCAAATGACATCACTCGTATCTGCATGTTGTAGCAAAGTCGTCTTTTTCATGTTTATTTTCCATTCCTATCAGTAGATATATTCTCCTCAATCAAGCCTCAGAAAATGAAAATTGATGGAAAGCATATTTTGATGCCATTTGATTGATTTGATGGTTGGCTTACAAAAAAATAGCCTCCATCTTGAATTGATGCCATGTTAATTTGCCAATTGCATTCATTATGAAGTAGTGGATGCAGTAGTGAACACAGTGGATGCATTCACTGTATCTGATCTTGCTCAGAACCCTTTACACGTTCAGCCTCAGCCAAAACTCGCACCAGTGTTGTAATGGCTAAGTTATTCCCTAGAAGACTGTTACCAAAACCATGTTCGCAACAAACAGAGTTGAGCGCAACCTGGATCCTGAGGTAGGGATCCGGTAAGTGTAGGTACAAAATAAATAGCAATTTCGTCCTCACGTTGTAAAAGCTGTCCATGCGGAAAAACGTTTGCATGCTTACCAGTCTATTTGGCTCCTGAGGCTCTTGATGAAAACTGGTACGGTTCTGGTGGAGCTGTCCTTGTAGCAGCCGAGTGCAAAGTAGCCTTTTCCTTCGTTGACACTTCGTTCTAAGAAGCAGAACAAATTCAGTGTAATAATGTTGCATTTTCTTTCTCTTAAAATGCGTTTAAAAATTTCTTATGACGTATTGCCTCGATTTTCATAGACAGAAGTTCCATATTCCATAAAAGTTTTCGACGAATATTTTTTAGAAACCTTGACTTCACTAACGTGACGTACCTAAGCATGAATTTATTTCATTTAGCTACCCTTAAAATGTTTTTCCTAAGACCGTACGCGCTAATAAGTGAAATAAATTACTTTTTCAGCTTCCAAGTTTGCTTTTATGTTTTAATCTAGATCAGAGCTTACATAAAACCTTCAGCATAATAGTTGTAATCGAGTTTCTATTTTGGAGCATCCATTGCCTACTCGCAATGGTGGCATGGCAATATACTTAATATCATTTGATTGCGATTGTGGAAAGCAAGAATTGTTATCTAAGCACATAATTTTCATGCTCATTATTTCGCGCAAAGCAATACGAAGCCTGAAATTTACTTTTTCTGCAGACTTTGTTCGTATCACATTGCTGTTTGGTGGGCAGCTTCACTTTCTCTTTTATGCATCGAAGTCCAGAAACGTGAATGTTGTTGTGGTCATGGCAATAGAGTACCATTATCCTCTGTCCTAAAAATTGCATTTCAAAGTATGGAATCCAAATACAAGAAAGTACGGAAAATTTAGATATCTTATGCATGATAAATAAGAGTAAAGACAAGAGTTGGGTATTCTGCCTTGTTGTCGATAAGCATATCGAACTGGGCTGCTAAAGTTTACTTTAGGCCAGTTAAAGGTGACCTAAGACAGGTCAGAAGGAATTAAATGTGTTGACGGTCTATCTTGAAAGCATCTACCTGTTTCTTTAAAAGGAACATTGAGAAATAATAACACCAATAAATGGCTAAATAATATAGGAATCGACTGCAACAAACTTACATGGAATGATAATTAAGGCAGTAAAGAACTATGCTGTATCATTCAGGTAGGTTGGCTGGTGACTTCGTTGGGGTCTTAAATTTCATTTCATGTTCCAAGAAAAAGTTAAAAAATTTATGGATTCAAAGGAGCACCTTACAAATTATAAATTATGCTAGGTGGTTTTAATCTTTGATAAGGTATTAAAGGGGCCTCTGAAATATTATGTTCCTTATTTTAAAAAAACGCCAAGCCAACCTCCATGGTAATTGATTACTTCGATCCCACCACCCAACAGTTACTGAGCTTTGAAAGAAGAGGTTTACCTTTTCCGCAAGAAGCTGAACAGATTCCGTATGTCACCCTCCAGTGATACGCTGGGCACGCAGCCATGGTACAAGACACAGGGCCTGATGTTGGCTTGGTGTCTTTGCAGTAATGCTCCTCAAATTCAACTCCATCCCCATCTCTAAGACACTTTACTGCTCCATTTTTTACACCTGTTTATATAAACGAGGTATTCATGGTACAAAACAACATAATAGCAAGAAACAGCAAAGGCATAATTTTTGCATACTCACGTAAATTGCGCATTTTGCCCAACAATCCTCAGAGTGTGCAAAAGTCGGAATATGAACTGGAAATTTGCAAACTGACATAAGCCTCAGACGTCTGAAGTCCAATGATGCACCATTTTGAATGAAAAATCATAGCTGCAAAAGTATTATTACGTCATCCTAGCTAAAGCTGATCCAAGCCCTAGCGCTCCAGGCCCACATCAGCAGAATAGCTGCCACAAACCCTAGGCAGGGCTAACAAATAAAATTGCTTGCTTGCAATGTCTTTGCCTTTGAATACTTGGCTTCATAAGATCGATACTGTTGGTAACCGCGAGAAAATACTGGTTTTAACTGTTAGGTAAATTTAGGCAAAAAGGTCAGGATAGATGCCTTAGAAGCATTCGACAAGTTTCTTTTACTATGCATTGCAGGAACCTGAAAGCCTTGTCATTATTAATCCATATCAACAATTTGTACAAAAACACTGTAGTTTCCCCACCTGTGCCGCACGTAACACTGCAAGCACCATAGACGATATGGAAGGAGTACGTTGATGGGCAGTCACCAGAATTGCATTGCCTGTCTCCAGGGCTTGGCATAACGTCTTTGCACAGCGCGTTGTCCACCACTGCGGAGGAGTCCTCTTCCTCGCAGCGCACTGTGGGTTTCTCAATGCCTTAAATAACGAGAGTCTTAAATTATAGATGGACTAATCTTACTAAGACAGAGCGAAGAGTATAATGTATCTTCCTTGTGTAGCATAACCTAGAAATTATTTTTCGGCCCCTTTATTTGCCCCACCTCACAAGTTTCTAAGTTTTTAGCTATTAGTATTTCCGCCTATATGCTTTATATGTAGCTTTTGGATGAAGCTTGAGCATTCTCTCTAAAATATATCTTGTGTGCATTCACTACTATCACAGGATTTTCCTGATGGCCCTACCAGTTTTCTAAGGCTAGAATCGCTCCTGGAGTAATAGCTACTTAAAAACAAGTTATGCATGTCTTGCCATTCTTAAGTTGCATTCATTGTGCCTAGAACAGAAGAGGACTTATCCTAAGTTTCTAATCAAATCTTGAGTTCGTTTGAGAACAAGTTCTGCCACTAAACTTAAGTTAGTTTGCCATAGAATAGTATTGCTAGATATCATTAGAAATGTTTCACATAATATGAAATCCAGACCTATTCACTATAGATATAGGAATCAGTGCACCAGAAATAATCTGAATTGTTAATTAAATCTCAACAAACTGCCTTCTAGCTGAATGATTGTGTAGAGAATCACGTGCTACGTTGAAGAATAAGAATGAAGACGAACCGGTGCCGCACGTGACACTGCAGGGGCTGTAAACGACATTCCATGAGTATTTCTTAGCGCAATCAGGCATCGTGCAGCTAACTGGATCGCCAATAGGAGGCTTCGACAATGCATCGCAGGAAATGTCCGAGACCTTTTCCATATCGTGTTTTCTGCAGCATTCAACGACAGAGCTGATGGTGCCTTCAAGAGAAACGTAGATTCTAATGAGAATGTGTGATTTCCATAATTAGCAAGTCTTTAGACGAATCTATATTTCTGCTTGTTTTAGAATGGTTTTGGAAGCTTAGCGTTACAGAACAAGTATGTTCTTTGCGAATGGTAATTTTTTGCTTTTAGATTGCAAGTTAAACTTTCAAATATTTTTAGATTACCATATTTAGAAATAATGGAATAAAGTCTGGTTCCCCATTTGCTAGCTATTGTTAAATTCTTTACCAAAAAGCACTTGTTCGCAATATTAGATTAGTATGCAAGCAAAGTCTACCGTCATCGTTTAGTGTTCCCACCCAGACACTTGGAAAGGAGAGCAGAGCTGCATATGCAATAATATTCTATACGAAATATAAAATCAAGAATAAGCAAAAAAGGAGAAGAAAGTTTTACAAGAATGTTGAGTTCAAATATTCAGAGGCAACGGCAAGGGTCTTTATAACAATAGCATGCAGCAACAACAACAGCATGTAGATTTCGGATACCTGTTCCACACGTGACACTACAGAATCCCTTGCTAACTTTCCATACATAAACTATAGGGCAATCCCCTGCGTGGCAGGCCTTAGAGGTCACCGGCTTCTGGTCCGCAAGGCAGTTGCTATCATCCACAACGCTGTTATCATCCTCCTTTATACAGGTCACTTTGTAGGGCACTACTCCTAGATAACGAGATAGGTGTTGTTTAACAGTTGCATTGGCCCATGCTTCTAAGGTGACTATGAACGTGTATGTGATCACGGATTGTCTTTAGGCCGGTTTACATGATCATATTCAAGTCAAGTTTGCATCACATTTTATGATCACAAGCTGTACTCGTGTAAGCAGCCTTTCAAGCTGTCTCAAGTTGCACGAAGAAGCATGAACTAATCCCTTATGCCTCATTTGACTATTAATTAGCAATTGCATATTTTTCATCATCAAATGAAAAAGTCTGTCTGCATTTTGTGTTGTATATCAAAATTTCGTTATGTTACAGAAATCAGTGTTACTTGGAACCTGCAGTTACCAAGGCAACTGTATCATCAACACGAGTCGAGGTTAGTGTGCTTAAAATTCACCACCATGTGTAGCTGATACGAGCAAAATATATTGCTGCTCTTTTTAATCTGCCTCGTTTTGAGCGCTAGCATGACTTACCTGTTCCACAACTGACGCTGCATGTGCCCATAACTGACTTCCATGCATACGTTGCGCATGCGTGGGGATTACACTGTTGTGGGCTATAAGTGGTTATATCTGGCTTTTTGCTTGCGTCACAAGCTTTATCGGCCTCAACTAATCCCGCAACGACGCATTCGATTATTGGTTGCTTCAAACCTGCAAGTCACAAATTTCTCATTAGAGCCAAACGCTGCTACACTTGCCCTCCTACAACATTGGAAAAGCTTTCTTGCAAAGCACAGCTAAATGACAACTGCTCAAAGGTAGGACAAAAAGCTAGGAAAAACGAGTAACAAATTACATTTTCCAGAGGCAACTTCCCAATGGGGCAGTTTTCAGACTTGAATAATGGGACAAGTGTGATGATCCAAGGATGGGGGAAATAATGTTTCACATGCTATTCATGCAATTCCTGCTAATTTTGCTTCTATGTTTTTCTGCAATTTGGAAAAAGCATTTTCGACAAAAGTCTGCTTTGCCGTAAACTTTGGATTTATACTTTGCAAATTTCAATATTAAGGAGCACCCAATACAAGCTAGAGAGGATAGTGGCAGTTTCATAGCAAAATAGATATAGTCGACATTTGCTACTTTAAAAGACGTTTGCAATTCCCAAGAAAGTCAAAGATCTAAGCTGGTCACGGCATTGATTTGTGCTTCAGACTTTACACGTGTGATTGTTACCTCCTCCGCATTTCTTGGAACAATCCCCATATCTGACTCTCCAGAGCGGGCAAGGCTCCGCTGCGCAGGCATCTGTTTCAGCTGGCTTAACGATTCGGGAGCATTCTAGGTTGGTGACAACAACTGTGTTTCCATCCTCATTTATGCGTTTGCAGGCAACTGTGCGGGCTCTTTGGCCTCCACCGCAGGTTACACTACACTAAACCAAGAAAGAGATTGAAATGGTCAATCAACATGCTTTATCGATTTAAGATCTTCCAATGGAAAAAAATGAAAATACTATGCCTTTCAGTTTGCTTGCTTGCAAGTAGTGGTCATTCAGGACTATTTGACCTTGGGCCTTGGGACTTTTGGATCAATTAAAACGTTGCTATGAAAGTATCAAATGACTTTGCCTTTGAACTTAAAAACAGGACTGTACACTAAAATTGTTGTCGATACAAATGTGAAAATGATTTATGGCTTTTTTACAGTGAAATATTACCACAATTATCTAAAACGGTCTCGATAACCAAGGTTGATAAAATTCTAGTTTTAGAGACCTTTCATAGTCAATACAGACACATTTCAACATCAGGCCCATTTCCACACTAAAATTTTTTCCAGCTAATGCATACCTTGCTCCAGGCCCCAGGGGCCCAGAAACTCGGACACTTAATTTCGTTGCAATGTTCTAATAGGTGCTTTTGCTCCTTCACAGTGCTGCAAAGCGACTGGTTAGCCACTGCATAGTATTTCCCATCGCTTCTGAATTCTGCGCAGTTGTGTTTGCGCGTGCGGGTTCCGTTGCCACAAGTCTTGCTGCATTCAGACCAGGGATGCACGTGCCATCTGAAATTTTAAATGTAGCAGATGCATATATGAAAATCATTAGAAACCTTTAGCATGGAATATTTATCATAGGAAAACTTTTCTTCTATGAAAGCTTGAGGAATTTTTCAATTTACCAGATACAAATGAGTATGAAGAAATAGTAGAAACGTGGTTGGCTTGAATTTTTATCAAAGCTCTCATTTATTGTCTGTCAAGACTCATTCATGTCAAGTTGTAATCGTACTCCTAACAGTTAATTGTCCAGGCATGCAATGATGAGGTGACGTCACTCACGCAGGGGCACAAGGCTGCACATTACAGTCACGCTCTGCAACTGGTGCTGTTAGTTTACTGCAGTATTTTATGCTCAAGCTTGATTTGTCGTCTTTCCTTCGGCATCCAATAACTTGTGTCTGCTTCCCTATAGGCAAGTCAAAGCTTTATACAGAAAGTGATTCTCTCTGCAAAGCAACAAAACTTTGCAAATGCTTCAAAAGTTTATCAATTGTGGCTTTAATAACTATATATTGTTCCTTTTTTGCCAAATTTCAATCGAGTTTCTAAACATTACTAAAGGCAGAGTTCAGCTAGATTGTTAATACGATATTAAAGTCTAGGTCTGATTATATCAATAATGTTATATTAAACCAATAAGCATTGATGAATTCAAATGATTCATACCCCCGGCACATGACTTGCTGCATTTGCCCCATGTCTTTTGAATGTAATACTCTGGATCAGATACTGTTCCTTGCCCAGTTGCGAAATATGTCCATTTGACCCCCATGCTCGGTCCCCTTAGGTACACGTTCCGGTACTGTCAAAAGAAAATTATTTTTGCATGCAAATGGCAAATCCAAGAGCTTTCTCAATGCTTGTAGGAAAATATAAAAAATTGATACAATTAAATAAAGTTCGGTGTTAAAATATTGTTATGAATATGGTTATAAATCGATATGAATCTATACATAATTATTACTGTCTCTATATCTTGATACGTATGCACATTTAAAATAACGAGGACGGCAAATTCATTTTAATGAGCCTTTATTATTGATGATGATCAATGATTAAAATACATAGAAGGAGTGAATAAATCAAAGCTCACAACAACATGAACGTCCTCCTGTATTGTTCCTGTTATGGTGATTTTGTCTGGGAAGGAATACCCTTTCATCGTGTACACCAAATCTGCGCCTGCGCATTTCATGTTCGTTGACCATTGGGGTATGTGGTACAGCAAAGTGCCGCTGCTTCCCACCTTGACGCCTTCGCAGAGGCAGAAAAAGCAACAGCTGTTACCATCTCATATATTCAAAACATTTATATAATTGAGATTGTCCATAATAATGAAGAAATGACATATTTCCCCTTCATTTGAAGGCACTGGTGAGTGATATTCTTGCAAGATGCAAATTGGCCCCACACTTTTTGT
This sequence comes from Nemopilema nomurai, assembly GCA_003864495.1. Taxonomy (NCBI): domain Eukaryota; kingdom Metazoa; phylum Cnidaria; class Scyphozoa; order Rhizostomeae; family Rhizostomatidae; genus Nemopilema; species Nemopilema nomurai. The sequence continues at coordinate 612,863 of ML133443.1, forward strand.
TATTAGATGAAATTTAATCGTAATGATATCTTGTAAGAGAGTACTAGTATCTGTCGCAATGATGTATTAGCAGCCACTCCACTGATAAGATGGAGCTAAGTCTAGCGAAATTTTTTGAGCCAACGGAGAAAACAAAACAAGGCAAACAACCGAAATAAGTGACAAATGTTATTTTGTGCTCATTTTGTAAAGGGTAACAAAATTTAGAGTCATATTTTAAGATCAGAAAGTGTGAGAATCACAGAAAACCACACAAATTATAAGATCGGCAGCAATAAATCAAAAAGCTTTTCGTGGTATAATGTCACCATGTTGTGGGACATCACCACTGTTTGGGTCTTAAGCTACATGTTCCATTTTGCTTCAACGTACTGACATACTATAATTATGCTCATGGAAACTTATGAATGGAACATTTTACTTCATATTTAAACACTATAATTTTTGGCAACAGCGTTTTGTTGCATATTATTTAGCTATTTTAGTAAAAATTGGTAGATTCGTTTGAATGAAACACTCACTCATGAAATTGTACGTCGATCCCATTTCTTCAACAACAATGTTCTTGGATCCTTTGGGGATTGTAACTACATCATAGATACCTGAACGAAAAACAAATATATTTGATCGCAGACAATCAAGATCTTCCTTCTATCTGAGATAGATCGTTTGAATTATAAGACATGCTTGATACAAAGTCAGCTCTCCCTCATCAAGAAGAATTCTGACGTCATACGCGAATACAGTACCTTGGTTTGAGAATGGACTCATGTTAGTGCCATTAAAGGATTTACAGCCAGATCCATCTCCTCCGCATACCCCGCAGCGGTCTGGAACGGCTCCAGATTCTAATACCAAGTCACATCCGACAGACTATTAGAAGATGTCAAAGACAAATGCTTAGAGAGGGACATGAATGCTAGAGAAACGTATTAGATTGCACATAAAATGTATCAAATATATGACAAGCAAAATATTTCTTGGCTCAGCTAGCACTGCTAACCAGAAGATTAAAAATGTCAACAAGTTAATGAAGAGTTACCAATGCGACCAAGTGCTTCATGGAGAAGAGCTTCACATTAAAAAACCTTAAACCAGTTTAGTCACACTTCATAAACATTCCAGTTTATTCATAATTCAGGGTATGCAAGAACACGTTTGCATATTCCGAGAAATATCGGACAAAAAAACTGTGCAAAAACTGTTTTCGCGGTTTTTAGCTATAGTGAAGTTAACGGTGTTGTCGAATGTACCAATACGGGGCCGGGGAAATTATTTTACGGACAATTCTAATAAAGAGTGAAACACTCCCGGATGAAGTGTCAAATGATTTAAATTACTTATGCATTGAAATTATAAATCGTTGATGGTGTGAATAGAAGTAGGCTGCATAGATGTATAATCGACAGACCCTTCTTTTTCCAAATATGCAGGTGTCTGGTGAGCCATCAACTGCTTGTGTGCCATCTTTGACAGTTCCGTATATATACCAAGAACAAATCAATGTACACGGTGAACCGGCTAAAAGCAACACGAGCATCATGATCATATTACTAAATTCGAATTTAAGCAATTTTTATGGGTAAGATTATGTTCAATGCAACTCTCTACCATGAGATGAATTTTGGAAAAAAAAGTGTAGAATGATTAATGCTCACGATTGATGATTGGTGTCGTGCCTTCTTTGCATTGGTTTTGCCTAAACGAAATATTGCCGGCCGGACATGCCTGTTTATAGACAATGGGGAAATTTTTAAGAGGCTCACTGGTATACCAAGCTTAGTTTAATAGTCACTACAGCGATAGATACAACTGACAGACTCATATAACGAAAAGATACAATGGTTTAGATGTTTTTTTAATTCACTTTCCTCCGATAACGAATAATCTAAGCCTATTCCAAAATGTCAACCATGATAGCAATGCTTCAATGAATTATGCTAGGACCTATCTGAAGTGCAGTGTGAGCTTACATCAACAACAGCTGACTAACACTCGTAGGATTTTTAGAAAACTATACTTGGATAAGGATGTTATCGTCGCATAGCGAAGGTTTTTGATTCCAAGCACATGTGTAGAACCCTTCGTCCCGTAACTTTTCGATGTAAATTTGGGTCCCAATAGCTAACGCGGAAACGAACAACACAGGTTGTAAGAACAAGCGTAATGCTTTCTGTGATGGCCGCCCAGTTTTCTCGGGCTAGAATTGCCCCTGAACTTGGGAAATAATCGTCTGAACTAGAAAACATCGCATACTTTTCTAATTTATTCAGAAAAGCGTTATTGAAAATCTTAAGCATGGGAAGTCTGGCTTGCAGGCAAAAATTACTGTTCCAGAAAAGAATGAAGATGAAGAAACATTTTTACCTGCATGCCACAGGTCTTAAAGTGACCACGATCTAGTCCAACGCATTTATTTCCGCCATGTTTAGGTCTTGGAAAAAAGCAGAGATTAAAATAGATAATAAACATTATCAAAAGGGTTCAAATATGAACAATTTCCAGTTTTAATCACCTCTTCTCCAGACAATTAATGCTTTCCTTTCACTAGAAGTTATACACTTTTCTACAACTAGGCACTCGTATTAGATACTACTCAGCATCCTGTACATGTTTTAATATATCTCAAGATCATATTGTAACCATTACATTCTACAAAACTATGTGCCAAAATGTTCTTTGAGAGTAAAGGGAAATATTCTCAAGCAATATTATTCCGGCAATATCAAGCCTTGAGGCAGTTCTGAAGTGGAAGTTTCTTAGAGGCATTCGAAGTTGGAGAGCTTTGAATTGAATACCTGGGGTATTGAGAATTGCATAAAAGGGATGGTTTTTAGAGCTAATAAATGTAAGCTTCGAAATCAGAAAATTGTATCCAATTAATAATTAAGAGCTAACGAAAGTTCCACTATGGGAAAACGCATGTGATTGATCTGATTGAAAGATGGAAGCTTGCTTACGTTGGATTTGTGCAAGTTCTTGCTCGCCACTGCGCACCTCCTCCGCAGTTCCAGTTACATGCGTTATACTCGCCCCAAGAGGACCAGCCTCCGTGTACAGGACTGGGTGGCTTCGAACCGTCACTTACACACTCCCCGTGTATACACCACTACAAAATGAATTGTTCTTCAATAAAAGTAACAGTCATGTCAAGATATTTCTTCCATATTATACATTTTATTGCAGGGCTGACGAAAATTTATGTTCAATTCAAAGTTCTATAATTTTCAAAAATTCCCTTTAAGAAGGGTTTCAATTATTTTTATAAACTCAAGCACTATTTGCCATTGAGCAGTCATTACAGATCAAATGAGCTCCCATCTTTTTGGCATTGAAATGGAAGCCAGTCTCTTGAAAGGAACTATGATGGCTCAACGAGCTCTGCAGCTTTATCATGATTATGTCGATTTGAAACTATTGTTAAGACTGCTAACTATTGGTACTGTTCTTATCATTAAAATATTGTTATACTGAGGTCTTGGAAAGCACATAACAATATATACATAAGAGCACTATCAATTGGCTTTAGATGGATGACTGTGTTCCAAAATGAAATTCCTACCTTTGATCTCCACACCAAGTACCATGGGATGCGGGAGTAGGAGTTGTGTAACACAAATTTGTCCCTTGTTTTCGGCAAAACAAGTGGTAACAGCGACTCTGAAAAAGTTAGGATTGATATTCAGACCAAACTTCAACGGAATATGAAAAACAAAAGTGACTGGACAATTGATAATGATTACGGTCAAGGTGATCTCTTTGGTTGCCATCCTGTTTTCCTTACAACTGGATGATTTTATAAAAAGCAACTGAGCTGGTTGTGTTAAGGGAATTCTCACAAAGCATCTATAGCATCGACAGGTCATTTGAATTTTTTAGAAAAGCTAGCGATAGCCAGGGTATTCCTTTACGGTGTATGTCGCTGATATCCTTAGGCGTATCTATCTCTCATATTTTATTATTTTTAATTATATTATTATTATATTATACTTAATTATTAGATTATATTCTAATTTGTTTGGGGCTAGCTGCAACAATGACCAACAGTCAACTTACAAAAGGTATACCAAGGCGATTAAACATTTGCTGTTCCAACTTTATTAAGCAAATACCGCTCCTACTTCTTTATCACAACGTCTGCGAAAGAATATACTTAAACCGGCTTAAGGACAATCAGAGCCAAAACCAAGTATCTATTTTCAAAACATGTGGCACAATACTGACTGCAAAAGGTAAACAATGTGAGAATCCTTTTCCGAATGCAAGCAGACACTGTGTATCGGCATCGAAGACTTCTCCATAGTGTTGGAAGCTGCCATTTGTAAGGGAATTTGAGGGTTTATCATCGAAACATTTTGACTTATCCGACCTAGAATTAAGGAGAGAGGAAAATACATTGACATTTGGTCAAAACATTGAAATGACATGATTTCGTGCTGTCGTACTAATACAGAGGTACTATCATGCTGAAATGAAATTATATTAAGTCCATGTTGCCTTTGCTAGTTTATGAATTATTCACTCCTCTAAAAAAATGATGCAGTTGAGGTATGTAAACGAAAACCTGCTCTCTATAATCAGTTACAAGTGCCTCAATTTAGCAGTTTTGCAACTGCAAAACAATATCAGCAAGAATTTTAATTGAACAAGAGCATTTTCAACTCAATCGTGAACTTGACATAAATAGCAGACAGAATCGTGCAAATTAGATAAGCACAAATAATCTCAGATCTTATTGAGAAAATAAAGGGGAACTCACAAAAGGTTTTTCTCCAAAGCTTTAGAGCTGCAGTTTGACCACCGTAAGCTTCGCGGTCCCGTTGCAGTCGCGCTTGCCATGATATTCGTACCATCGGGACAGCCTTGCCCACCGTCGTGCCCTAATCCGAGACTGAAGAAGAGTTATGAGTCATAAGGGTCAATTGGTAATAATTTTTCAAAGTCAAACTCTTGATAGCAATGGATGCAAAGTTATGGTGTAATATAAGGCATAATAAATAAAACTATTTGACATGTAAGTCATTGAAACAGCCCGCTGCGACATGAAATGACATGACATGACAAGACATGACTGACATGAAATGACATGACATGACATGACACGACATGACTGACATGACACGACACGACATTACATTACACGATATGACACGACATGACATGATGTGACATAGTAAGAAATAAAATGACACGTTTCGATATGACATAGCATAAAACAGTACAACAGACATATCAATTAAAAAAAGGAACCATACTTGTGTCCAAGTTCGTGGGCTGCGATAGTGAATGACATGAGGCCCATGTCTTTGACAACAGATTGACTTGTTGGTTTCCAGCACATTCCAACACCTGCCAAGCCTAGAATCATAGTGCTAGAGTTAATAAACATTACTTCTTTTACGCGATTCTTTACTAAATATGAATTAAAAATCCTCAGTAAGTTTGCATTTTGAGTTACTATCTTAAATTTTTCCTTTTACTTACCGGCTATAGCTCCACATCCATCTCCACAGCCACTTCTGAAATAGAATTATTTCCAATTATTGATGACTGGATTTTTTCAACACAGAGATGTAGGTAGTTGCTTTAAAAATAGACCTAGTGACTGTAGTTCTAAATTTTCAGTGCATAAACAAATGTAGCTTCAATAAGAAACATGTTGAAAATGCCTTATGTACAACTACTTCTCGTTGACTTGCAGAGAGATTTAAAAAGATCTTATCGACTGCAGACTAAACAACGTTTATGCCAGTCAGAAGCCATTTAGCCTTATTGCTTGCTATACCTTTGATATAATATCTTAAATTGCGGATTATCTGAGCGAAAGCTATGAGAAGCAATAGGTCGAGAAGAGTATGTTTAAACAACAATCAAAAGCAGCATTAAGAACTTTTGAGGCATTTGCATCCATTGCCACAGCGTACCTTGTATAAAGAATGGCATTATCAACATGAAGTTGGTTACTGTCATCATCAGGGTTATTTTCGTAAACCCAAGCTCGGAACTTGCTCAGCAGGTCTGGCATTGATGCTGCGCCTTTGAACTGTAAGAAATGTTTGTAATGCGCATGCGCAAAAGTATCGCCAGGGAGGTGGATGCATGGGGCTATTCATACTGTATTAAAGCAAAACCATAGGAGGATAGGTGATAACGACAAAGATTTATCTCCAATCGGCTAGTTTTCAAAGCAAAATACCCTTGAAAATACCTGCATCTTATTTTTCCCTTAAGCTTCAAGATTCAAAATTAGTGTAGAAAACAAGGTAGTATACTCAGATTTTGTGTAATTTTAAGAAAACATTATCGACTTTGCTTACAAAAAATTCTATTATCTGCAGCAATACTTCTATGGAACTGAAATACAGCTGATCATAGTATTTTTAGCTTTGAAGATAGCAACTAAGCTCAATAACTTTTTTCATTATGGAAGCAAAAACATTATAAGGCCATCTTGTTCTATCGTCATACTGAAGAAGCAGCTGGGGCAAAGGCTGTCACTCAATTAGTATTTTCATTATTGCCGTGGTTCTCAAGTTTCATACAAACCTCGTCTGTTTCAAGTATGACAATCCTAGTAAGCGCAATTGTGACTGGGTATGCCAAATTCTTCTCCTTGAATGTGGTAGCAAGCTTGAAAAGAGAACATCTTGCATTAGTATTTCATAGATAAGTGCTATGACTGAAAGAAACACATAGATTTTGTCTATTCCAAGTTTTGTTATTTTCGAAGCTTTAGCGCTGTGTGGGAAAATTTTTACCATGTTCCCTTGCGCAGACAGATAGGAGTGTAGAATCTCCTTGCCATGAAAATCCACCATTGTTTTATCAGCAACGATCATGAGCTCTACTGTCTTCTCCTTTCTTTCTGATGTCGTCGACCGCCTTAGCCGCGTTGGCGTGGAAGGAGCATGAGGTCTTTCTGCTTCATCTGGCTCTGGAACATTGGGACGAAAGATAAGGAAAAAATCAAATTTTCCTCAAAGGTACACCTTCATTGAAAGTGAAGATAAACAATCTTTTGCCTCTCACGAATATCTAAATAGCATAATACGGTGTTAGAATTTTTCCCTTTTAATGTCATATTTGAGGTTTATTAGTAATTTTCATCATAAACCACAAAAGTGGTTGTAAGACAATTTTTGCTTTGAGTCAGAAAGGAGGAAGGTTTGAATTATAAAAGTTGCAGCCGGAGGAAAAGTTTGGCTTTTCTGGACTCTGGCATTTGAGTCTCTACAGAGTATGCAAACTTGAATAGCCATTTGTTGAAAAATACTACAGATCTTACGTTATGTGAAGGGGTCTAGAGTAGGGTTAGATGATTGTTATAAATGCATGGAGGCTATCCCATGCTGCTTTGCGATAAGGGCTTACCGGAAAATCCAGAAAGTGGCTTTGCTGCATAAAAAATGTGGGGTCCGTGGTGGGCTTGGTGGTCCATCTCTTTTACCAACTCGCGGGGAACACGTGACAAAATGTACAAGTGACCATCTTTGATAATCATACCGTGCTGAAAGGACGAAATTATTTTTGAAGTCGTATAGAGGCGCGTACAAGAGAGAGTAGAAGTACCAGCAAATATTTGAATCATGGCCAATAAATCAAGGTGATTGGGCGATCAATTGATAACGGGTATTGATTCAATAGGCACTTGCTCCAAGTAATTTATTCGTACTTGAACAGCAACTTTTTGTATGGCCGAACGATATAAGAAAATTGCGCTCTCTTACGTACTAAATACTGAACCAAGTTTAGAACTCAGGTTTAAAATAATCAATCTCGATTATTCCTTTGCTAAAGATTCTCTTTCAATCTTTAGAAAAAAAGGGGAAACTCCCAACGACTTCGATGTATTTCTTTTCCAAGGCAAAGTCTGTTTATCGAACGCAAATTTCTTTTAACTCTCTACAGAGAGATACAGGCATATTCGTATTGATAATGTTAGAATTACGTGTCGTGACGTCAGATTATCGTACAGAAGGCCTACCCATACAACTTTGGCCTTCGAAGTCTGGCCTTTGACTCTTGGCATCAGTCTCAAAAAGGTTATTCAGCATCGAATTTATATGAAACGCTCATAGGCATCTTTGATCATTATGCTCTACAGCGTTTTAGGCTCATTTACTTTCTCGATCCTTCCAATGTATGCTTTGCCTGTATTATACACCTGGTTATATTTTATTTACGTTATCTAATTCATTAGGCAAAATTAAAAGCACTTGCCATTCCATCTGAATGCTCCAAGGCCACCATTGATTGATCACTGTTCAAAACGCTTCCAGTTGTGAAAGTAGCCTCTTTTCCAATCAGCCTCTTAACACCATCTTTAGTGTGATGTTCTATGATCTGGTTTTCAGGTTTAATTGCTCGGCTTGCAGAAATATTTATATGAAAGTCCATTCCAAATGCTCTAAAGTGCATATATACCGTTTCCTCTTTGTGTATGTTTCGCTGGGCAGCCTTATTACCAGTTCTGTCCACATCGTATGGAAAAACAACTTCAAAGTCAGCAACTGAAACTAAAGAGGGAGATTTCACGATCACATCAAAGGCCTGCAAATTGTAATAAAGAGTTTCTAAGGATGTAACCGGGATATAGAAATCAAATGGTAAAACCCTTTACAAGAAAAGACCTGAAAATTAGCGAAAATCCATGCGTGGCTATTAATCTGGTCGCCTTTTCCAGACCAACGAACCTTAAGCTAAATCATTCACCAAAACATTATTCTATCTTTTCTTTGCAAAGAGCTGGGCGCCATATTCGTACGGATCTGAGCGGGTCCATGATATCGGATAACTTGACTTACGTTTTTGAAAGAGTGACCTTTTGAGAGTGTTTAACGGAAATTCAATCATTCGTTGAGCTTCCCTTGCAGGTTTACATTTTTAATCAAAACATAAAGCTACTTTATTTTACTTTATACCTGTGAATGGAATGCATTAAAGGGAAAGCTTAAAAACAATTTGGCAACTGCAGTGTATCAAAATCCATTTTTACTTCTTCTTAACCATTATTTGCTTCAAAAATCGAAACAATAGGGCAGTACTTCTCATTTAAATTTGTTGTTTCTGTGATTTACAATAAATGAAGGTCGGGATTTAAAAAAAGAACCAGTCGCTTTAGAAACAAACAAAGGGTTGGTCTTGTAAAAGTTCACCGGCATTGTAAAGACAGCGCAATAACTTAGATTCATTCGCAAACATTTTGCAAATCCTAAGCAAGTAACCGAATGATAACTGTAATAACGGGTAAACAATATACTGTCTCTACAATAATCCTCCTATTGCCAGCTTCGTGCTTCCACTATTGGCAAGCACTGCTCAGGGCATGAAAAGAAATTTTCCTTTCTGCGAACACGCGCATAACTTTTCTGCAAAGATACAAAGATTAAAGCAAAAAGGTATCACCCGCCCGAAAACAGTATTGATATGTTTCATTTGATTTAAAAAAACACCTCTCCAGGCTAGTCTTTCCTATTAGACTATATTAAAAGCAGATTCCAACAAAATTACTTCAATTACTTAAAATTTATGCTTTTTGGCTTTCAGCTGTTTATGAATTGGAGCATTATAGGTTTTTTGGCAATGCGATCGACTCTTTTGGAATAACTGAATTTAATTTTGACGTAGGCAAGGCAAATACTGTAAAAAAGTGATTCTGTTCAATTTCATGCTTTTTGGTGAACAGAAAAGAACAACCATTTTTCTTACAAAGCATTTTCCCAAAGTATTTCCCGCAGAACTTTTTCCCTGAAAAATTCCCTGCGATTATGCGGCCGGGTGGGTTTTTATGCCCTGGCACTGCTCCTAAAGCTAATACGAAACTACAAATACCCTTTTCTGTAGCTGTAGTTGACAAAAACTGGGCCTAGAACAATTAAGCTTCATGGAGCTCCATGGTCCAAGCGATTGGTTGCAACGAGACAACAACAACGCAATTAGTCATCAATCTTGTCGCAACTGGGACCTATTGTGTTGGTGCCAATCTTTGATTTCTAAAGGGACTAGGCTTTACCAAATTCCGCTTTTCGAAGCTATTCATGCTATTGTTTCATATTCGGCGTGTGAACAGATCATTGCATTTTAGCCGCTTCCCGAGCTGAACAGTAAAGAGCTTCAAATGATCTGCATGGCTGTGACCGGAATATTGAGATTTTTTGAGCGACCTCACCACATTTCTGCATTGAAAATAACTGCACAGGTCATCATTGACACCCAGGCTCCATCAAAACAAGGGGTGGTCTATAACTGAGTGGGCTGTAGAAAGAGAGAGAAATTCGCCTAACTGGGTGTTGGGAGCGTATGAAGACAAAGGGTTGTGCTTGCAAATCGTCTCCTTGCCTAGGATATATTTTCAATGCCATGGAGAATGGTGCTTTCTGTCTAATATGTCAAATTTGATTGCATTTTGCAGTCTGTGTAGCCTACTCCTGTATATTTAGTTAAATATTTGCGATTTGTCGTTGCAAAAGAAGTGAATTATCAAACCTTGTGACGAGTTGTCGGTGCCAAAGATTTTATGGCAGAGGACGCTTCCTAGCTTGGCAAGCAACGTCTGTGAAAAAAGAAAATTATCACAAATCACTGTCTTTAAATTGTTAAAATTTTGTTCTTTACATCTACAAACTGAAAGTTTTACATTCAAAAGGGTTTTTGATGGAAATCTGGGCTAGTTGATAAGAAAAGATGCCGGAAAAAAAATTCTGGATCTCGCTTTTTCTCAAATATAGGGAAATTGTCTACGTCACAGAAAGCTTCTGTTGCCGTGGCATGGAAAATTTTTTATGAGTTCTCTAAGGGAGTCTTGCATGTGCTTATGATGGGTAAGAGTTGGGGTAAGGGTAAGGATTTTGTCACTAGTGAACGCGTAGGGTGTGTGAGTGTGCTCTAAAAACACAGATGATCATGGTCAATCTTTCATCGACCGAACCTATGCTATCTAATCTAATGGGGCATTACAGTTTTTCTTTCGCGTGTTTTCTCGTATTTGGTGCTACAAATTTGCCAGTGTCGAACTGTATTTGAAGTGTTTTTAGCGGACGGAACACTAACCGCAAAAACGAGCGATAAGAAAAAGCCCACACCGTGACACACAATGACGTTGTAAGGCTATTGGAAATTTTACAAAAATGTAAGGCAACATACCGATTTGAATGAATCCTTATTCACTTCTTCTTTGAAGTCATTTTCTAAAAGAAACGTTCATGTAAAGCCATTAGACTTCTATATTAAACATTATCAAGAAATATGAAAAATCAATTAGAAGGTACACTTATAACTAGCATAACATTCATTCTTTTGAATCTGGCTAGCCATAAAGTTCTATTTGTACAGTCTAGTCAATGATTCAAAATCTTATTTTTAATAAAGTATCCTCCAGCCAGAGGCAAGAAAACGACCATTTGAAGAGAGAATACTTGCATTGGTGATTTTGCTTAATTTAATCTACTTTACTGGAGCTTTGCTAGACATTTAGCTATCACTTCTTGGCTTCGATTTGACGCGGAACCCAAACACGCACTCGCACACCAGTGTAACAAACAAGCATCGTTCAGCCGCATTTACTTTTTGCTATATATCTGATATATTTCATGTTTTAAGCAAATATTCGTAAGTAGCATTGGCTTGATTAAAATCAAAAGGTAATTTTTTCAGCCTTCCTTTCGTGAATATAAAAAACTCAATGTTGTTGACCGCAATGTTGTTAGGATCTGGACCTAAAGTGGCACTAAGTAACAGACTTCAAACACATCAAAACTGAGTAAAAAGCCCTTATGTGAAAGGTCCCCTTTATTTAATCTAGAACATTCCCTACCGTTTTTTATCGGTTTCCACAGACTCGAGATCCTAGAAGGTTTCTCGTAAAGATGTCGAAAAAGTCCGTAGCGACAACGAAATAGCTTCTGCCTTTCATGGCCTTTCGTGTTCTTCTGTACTTTATTTTTATTATTCTTTATTATTCTCAATATATAAGTCAAAAGTTTGAAGAAATTTTTGTGAGGGAAATTAATCAAATCAATATCTTTCTGGCGTGTAGTATAGCAAGTGTGCACAAAATTATTTTTCTCTTTGCAAGCACTTTAGCAAGATTAGAAAATGTTACCAAGAGTTGATTGTCGTGTTGCCCTCTGCTATACATTAATTCAGCTTTTTTGAAGTCAAAATTTGCTTCATAACCGTCTGTGCCCTAGTCTCATAGAGCCAATTCCTTGCTTGTTTCCAATGGGCTCTAATTGGCTGGGTTTTCATCGCCCCCTAATTTGTGTGCTTTGTCGGAGTTGCTTTCCCACCAAAAGAGGAGCATTCTGGACCAAGCAGAAGAACAGAAAATTTAGTTAAATGAGTCACATACCATTGCCTTCCTTTGCAACCACCGTACCAATGAGAATCAGAACAGACATCAGCAAAATTTGTGGGCCCGTCATCTCCAGCTGTAAAGAGAAGGTGGTGATGCTTGAATCTTTGCAGATTGAACTGCATCAAGGACCGCCAACACCGTATTTTATGTTGGTTAATCTACCGCGAAATTCTTCAGGGGAAATATTTTACAGTTGGCATTAATCTTCATTAATAACTGTGAGAGACGATTTGAGTCATCAAATGTGCCAAAAAATGTCTTGAAGAACAATAGATGCTTCACCAATGGGCAATGAGTTCAAAGGGATGTTGTTCATGAAAGGGATACTGCCTACGCGACCAAAGAAAAGCGGCGCCAAAAAGAATTCTATCGACGTTTCAATGTTTCCCTGGGAAAAATTTCTGCTTGACATTTGGGGAATTTCGGCATTTGATATGTGAACATCATGATAGTTCTGCTCAAAAATAAACAAAACATATATCATGTATATTTTAATATATTAAGCATCTGGATATCTTAATATATTCTTGCGCTAAAGCCAATAGAGGATTGGCTGCAGAATAAAGTTGCTCCTTTGCCATTTGTGCCACTATGTTAATTGTCAGCTTACAATTTCATGTAGTTTTTGCTGGAATGACTCGACTTCGTACAGTTGTTAAGCTTTTTAATGGCTAGTTGCCATGCTGACCTTTCCCGTCTGACACCTTGGCGACTCGACACATCTGGTTTTCTTCGTTTTTGGAAGACAGACATCTCGGTCGGGTAACAGTTGGTCAGAGTAGAGATACGTTTGCCAAATTTTAGATCTTTCAGTCAGTGATGCGTTATAGGCAAGTCATCGACATTATTCTTGCTTCAAGCTTACAAAATGGTGGAGGAAGAGTGCATGGTTAAAGCTTCGTATAAGGGTTCAGTAGGAAAGTTGCGAAACACAATACCGTCATGAAAACAAAGACAGTTTTGAATTGGTCCATTGTACTATTTAGTTAAAGTATCATGCTATCACAAACGATCAAGTATTTTGGCTCTGATATCCAACAATATTCATATGATACTTCTGGGAAAATAATTGAAGAATGGAATTCACTCGGCCATGATTCACATGAATAAAGCCAGACTGTAGTGAAATTGTCAACAATTTATTAAAGTGGAATGAAGTCAAATCGTAGTAATAATTGGAGAATGGGCTTTGTTTTATGACTTGATCTCCTTCGCAGAATCTGAACTGATGAAATTCTATCAACCTGTTTTCAACTGGAGAGGAAATAAGAATCTCTGTGCACAAAATTGCAGCAAAAGCCCATAAAACAGCTTCTTAAGTGGAATCATTCTTTGCATTAATCATGAAATGATATTAAACTGATTTCTGGCACAAAATTGTTTATAAAGGCTGACGTAGTTTTCAACTTTTCAAATTGTTCAATCTGCTAGGGCTTGGTCATTTTCCATCCTGTGTGTAGTCTTAGAAATGAATTGTTTGAATATGCGAAATGTGGGGGCCCAACCGATTAGAGACAACGGTACATATAGCTCAAACGGTTATGCCATAACTGCACCACGCACCAAGAACATTGAACCATACAGCTTTCTGCTACCTAATATTACTAAAAACATGTGTACCTTATATCATTAGGCTGTCTACTGGGACTATCTAGTAGCCTTGCAATTGTTGCACTAGGGCGCCACTGCACATGTACCGTTATATTTCTGTTTTGCTGTAAGAGAGATTTACTTGAGGTCTAAAAACATCGTAGGCCAAGTAAAAGAAACATTCTCGTGAGCGTATGTTCTTAATCGGTTATATATTAAAAAATTACCTGAGATGAGAAGAATTAAAAGTTCATTTACTCACTGCTTTACTGTCAGGATATGGTTAAGAACAATTTGAGTGAAAGTCAAAGAAAATTTAGCAAAGAGGCAAATGTCGCATGGATAGTAGTTTGCGACATGAAATGTGACCCTGACAATCCCAGTTTTGCCTTGGTGGGACCTCATTATGATGTTATCTTTTAAAAAAAAACAGTGAGTCGCTAGGGATAGACTCCGTGGTCAATCAAGTAGTGATAAATTTAAGAGTTCTTACATGCCTAGGTTTATCTTATAGAAAGGCATAGATTTGTGGTCAAACATACTCTAAGATTAGATAGCTGTTGTTCAAAACATGTTTATTACCCAAGCAGTGGCTTAATCTTCAGTGTGGATGGCATTTTCAAGACAGGCCTTTGTAGATGGAAGAATGGATTCTTTGAAAAGTGATCTTCCACTTCAGACATCTTTCTTGCAGCACCGATGTATAGAAAATTGCTTTCTTCTTGCACTTTCGATTTGCTTTCGTCAACAGAAAATCTGGTCATTTGCTAGCTAATTTTAAAGCCCTTTCGGACAACAGATAAAAAAAGGCAAATTATGATTAATGATCATTGATGATTGGCAATCACTGGTTTGTGATCATCGATTTAAGGTAAGAGAAGTAGTGTGTTATACGATGACAGTTGTTAGACGCCTTTGATTTTGCTGGCAAACTGTAGACCAAGGATTTGTGAATTTTAATGGAAATTAAATGCCGTATAATCAAAAAGATCAAAACATCTGATAGAAGAAGTAGAGGTGTTGAATTAAAATAAACAGACGCTTTGACAAAACGAACACTTTAGTTACATGTAGATGAGATTTAAAATTTCTGCTGTCAGAAAAGCAAGCAATCTCAATTGTCGGTCTCTTTGTATCGGGCTTGATCACCAACGCCAAACATTGTATGCCCAACTTTTTTTCGAAATAGTAAAAGGTGCCGTAATGCAGCGAATAAGCGCCGGGGTGGCTCCAGGGTGGGCGCTTATGCGAGAGAGGCGCTTACTTACACAAATAACAAGAGTGCAGTATGCCTTTACGTAATAAGTAATTTTTTTAGCAAGTTAGTAGTTATTCTTGCTATTTTTGATACGGTGTTGATAGATATTACGGCGAAAACATCTTCTGACTGTATGTTTCGGTATGTTTGACATCTGAAATTATTCCATTCGGCAGGCTTAAAGGTATCCGGTACCCCCGGTTCAGTACCCAGTAAAGACGTACCAACTCTGATCTGGGTTGATCCTCTACTCTTCAGGTAAAAACCTTCAATAGGCTGTTTAGGCTACGCGCAACCTTCAGTAGAACTACGTCATGCGGTCAAATGTTGATACAAAGAACCCATTCCATATGACCACTATTAGAAAAGATGTTTGCTCATTTTTTAGAAGTTGGGTACAGAAAACACTGACGTTGATGAAATAGCAAATAGATTTGAATGTAAAGGTGACAAACAATGGCGAATGAATATACAATAATATGCTTATCAAATCAAGTTAAATATTTACACCTTTGAAGCATACATTATACTTTTGTCCAATGTAATCTAAAGTCGAGTTGGCAGAGATGCAAGCAAACTTGACTTGTTTGAATTTCCAAATGGAAGTTGATACTCCATCATTCTCGATAGAGAAACTAATATTTTAGAAAGACTTCAATGCTCACTATGATAATGGATTCTCCTTTTATAATAAATAACCTTCTCAATCGTCATTCCCCCGTGTGCCTTTGTGATTCCATTTTCTAACTTACTTGAATCAAACTTATAAAAGAGAGAAAGATTGCAAAAGAAAAATGCTTTGTTTATGTTGGGTCTGTACGACGGACGAACTGGCAAAATTCATGTTGGTCCCGCCTTATGGTTGAAGCAATTACTGACTGTTAAAAGTAACATGATTTCCAAACTCGAGATTTCTTCAACAAGCAGATGCAAAGGCTTTATAGCCTTTTAACATAAGCTTTCACTATGCAGAAATGTTAGATCTAAGCATGGTTTGTAAGCATTGCTGCTAGATTTTGAAGGAGGTTTGGACATATTCACAAAAAATCTAGTAGAAGATTACCCAATATGAGACAGGAATCACAAGCGGAAGTTTCTTATACTTTGATCACAGATCCAGAAAAGAATTCCACAAAAATATTTACAGAAAGTTCTTAAGTCCACAAAATCCTTTGTAAAATCTACAAATCTGTAAAGTCATTATAATCCATGGAATCTCCAAGAAAGTGAAGTTAAATCTCCTTAAGGTTACACCGTAGCCAAACTTGTGTCGGTGTTTTAAGTGTATTTTGGCCCTGGATGGCCTGGACGAGAACTGCAGGCTTCTGCCTTTTGAGAATCTGAATACTAAGGGTGTAAACAAATATCAAATAATATCGCGTCTTCTTGCACCTTCTCGTGCCTTCTCGCGCTTTCTCGCGTTCTCTCGTAGACTGGTTTTACAGCCATCGTAATAGAATGTTTTTTTCACAATCAGTAATTACTGCCATGTCTCGAGACATGCTTTTGATAGAATCACAAAATACTACTGGGATTCAAAGTTAAAACCCGTAATGTGCTAAAGATAAGGGTTAAACTACTTTGTGCAATACGCAATCTTTAAACTACTTAATAATAAGGTGACAAATTGGTTCAAAGGTGCCTGGAAGGAATCCAAAAGTAAACAGGAGGATCTACTAAAAGAATAAAGTTCTCTTATTGAAACCTTCTATATACTGCTTAGAAATTATAATGTCTTTTACAGCTATACTGAAGATGCCAATTAGGCCAGATCTTTAAATCAGATTTTAAACCAATGTTTTGGGCTTACGAGTCATTTGCTTTAAAGAACAAACTAAGCCAATGTGAACAAACTGACTTTCCTAGATATCGCAATGTGATTCGAGAACATTAATTCCACTTTTTCAGTGCCAATTCAAGTCATTAATGAATAACGACCTATTTTCTGCAGTCAACAGCCGAAATATATATTCTGTTAACTGATTTTTAAATTCGCATGACCTGGTAACCGCAATAGTGGAGTAAACGTTTAAAATTTGCATGAAAATTCCTAAAAGAAGAGCACGTATAAATCTCAGTGCAGTTAAAAGGCAGATATCCATTGTAAACCTGAAAGCTGTACTAGTGTAAAAATTGCTGGCATTGTAAGTAAATAATGCAGTTGAGAAGTTTCCTTTGGAACTTCTTACTTATCTCTGAAAAGAGAATCGATGCCTGATATTTTGTAATCACCATCATCCTACATCGATATTAACCCTGATTATGTGCGTAAAATATTCAATTTTCGACTCTTCAGGGCCTGGCACTAAAAAGCGTAAGGTACTAGTGTAAAACAACTGGTTGTGAAATGGTTCAAAATACTGACAATTTTCTACCAGCCTCAGAGTTTCACTTATTATGGCAAAATTAGGCTGGGAAAAATGCAAAACAAGTGCCCGCATGAAGTAAAAAACTGTTAAGAGATTGAGAACTAGGTAATAAGAAGCGCAATTACTAAAGGCCAGATTGTTTTGAACGAAACTCCATAAAAGGTGATTAACGACAAACTTGATTAAAAATTGGAAACCACGACGAATCTTTATACACCATCTCGACCTACAACGTACTTTGTAAAAACAAAGTAAAAGAATTTATGCTTGTAAATTAATCAGGAACGCAGTTAAACCTCTTTCCCATTCTGAATTGTTAAAGGAGAAGACTTGAATATTGTAGCAATATATACTCGAAATAGGGCCAGTAAAGCCATTATAATGAGATATGGTGTCTACACTCAAGTGAAAGCAATTGGCTGTATCAACACACCAAGCTAGAAATAAGTAGATACGAAGCTCAAAAACAGCTATTTTGTAAGTCAAATCCTGTAACTATTGCTCAACGACTCACCTGACAGAGTTGTAACGACCTCCCTTCAATCTGTTTGCTTCGTCACTCTCTTTTTATCTGAAATGTGAAGGTAATAATTAGAGATGTTTGTGGCAACTCAGCGGACTAGAACAAGTGGTAGGACGGGGGATAGCCTTGAGACCCCTCTTTCGAAGCCAATGAAAGCCCCTTGCAAGTAGCACAGTTCTTTTTCACGCACCACGTCACATTTTATAAAACAATGAAAGCTATGGGAGAAAACAAACTTCTTCCATAGCATCCTTCCATTCCATTTATTACCTCAGATTTATGTCAGGTATAACGGAAAGTGTGATAAAAATACAAACATCATTGGTCAGTCCACATCTATCATATCTTAATCAGTTTTTTCTAATGGCGGACAAATCTATCAATCAAATAAGGTTGGGCCATTGGACACTTTATCGCATCCCATCTTGTATCTCAAAAGACGACTTTCTCTGTCCTTTGTACATTTAAATGCGAGCAAATTCATATATATCTGGACATCTTTATGCTTGAAGAGCACCGAATGAGCCTTGGTTCATTCTTAAATAATTTTATAAACTTCATACGAAGGTATTGAACTTGAATATGAATAATCCAATGTCGACAGAAGGGGGCTAGTGAATCAGTTGAGCTATCGCCCAGCAAATGTCGAAGCCATGCTCTATAGCATTTTTAGAAAAGAGATGAAATTGTTGTTGTTTGTTACCAAAGAATGCAGAGGACACGCAGCGATTTTGTTTATGTCTTTAGATTAAGCCTATAAACCTCTTAACAATCAAAGTCAAGTTTCTCTTTTAACAAGAAACCGCTACGTGAAATCAGAAAGCTTAGCAAATGTTTTGAATATGTGCGAAAACTTTTTTAGGATGAACACGTTTAAGAAAAGTGTTGTTGGTTAAGTTAGTGCTTTTATTTCATGTTCAAAACAAATCAAGAATATTTCGTCCTGCCTCCCACTCGTGTCTGGAACTGAAGCGTAGCCCTTATAGCGTCTACTTTCCTAAGATATTCTAAGCTAGGTAAAGAATGGGGTTGAAATAATCCTTAAGTATTATCACTAAAAAGACCCCCGTCGTTTATAGAGTAAGTAATAGCATGAATGATGCAAATTTTCCTTTGAATGTTGGGGAATGCATCAAACCACATAACATACCATCATATTCAGTTCAGAATAAATCATGGCACTTTGTTTAGATTCGCTGTTTTAAGAAGCATTTATTTTGACAATGCCTGAAACCAAACAAGGCTAAGATGACATAGAATCTGACAAAGATGCAAAAGAATTGCAAAGTCTGCTTTTTCAAGACGGCACATACCTTTCGGAGAAAGAAATCCTCAGATCGGCACAATTTTTTCAATGGCGCTGATAGACCTCCATTTGTGCTGTTTATGTCAGCATTGTTGAGAAGTCTTAGTTTAAGTAACAGTTTATCTTTATCAAGTACCTTTTCAGAAGTTAATCGCTTTCTACAGTACACGTACGTCAATTTTAATAGGCCTTTTCATTGGGGAACCAACACACTAGAATCATAGTTCTGCCCATATAGGCGACAGACATCAAATTCACGATTAAAAAAACAAATCTTACAAATTTGCTATAAGCTTCCATCGGTTGAATGCTCAAGCTCGATTTTAGGATCAGCTATATTTTCAATACATCTTTTCTTAACTATTATAGCTTTTCTTATAGATCCTCTCAACATTACATCTAATTTTGTAAAAAGGGTGAAAGTGCAAAACATGAAGCTGTTTTAGCTCCATTGGCTGTCATAGCTTAATTAAGGCAAATCCTTTGGCTTTTATTGTCTTTTTAGACTTCACTTCGCTTTCTCGATTTAAAGATAGTCAGTAAAGCTAAAAGGAACCAAATTCAGCAAGGTAAAACTGATTTTAATTTCGCGCTTTCGCTGTCCAAGAAAAAGGGTCCATCAAACATTCTGCAGGTCACCCAAACATAAGGTCCATCCATGATTCCCTATCAAACAGGTTGGGAACCCAGCATTATGTACAAAGCTTTTTAGATTTCCCACTCCTAAACCTGCAAATTATGAAAAATTCTTTCTCGGTTGATGCAATATTTAAAGAGGCAATGTCATAAATAAGAAGATAATTAAATACCTAAAGAAAAAAGGTTGGATCTTGTAAGGAGGGGTCTGTTTTGTTTCTTAAATTGAAAAATGTGCACTTTGCGAGTGGTTCCGATTGAATCTTTAGAATGCTATTTGTATTATCGCTAATTTCCGTTCATTTACTTACAACTGCATTCATTACTAAGACTGTGAGAAAAATGCGTAATTTCATATTTAAGAAATTGATGAAATTTGCGTTATACCACCGATATGAATAAACAATAAATTTCTGCGGCACACATGAAACACTGCCGTGAAAACATTTTACGAGATTCATTAATTAGCAACCTGTTGTTGTTTTTCTTTCCTTTTCTAAAATCAACTTGCCTTTAGCAAGGGGCATCATGCATTCAAGGACAATGCACTATAGAATCGAGTTTAGAAAAAAGTTTCTTGCCAGGCACAAAATGTAGGGGTTTCTTTGAAATGACTATATGGAGCTGATGTGGATATATCTGTCTATGTTAAGAGGATTTGATGTCAGTTTCCTTTCTAATTTTCACAATATTATTAAACATTTACTGTCTGTTCAATCTGTTATACAGATGTAGGCCAAATTATATTGGTGTAAATTAAAGTAAAGTGTAAAGTGAGTATGCAAAGAAATCTTCCCTCTCTCAAGCATTCCTTTTTTCTCGTTTGGTGAGATTAAGAGGCATTTCCATTATCAAGAGCGTTCAATAAGATTTCCTATTGCAGAAAATGACAAATGCCTGTATCTATATTTGAATAATACAGAATATTTTCAGTATGGTATGGCAAAATTATCCAGAAGCATTAATCAGCCTAAACATTTTAAAGCATACTCTAGTGAATACAACTGCTGAAACAGCCCTGTCATTCCCTATCATTCCGCAAAAACTTTTCGAATGATTGATTTAGACTTCATTGTGGAAATCAGATAACAAATCAGATTGCTCTCACTCATTTGACATTGACTGTTAGTTCTAAAATAGATCTGGATCATGCTTGATGCCGGAAAAATCAATCTTTCAACCTCAGTCACCTTCAACAGGATTGGAAAGAGCCATTATCATTATATTGGCATTTTAAAAAAGAGCAGGAAACCAAATCAAGCTGTAGTACTCAAATAAAGCTAAGCTTGGAGGAGGATAAGACATGAGCAATGAAGTAGCCAGAAAAGAGCCTGGTGGTATAAGAAATTTCTATAAAGCGAAAAATTGACAAAACGTAAGCCATTTTTATTTACTCCGTCACTATGACATAGGATATGTGGATCGTCCTGACACGTTTTGGTGGTGTGTTTGCTTGGATATCTGATACTCATTGCCTTTGCACCAGAGAAGATAAATTGTTTGCATATTTCAAAGCAATGACGAACCAGGTTTTGGCTATTTATAGCTAATGCAGTTTAAATAGGAAAAAGTCACCGAGGCTTGACGATTTGCGAAAATAGCATCAGTATCCCAGATTTCAATTGAAAAAATTGAAAGCAGTTTTGTATTAACAACCACTGATAATGCATAATCATCTGCCTTTTGTCACAGAAGCTGTTTTTGAATTCAAGACGTCGTGGGAAATCAAACCGAGACTCGTACCGCAATATCAACGAAAGCAACAAGGGTCAGTCGTCAGTGTTATTCAATTTGGCCACAAAGGGGGCTTCGATAAAAACTATGCAAATGATGCCCTTATTTTCTTTCAATCCGATTTCCTTCACTCCGATAGTCAATCTTTGCTTCAATAGAAATTTCAAGTCTCGACTGTAATTTGTCTAGTCTTTTCTTCTCAAAACCATTGAATTTATTCAAATGATTTTTGCATATCGTTATCTTTTTGTAATATTTATTCATATCGGTGTCCTTACTTTTTAGCTGCACCAGCTAAAACTAGAAACCACACAGCAAATTTATGGGGGAAGAAACATCGTTTGTGATGAAAAGCTGGTACATGCTAAGAAAAAAGAAATATGGTTTGTAAAGTCTCAGAAATCATTTCTGTGACGAAGGGATAAACCGAGTGTGCTTGCCAAGCGGCTTGATCGACTGCCATGGTTAAGGGCGAGATTCTTTAGCTAACTCAACCACGCGGGTCACCCAAGACACAGAGATCAAGCTTTACATGCTGAAACAACTGACGTTTATGCTATTTGTTATTATTGATAGCTTATTTTCTCTTCTACTGGAGAAAATCTTAAATATTTACATTGAAAATGGCCAGCTATTTTTTTGGACAAATCTACCGTAATTTTATTGCCCCAGAACTCTTCAATTAGCAGGCAATAAGTTTGTCGTGAAACCTTTTTAATTGTTTACATCCTTATTGGGTGGGTGAAATTTTCGCAACTCACTTGAATACAGAAAAAAAAGAGGTAAAGAAAAAAAGAGAGACTGGGAGGATGAAAGAGCGTCCGATTTGAATGTTTTTTCGATGACTCCCTAGGGCAGGGATGCGCAATCTATGGCCTGGTTCGGGGGTCACAATACGGCCAGTTGGTTGTTTCAAAATCGCTCAATTTAAATATCATAATCGTGACAACATTCATTTGACCTTTTCCTGTAATTCTTTGCAGTTATACATTTACTTGATTTTGCAGCGATATCACTGAAATGCCTGTTCATGTTTATGCTGAATCTCTGTGCATCTGGTGCTGGTCCGGCTATTGTGTCGCATTGCTAACGTCAAGGTGGCTTCTGGGTCTATAAGCTGGCTGACCCCTGCCTTATGGTCTTGGGCACTCGCTTTCCATCCTCTGCACAAAATCCAGGGGTAGTTTTTTGTGGCTATGAGTTACTCAGGCAGAATGTACCTAACAGACGCGGCATTGGAAAGATAATGGGAGTGCCGTTTTTTGAGTCATTCACGCAATGGTATTAACTACAACCAAGTTGCCATCCTTTTCCGAGCAGGATATTCTCTAATCGTGCAAGAATTCTCGATGCCTATCAGTTTAACCAACATTCGCTTCACCTATGTCAGCTATTAGCCCCAACTCAGAATGCAATTTAAATGCTTTCACAGATCAAACATTTCTGGGGTAGATTCTTCCCAGAAATTCCCATTACCTTATATGATAAGAGTGCGCTTGAAAGGTTGGCTGCAACACCAACTCGAAAACCCCTAGTTTGATAACACTCAACCAATTTCCCCGTAGCTTTTATCAACTGATGCAATATACAAGGTTGTTCGGTTTAGAGGTAACAGTTTTCTATTGTGAGAATAAGATCTCTGTGGTTTGTACCGTAAGGTCTTATTTTTGTACCGTTGCTCTGTTAACAAACATGCAATTGACATATGCACCCATTGTAAACAGGGCTGCATCGTGGATGAAAGACTCCTCGGATTGCGAAAGGGTAATCAAAAATTACGATAAGAATTCAATGGAAACAGTGGATGGAAGTAAGCAAGCATCAATTATAACTTCAACAGCACTTCAGGTAACCTATTTTCTCGATTACCTTCGCTGACTATGAATAAACTACGTCTATTCATTAATAATCTACCAGAAAAAAGTTATTAAAGCTCTTTCTAATCAACACATACAACCTAAAATTTAGCATTATTTCAGGCCAGTGCACCCCAGCAAGCAATTCTAATAATTTACCTCATTGATGGGAAGACATTATTATCTTTTCTTTGACCCCTTAACGACGTTTACACTAATTTCAAAAGTCCCATTCTAAGAAGGCAAATACCGTTTTATAAGTTTGGAATAGTGCAATTACATCGCTGATGAACACTTGAAGCGTCACCACCTCAAACGCATTTGTCTTAACAATGAATATGGAATCAAATATGCCAGCCATTTAATGCTTTTTAGCAAATAAAACGAATATGTATGGGAGGATTGATGGAGACCCATAAGAAAAGGTATGGCTTGCTGTAAACTGCTTATATGCTTGTACCATATTAGGCCTTGTAAACTTTATCAAGAATTGGTTTATTGAGAAACACTAATCACATATTTTTGATGAGTACAAATGAGTCGAAAAGTGCAATCAAAGTAGTTTATCAGTCTTCAAGCTATGTGGAAACATTTTAATATATTTATATTCATGGAGTAGTTAAAAGGGACGTAGAGAAAAATTAGAAGGGATTTAAGTGAGTGGCAGAAAGGAGAGGCAGTAAGTGATTTATGGGTTAAAACGTCCGCCCCTTCGGTAAAGTTGGAGAACCATCACAAGGGGTTTGTTAATAGTGGCCTAGTAGCCCACAGCCACGAGCATCCCAAATTACTCATAATTTGTGTATTTAGGGGATGGGTTTTTTGCTAAGTTACCAATGCTTCCAATATAAAAAGAATGCATCACTTTACTGGCTTGACTTGTATTGTGAGAGTTATACACTTGGCTTAAAAAATTTCTTCCAGTCACACTTCTTAAAGTCGAATGAAAAATGTTGTTGAGCCCCAAAAAGAATATTTTATTTAGCAATTAAGGGTTGTATAATTAGATATCAGTGAAAGTGGATAACCTGAAGAATTTCAAAACAGTATATTACTGCAGAGGCGTTTAAAACTGCAGCTTACTAGACTCGTGAATGTAACATCACCGCCTCCATGGCATCACCTCAGAGTCAATCAGCAAAGCTCGCGCCAAGAAAAAAAATCACTAGAAATCATAAGTCGCTAAAGCCACGTTTGACCAACTTAAAAAGAAGATTTTGTTAACATTTTATATTCTTACCTGGACTGATCCTCTTTTGCAATTGGGGAAAAGTTTTAGAAGTTCAACGAAGGCCTGTTCTTACCAATGCACTCTCGTCTATGTACCACTTAGAGTGCTGAAAAGTTTACAACAGAGTGAGTATTTAAATCACAAACAGACTTCTTGGTGTTCAGGCACTTAGATATCAAAGCGATATTATGAAAGGCACATTCTGTAAAGGATCAAACATTCGGGATGGGAAAATTCTTTTGTGTACATTCTAATGAAAAGAACTTTTCTTAGAATTGTTGTAATTCTGTTTTCAATACATTGCCAGAAAACGGTGAGACATTGTTTTGCATTTGATTCGAGAAAGTTGATGGCATTTGATCGAGGGTAAGATTAAGTGAACATGCGGCGTTTCTACTTAGAATAGGAAAATAATGCATATACGCCCTTAATTTTAACTTGCTTCGAATAAGACATGCAGTTACATGGAAAATCTCCAATTGAAATTTTAATCGGTAGCCAAAAAGAAATAGCAAATTGTGAATATACGATGTCATTCTTTACAGAGTTTCATTCTCTAGCGCAGGATTTTTTTTATTAGGAAACAGTATTGTTAGAAATAAAATGCAAAATTTTCTTGGTATTTTTGTAAGTAGCTCGAATATCAGGGGCAGTCAATTGGACATATAGGAGATATTTAAGGTCTATTTCATTACACCATTTTCTAATTACACCAATTGGTTGAATGGGAAAAAATTGAAAAATTGATAAAAAATTGATTAGTTCAGCTCCGTTTCCGTAAGAAAACAGAGAAAAGGACTTCACATGCAGCAAGTTACATTTGAGAGGCTCACTCTCTTGTGTATATGATCTTTGTTTCTGGTCACTTTTGAGTCAAAAATAATAACTTCAGCGATTCTATCTGTTCACCAGACTTTCTTTTACAGTCGAGTAACGTCTCACTCTTTACCTTCTTCTTATGCATTAAAAGCTAACCTTTGATCTATTGAACTTTAACCCTGCACTCCCTTGGAAAGGTGCAGCCTTTACACTAGCAAGTCGTGCTTCTATTTGCCCCATGATTCCAAGTCAGTCTCCAGTCTCCTCATATACATGCCAGTCTTTCTGTGATCATTGGGCCTAAAACACACAGCGACGTTCCTAGTTTCACTAACATGAAGACTTATATTCCTGAACTTTAGGAAAAACTTAGGACGATGTCGAACGATATCGTTTTTCAAGTATGGAATGGTCTAACTTCCACCGTTCGTGCTATCTTAACATCTTCAGTACAAAACAGTTGTTCGCCATGTGGCGATTACCAAGATTCCTAAGCCATTCATTTTTTCCATCTATTCTAACTGCTTCATCGGTGTTTTTCAAGGAAGTAGATAGATGGGCATTCAAAACCTTTCTTGTAACATTCATGATTTCGTCATACCAAAAGGCGTTGTTGGAAAAACTTCACTTTCAGAAAATAAAAGCCACTGTTTTGCCATCCTTCTTCTTATACAAATCCACTGAAGAGCAAAAGTCTTGCTTACGTCATATATCTTGAATAATGTAAACATTGTTTTTTTCTAAGTGCTTTGTTTGTTTGTTTGTTGACATAGTAATCCCATTCAAACTTGCTTTCGCCGTTTTGCGATGCAAACCTGACAAGAGGTTATCCCGGTTGTTTAGAAGACCGGTTTTTGTGGTGTCCGGACCTAAGAAAGGATTTTGAATGCTCCCCGGAAAAGACTCAACCTATACATGATGACCCAAGTCTATACAATCCTATGAAAAACTGTAGTGACTCATACAAACTTCTAGAAGCTAGAGCATTCCAATAGCTCTACCTGGTACACACTACTTGAAACTACGGCTCGATTTAATTTTAAAGGATGGGGGTGATCAAGTGTTTTTCAGCAAATTCCATTATATTAAACCTACGAGTCTTCCACGTTTAGTGAACGTCTTGGATCAAAGCAATAGAATTGAGATGTTTCTTGCTTTTTCTCCGAAGTTTTTACCCCATTTTCCCCAACAAAATCAGTTGCTTGAAGAATTGCACAAAAAGGTTTAATCTATTGCAAATAATCCGCACTGTGTGTCACTTAGAGAGAACGTAGGTCAATCTGAAGTGAAGAAACTATTTATTGCTTCTTTTTATCCTTTATATTCATTTTGTTGAATTTTCTAAATTACAATGTTCCAACAGGGAGAAATGCCAAGCGCAAAGCATTTCCTTTTGATTATCTCTCCTGCTGCTCGTCAAATCCTGACATCCGAGAACAATGTTTCGACCCAACTGTTCATTGGTCTTGAAAAGATCATTCTCTTCATGGGGAACCATTAAAAGATTTCTTTTCGCCAATCTTAGCGACGACCTTCAAATGCAAATAGAAAATTAATCTTATGTCGGTTATAGGAAGTCCTTCTTCGAGCTATTTGAGTCATGAACTTTGGAGTGTAGACCTTTCAAAACAAATAGACTTTCATTAAGTGCTAGGTGTGTGTCAAGATGAGAAAATTTTTATTTGATCATTCTTGGCTAACAGACGATGCGCGGAACTGGGAAAAATTAATCTAAAAGGATATACATTGGTGGATCTGAGAGCTGAAAAAAATTTAATAAGCCAGAAAGAAATTTCAGCCAATGTTCGTTGTAAAATATGTCTGACTAATACCAGTTTCTTCTGATGAAAGAAACCAACTGCTTTTGTGTAACAAATGTCAATAGTGGGTGTGGTAAGAAGACCATATTTGTAAAGAATGGTAGCAGCAAGTACGTGGCAGATTTCCTTCAGCTTCCAGCTTGGTATTTCGTCACTGTTCTTTGATTTATGTTTGCTTTCTCGAATCTTTGTGTATGATTTCCTTGATCAAGGTATTATTTTTCCCGTTAGTGAAACATCGCTAATATTTTAATTAAACTTTAAATTTGATGCAGACTGGTTGACCAAGCAGTTTTATTACTTCAGAAGCCTATTAAAGGAAATCGAATAAGGCTATACTTATAGTACGTGTGACACTAAAATCGTATGTTCGTTATTTATGCTTTCTTTATTTATTTATGCTTTTCCAACCATTTTACACTTTTAGAGGAAACCTCTCGGTCAATGCGAGCATCTGTATTCTTTATTTTTCGTCTACTAAAACAATACCGCTATTGTACCTCTATTATTTTCAAAAGGTCTTGACGCTTTTACAATAGGGTTTCTGAAAGAAGCCTAATTGGTGTTTTATGTTGCTTTCTACTGTTCTAAGAAAGGACTGGACCGAGCAACATTTTTCGCGCCAGAATTTGAAGTCAATTTAGTACGTTGACGACATCTTGGCCTAAGCCCCTCGTACTTCGCTACGGAGTGATACAAAAAACATTATGGGTAAAAACGAAATGCAGAGTATGCTATTTGGCTGTAATAGATGGAGCAAGACAACGGGAAAAAACGAGAATGCCAGGAGTGAAAGTCAAGGAAGTTTAGATGTAGAAACACAAGTCACAAAGCAGCATCCAAGGACCTTTCACTCGTAAGTAAACGTCAGCCTTATTTCCTTGTAAAGTCTATTTTGCTTGCTTTCTCGGGGGCCAACTAGCGCACTTATCTATTTTGACACTGTAGCTTTGCTAGATTTACAGTGCATCACAAAATTGTTCGTTTCCAAAGCCATAAATCAGTTTTCCTCCAAACAGTCGTTGCGGTTTTTCATTTTCTTTCTACTTTCCCTCTCAGTCTTTTCCAAATCAACACCCTTCTTCTGTAGGATTCCTTTAACAGCACAGCTTTGCTTGAAATATTTTAGTGGCTGTTCAAAGCAGCTTATTTGGTGGCCTTTTTTGAACCGACTGAAGGGTATTAAATAATTCTGCTTGCCCTTGGCTCTTTATAAAGTCCTTTGTTGAAATTACATATACCACTTGAACTTTTTTGCTGGGTTGCAACTCAGTCTTTATGAATACAGCAGAACATGATGTTGGCATTAAAGACCACAAAAAATTCATTGTGGAAAAGTAGAAATCTATGGCTTCCCTGATTTAGTTTTTTAAAGCTAAGAGAAACACTCTCAATCCAAAGGCAAATTAATTCTAAGTCCCAATGCTATCCTCATGCCTACTCCCGAAGAAAAGCTGTAAAATTCAAATCCTCAGAAAAGTCTCTAACATCTGGTGTCAATTTGCTTGAGAACATGAAAAACAATTCATCCTTGTTCTGTCATTTTTCATTAATCAAATTGGATCATTTTTCATAAAGAAATAACATTATTCACTTCAGCACATTTCCTTCCGATGAATTCAATTGGAACATTGTAAAATAGGATAAAGTAAAAGGTAAAAGCCAAGAAAGGTATCTAGGCAACGCAGAAATCGAATCGAGGAAGTGAGTGACATAGACCTTTTTGTAAATTTGATAACAAATTCCACTTTAAGCGAAATCCTCTTAAGAGGATTTTGTGATAATCGAATTAAAACCAAAAGTGAAATAATCCAGTTGCTTTTTTATTGGATTTATAAAAACCCTTTGTGTGGAAGTATTAATCAGTTAAGCCTAACAATAT
This sequence comes from Nemopilema nomurai, assembly GCA_003864495.1. Classification (NCBI taxonomy): domain Eukaryota; kingdom Metazoa; phylum Cnidaria; class Scyphozoa; order Rhizostomeae; family Rhizostomatidae; genus Nemopilema; species Nemopilema nomurai. Next base: position 642,242 of record ML133443.1, read on the forward strand.
CGGTTTCTACTTCCAAAAAATCTTGAAAATTGTATATTTGTTGACCTGCTTTAGAAAATCGGCATTTTTGTAAAAAGTGTAATTTAATAACAGCATTCATTTGAGCACCAGAGCAAGTTTGGTAACAAAAAATGATGTGTTTTACTGACGAATCAATCATCCACCAGATATTACAGTCTGTCAACGGCATTTGTTACTTTCATATACAGTAGTTTTCACCATACTCTTAACAGACAGAGAAGTTTTTTTCAACGTAGACTCTTGTGAAGAGGTTGTTGGTTGAAAAGTGCTCGAAATTTTATGCCTTTAATGGTCTGCGCTATCTTGAAGCTTGGTAGCACGAAATGTTTTTTACAAGTTTTACTTTTAACTTTTCTGAATTGAAGAAGTTTTATATCATGAAATTTATTAGCAAGTTTCTAGTGCACATACAATGGCTTAGAATCTCAAATTCATGCTTGCGCAAACATATTTCTCTCTTTTGATTTTGCGACAGGTTTCAACTTGACGCGGAAGCTTTTTGGCTTAAACAACACGGCCAACTCAATTTTTTCTTTTTGTTTGTTTTCACAGCAAACAGAAAGTTGCTACGGCTGATACTCGCTCTCTTGATCATTATCAAAGTCCCTGACTATTTATCTCCTCAACCAGAAATAAGCCATCTATGATCTCTCTATCTCTCTCTTTCTTTCGCTTCCGCATCTCTGACAATGTCTCAGGAAAAATCGCTTCAGGGAGCTCCGTGAAAAGAGCCACAGCACAAATGGGGTCTTTTGCTTAGCAGTAGTTGTATGATTGAGTTGTTGCGAGAGATGGATATATATTTAAAAAGCTTCTGGGACCAATCTTTGAGCATGAGGAAAGTGCTGGCGAAAATACTGAGCCCGCAAAGATTTTTATAACATGGTATTAGTGCTGTGCGCTTTCTTTATTTGTTGAAAGTTGTGTTCATCAGACCGTTTTGACGTCCATGGTATATGTGTCACGTAGAGGTTGATAAGCAATTCTCTCAACAGCCTCGTGGCATATCATGCAATTTTCAATGCCATTCGTAGGAAACACCGGCCCTGTCCAGTGTGATTCATGCATTTACCAAACAAAGCCACCAGACTAGAATCCCATAAGGCTTGAGATATAAAAAAGCAAAACCATTTCACAGGTTCCTAATGACACAGGAAACTTTATACTATTTGATACTCGAGCGCTGATAGGTAGCTAAACGTGCACCTTCTTTCCATACTGCTGAACCTCTATAACCTTTTTAGAGGGAATAGTCTTCAGCATCGCACGAGCTTTTTATTCTTGCAAGGATTCTGGAGGTGCAATGGAAAGGGTCTCAGAAGCCTAACCTTGTGGCAATTTTTTCTTAGACGAAAAATTGCCTTACTTGCAGTTGCTGCCAGGATAAAAAGGACTCAAACGGATTTTAAAAAAATATTCCGTGCTCTTGGAGAACAAGTAATCCTTTGATTCTTAGTAAATTTTTCCATTCTTCTCGGAAAGATTAGTCATTGAAATCGCAACTGACTTCTTCTCTCGCTGAATAGCCGCTTACATTGTAGAAATAAAGCTGCGATTTTCTCCAAGTGTTATATGAAAGTTCCTCCTCCCTTTTCACTGTTTTCTAATGCATGAGGAATTTATTTGCAGTAGAATCATTGCCATCCGCGGGAAAGTTTGGAACTTTCAAAATTCAGAAAAACCTAAATGAACGGCTCATAACTATTGCTAATTGATATGGAAAAATAAGGAAAATGAACGGCTTATAAAGGTAAAGTAAAAATTAAGACTAGACAAGATATTAGGCGTTTCTCTTACAAATTTACCCTGTACTAGAAGCGTAGGTAAACCTGCATGAGAAACAAGTAATTCTTTGGCCCGAGCAGTCTAGCCTACTTCTCTAGTTTAATTCCTCTGTGCTGCTTTTCGGCCAATGAAATTCTCCTCATCTGTAGAGGGTGTAAGAATTTTCAAAGCACAATGTTCTTTGCATTAAGTATATTGCAATTGTTTGTGCCCAATCAGACAGTAGTCCCCATCACTCTTTAAAAAATATTAATTTAGAAAACACAGCTTAAAGACTTTTTGAAGCACCGCTTATTTGTAAGGCAATCTTTCTTTGTTTTTCTTGCACAAATATTTTTCGGGGATACTGGAATATTTTTTCAGTATGGAGATGCACTGAAATGAACAGATTTGAAAAGACTTTAAATGAACATATTTCTACCTTGCTGGTTTGCAGTTTGTTATTTCGAAAGAGTTAGAAAACACCGAGGTACAACAAGATTCACTGAAAATGTTGGAATAGCTAAGACACGTGTTCTGAAGAAACAACAACAACAAAACAATGACTCGCCTTTCTATGAATTTAATCTTAAGCTGTTTGCAGGGAATTTAACTACCGGTCTCATCTATAAACATGGAAACAGGGGTCTGAGGTCGTAACCAGGATCTGTTCAGAACGATATTTGTGCAAGGTCAATATTTTACATTGGGTCTATTCCAGTAACTGTTTGCTTTTATTTGTTTGCGAATTTTTCTTTGGATTGCCTCACTGCTTTTCACCTTTTGTGCCTTCTCTCTATGGTAACGTTAGGGTCCATCTAGCGTGTGTTTGTATCAACTAACTATGCGTATAGCTCGTTATTTATTCATAAGACGGATAAGTGATACAAGGAGTAGTAAACTGTGCTCAGTTGATCTTTGCCGTATAAATCGTGGAGGTTAAGGTGTGGCTCTGGCTAATGGTGCTCTGAATGGGCTTTGACGATGAATTTTGATTGAAGAATGACGAAGATTGCTCTCTTAAAGGCACGTTTGGTAGTGTCATTTACCAATCACCAAAATATGTAAACGAGGGATTATGGTAGTTTTCCTGGAGATATCTGTTAATGCCTTCCTGGTTATGTTGCTATGAAACTCAAAGCAGCAATCTAGAGCGTCATCTGTCATGTAACGCCAACGAGATTTCAAATTAAACATTTCAACAAGATTACTCCGTAATCCATTTTAATCTATAGAATAATTTGAACCTGTCCCTATCTTACCCTCTATCTGCCATACTGAAAAGACCTCCACATTCAGCAAGATTAAATGTCGAAAGTCTTTGTTCAGCAAGGACATTTTCCTTCAATTGTTGATACAATCATTGTTTTTCCACCTACCTTTCTGTCTCTATAAGTTATAACATTAATTTTATTAGCCAATGTGATAATTTGGGTCGATTGGAAATTCCATTAAATAATCTGAAAATAAGACCTGCAATTTTCTGCTATGTAAAGATTCGGGTGTTTGCTCCACTTGCACCAAAAAGAGATTTAGGTTTTAGCTTTAAATACAGGTTAGCAAAGGAGAGAGGTGGAGGTCACCGACTCTGGCCCCTAAAGGCAAGTGACAAGTTTCTTAAGAATCTGCATAGCTATTTTCACCCAAAGGTTTCGTCTTGAAAGGAGTTAGCAATTGGGGCCCTGCTATTGAGCTTGCTTTTTGATTGTTTCTTGCTTCTTATGAGCGGTATGGCTTAGCCATCATTATTTACTTTAGATCATTAATTATTAATATTCTTTTTAATAAATAGATCTTAGTTAGACCTAGTTTTAGTAAATGTGGATTAAAGTCGTAGATATCGTTTTCTACAACCATGCTCTACTTTCTGCTGCCTGGGATATAGGGCTACACCCTCCATTCCATCAAACGAGCCTTCACAAAGCAGCCAACCCTTCTCTTACATAACTTCCCTCATTTAAATCCTCTCCAGCTTGAAACTACGTCATGACCTTAGAGAAAGCAAAGAAAGAAAAAGATGCCCTGAAATATTTTTAGGCTATTTAAAAGACTGCAGTGCCTGACCTTCTCTTTGCACTCTTTGTTGACAATATCCTCCATTTCTTTTCTTAAACAAATAAAGATTGAATGCGAAAAGGGTCTGGAAATCATAAATGGGGGCCTGTCGTCATTCAATTGAGAGAAATGAGAGAAATCCTTTATTGCAAGGCAAGCAATGGCTAAACAACAATTAGCCCCTATTGACCTGAAGAATGAACGATAATGGCGACTTCGTTTATTTTTCACGGATTTCATTGCTACCCGCAGTTCTGCACACCGTTTTAGCACGCATTTCGTGTTAGCAATAACGACGGGTCAATCAGCACGGATTTCCTAAATACTTATTAGAAAGGCCGAATCGTCACTTAACAGGCACACGAAAATTAGGGGTTAAGGCCATAAACCATACATTTGAGGCTAAGAATTCACAACTTCGGAAATAAATGAAAACTCGGTAAGCGAAGAGGCAATTTTGTTTAGTATACGCAATAGAGTAGCGTGTGGTGTTTATACTTTGCGTTGGCGAAGTTTCTCAACGTGTGAATTGAACAGATGCACCGACGTTTTGCAAGTAAATAAAAGCGAGGCACTTTGATTTGCTGCTCTTCATCTCTCAAGTTATACCAGTCCACAGTCGCCGCTTTTGTGCGCAGCCATTTTGGTAAGTGTCTTTGCGAAAGTCATTTCTGTATTTTACTTGTCATTGTAAATGAAGATTGTGGGAGATAGGATAGTTGAAATTGGAGGTACTCTAGGGGTGTCTGCGGTGAATATTTTGCGAATACTCTTGTTATTAATACAGAAATGTATCAGTGATTGCCAATTGAATTTTGAAATTTAATATCCTTAAAAAACTTTTAATCATCAAAAAGATGCTTGAAAATCTCCTGCACCTTTTTAGTTCTCTGCTTGCGTAGGGCTACATTCTCTGCTGAAGTTAATGCATAATTTTGTCAGTGTGTAAAGTATTTCATCGCTTGCCTGCCTAAAAGAGCTGGACCGTTAAGATTCACACTTCTCGGGTGTGATAAGCAAAGCCCCGTTCCATTAGCACCGCATTTAGTTGACAACGCATTCAGTGAGTGTGAAGAGGAAAAGGAACTGCAAATGGTGTTAGAGGATGCCAAAAGCAAACGAATAGCGACGTGAAAAAAGACGAAGCAAGGCCCTCAAATCTGCGCAGATTACTGAGTATTTTTAGTAATAGAAAAGAGAGGAACCTTGAGCATCTCATTGAGGGAGGAGGCGAAAGGCTGTAGGGGGGTGAAAAGCTGAGGAGGGGGTGAATGCCTTGACAGATCAGCGTATTTCATAAATTTCAAGGAGCGGATTTTGTATTTATCAGTTTGACAGAACGGATTTTTGTATTTTGTATTTCCTTATATTCTATGACGTATTTCGGACTTCGCAGTCATCTTCACAGAACTTTAAGGTCCTTCTGCCACCTGCGGATAGTAAAATGACTGGGTAGCATGATTTAAAGCTGCTGAACAGAAGATATTTTCACAACGTGCCAAAAGCCAAAACGGCTGCCGAGAGTTGATCCATTTGATCAACACTAACATGGCGGATTTTTTTATATTTCTTCCAAAGAAAATTCAGCGGATCGGTCGTATTTTTTACTAAAAGTAAATGTATTTTCGCATTCCAATACCGCCTTTCAACCCCTCCCCCTATAGTTTTGTTTTATGGGGCAGTATAGTTGAATTCAACAAACCCTTGAATCCATTTCGTTCCGTATAGAAGCACTTCGATCAAAGTTCACTTGACTGGTTCCATCTTACTTCCCCTACTGTTGCTCTTCACTACTTAACTATTGAACGCCTTACTGCAGAGAGATACCTTTAATGAATACTTGCATTGATAATAGGTAATAGCTACGACACTCAATTAACCTTAAAAACTATTAGTCATTTGGTTTCAATGGATATGCGTTGCAAGCAGGAAAGTCCTCAATAAAATCGTAATGTTTGCATATAACGGTTGAACACCGAGCAGAAGGTTGTAGATATCCATCTACCGTCAATCTTCTGGACTTCAATATCCACAGTACCACGCATTCCTGCTAATGAATATACCGACATATTATCTCAAAGTCGATGTCGAAAGAATTCGCAGCTTTAACACTGTGTCGATCCCATGTCAATTCTCTTATGAATTATGAATCATCATCATCGTGAATACAAAGGAATGTGCCAATTATGAAGACGTTGTAAAGAGAAGGGCGACGTTTAACTGCTGGTTTTGTGCTGGAAAAAGGGGTGATGTAAGGATTGACTGTTAATAGTCGACTGTTAATAGCTAATCGTGTAGTATCAGTACCAGTGGTGGTTTTAGAAGGGTTCAGGGGGGGGCATGGCCTCATTTTAGTAGCTCAGAAGGGCCTGCACCTAAGAAAAAATTGAAAAGAAATTACAGGAAGTCATAGTATCTAGTGACATGAATTATTTTCAAAGGAAAAAAACTGTAAGGAAACCGAAAGCCTTATGAAAAATTAAATTTGCATAAAAAGGACAATACAAAGCAACGCCTTGAAACATAATGAAGGGTATAGAGAGTGCGGAAAAATAACCGACCCGAGCGGGACTCGAGTATTTGTATTGGCGAAGACGAAGTAGTATTAATATATCAAGTAAACGTTCAGAGTGTTTTGATGACATTTTCAACATTCAATCCAAAATCAAGTCTTGGCAAACAACTTTTCCCTTTCTCTCAGGTTTTTGATCACTTTGTCTTTGTAATATTTGAACATAATTTGGATTGATCATTCAACTTTGACATCCACGAATTATCCATCAAAATTGAATAAACGCTACTGAAAGACCGTATCTAAAATTGACAATTCTCTATTTGTTATCCAGCCTGAGTACTGTGACCGAAGTATCCAGGCAGAAAATCGTAGTCTCTAGCCTGTAGCGGATACAAAGCATGACCATAGCATTTTACAACAGTAGCAAGGAAAGTAGGTTGAGGGGTATGTGTCATGCACGTGCTGAGGAGGAAGAAGCGTAGGCTGGCATGGGACAAGTCATTTGATGACGAAAAGACACGGCCCTGACTGTCATCAGTATCCAAAGAAGCAAAGTTGTTATTCAATAACAGGAAATGAATCGATTTGGAATAACCCCTTTTATTTTTCTTTAAATTTTCATTTCATTTTCCTTTAAGCTTAATCCGTTGTTATTCACTTGGAAGTAACAAAGTAGTTGCCAGGTTGTCCTATTTGTTCAGAGACGATTATCATGTTTGTGACGCAACTTGTTTCTAGTCAGAGGCGTTGGCGATCCTCCAGCATTGGTTGTGTCCCACGCAAATAACAATAATCCAACTGTTTTCGGGCCAATATTTTTGAATTTTTTTCATTCGAAGTTCTGTGTTTCACTCAGAAATTTAGATAAGGTCATAAAAAAGAAGCTATGCTTGATGGTCAAAATTTTAGACCTGGGTTTTAAAAAAAAGGAACAGTATGGTTTCTCCGTGCGATTTACATTTGATGGCCACATATAGATTGATTTGATTCGTTTCTGGTTTCTGGTCTAATTTGAGCTTCTCTGAAGTCTTTTAAGTTGTAGGGCACTTTTCTATCAAACAGTCTGCATGCGAAAACTTTTTGCAGTTATTTTCATTCTAATTCAGTCTTAGCTGCCAGGGGCGGATCCGACCGCCGCAAACGCCTTACGTAAAGCAGTCAGAACTTTCCAAATCTTGCAAGAAATTTCTTGGCAATTCTAAGATTTTTTACAGGCTTAAACATTTCCCCCGCTGTTTTGCTTTATTTTTGCCTCTAAACAGCAATGATCTACGCTTGAATCTCGGTTTGGTGAGTTACGAAAGAGACGAGCCAGTTTCCTTCCATATTTGGCTATCCCCTTGTAATCTCTTTTATTGTGCTGCATCGAACAATCGTGCGGTATTGCGACCTGTCACGGTTTTATTGTGCTGGAGCTCCAAAGTATTTTGTTGCATAGAAAACCAAATGTGCGGCATCCAAAAGTTTGAAAAGCCGCTCAAACCATTGTTGGAATTTTGAGACGCCGCACAATCAACTTCTAGGAAGAACAATCGATTTGACAGTTTACACAATGATGTTCAGGCAAATAACCAAAAGGTCTCGAGTGCCGCACAATCGATGGGGACCGCCGCACATTGTACTAGATTGTTCTCGGAAAAGAAAATTGGAAGTTCTAAGAATGGTTAGATCTCGAATGGTTGAAGGTGTCATAAAGGAGATCAATAAACGCAGTTTTTGTTATTGTTCTAAACGTAAATCTCTTTCAAAATCTTTATGCTCTACACAGTTCATCGGTAGAAATGGTGGCAACCTTGTGTAAAGGATAACTAAATCAATTTATGTAAAATGGGCGGTTCGTTTAAATTGCTGCTTCCGAGGAGCTAGAGGGCGTGGCAAAAGACAAATTTTAGGGGGCTCCGCCCTCCGGCCCCCATTTCGGATAAGTGCGGCAGTCAACATTTCTCTAGATCTACCCCTGTTAGCTGCTGTGGAGTCTTTGAAGGTTTAAGGTGCATCATTTTCAACACGGCACTGAGAGTGCAAAACACGTCTACACTGTATTGAACCAGGCCCAGCCTTCTGCAGTCTTGGAAACGATACTTGCAAATATTCAGAGGCCCTTGATGTTAATAGACGTCATAATATTGATCATTCATTGTTCAGCAACCACTTTGGTTTTGACTCAAGTTTGAGGTAAGCAGCTTACAATGTCAGCCCACTCTCGCATTGAAGGCTAAGACGAAGAGAGAAATCAAGGATTGGACAATGACCAATGAACCACAGAACATTCATCACTGCTGTAGTTAAAAGACGTTGCTCTCACGTTGATGTATTTAGTTTATGATCAGTTGAAACAACAAGAAAATAAGCCAGGGATCAATTCAACTTCGCTTTAGTAGGAGCTAGAGAAGACCAAAGAAAGTGGTAAGAAGCCAGCTTCCTTATAGGGGTGCTCAAAGAATTTCTGCAGAATAAATTTGTTTTTATATGTAGTCATGCTAAGTCAGTTCTTGAGTGCTCACAGTGTAAAGGGGTTTATATGAGTTATATGAATTTAACTGATTTTGATTTACGCTGTTACTGCTCACGGGCGACTCGTGTTTACATACTAGTTCGCAAGCGAGAGGTTTGCGTTTCTTCACACAGATGTATCATTGTATAACGACCCAATGATATTATACATACGTCTTATAATGAAGCTTTACCTTGCGTCGGTTCTCTGAGGTTGACAGAAAGAAGTCTGGTAAAGAGGGGTGCTTCGAAGCATTCTTGTTTGAGCCGCCAAGCGGCATTTTCAGCAATAATTAATCAGAAACATTTGACTTTTTTACCTGACATCAATGATATACAACTTGACAAAGTCAGATTATCACTAGACGCAACGTTTAAAGAGGGGAATTGCTACAGTGAAAATGTGGGCCAGCTAGCAAAGATCCTTGGTGGGGAGCTGGTCCTGGTGGTGAAATTTCCCACTAGTTTCTATGTCACCAAACACCCTGATACATGATCAGATTTTTGACTAAATGACGAAATCTTTAACTTAATAGCTCAATTATAACTATGGTCAACATGAAAAAGCAAAGATTGTCAAAAAAGCCCTCATCAAGAATTCATTCATTATGTAAATACAATTATGTGTTGAAAGTTTTCAAACTAGTAACTGTATTGAGGTTAGGGTTAGGGGTGAAGAGAGCATAAATAATCTCGCCGCATTCTTCCTTTAACAATTTGTTTTTAGAACAGCCTTTTTCATTGTCCTACTTTTGTGCTCCATTCTGGGATGGGCAGCACTCGAATTGTAAGCATGCAATTTCAACCATCACAGAAATTATGGAAAGCGTGCTTTGAACGAGATTCTCGGAAATAGTAGTGACTCCTATCCAAGTTTTCATTCAAGTTAAGATCTGCCTGACAGACTGACGCTCTAATCCAATTGCCGCAAAGCCAAACTTTTTCATATTCTGTTGCAGCTTATCTCAAGGGAAAATCAAAGGAGCTGACCAAAAGGCATTTGGTGAGATCAACCATGCCTTGCTCATTGGCTCAAGTGGTTTTGCTTTTCTGCCTTCTAATTGGTAAGTTTTTTCATAACTTTTTATAAAAGGCATGCCAGCGATACGCAGTTTCATGCACAATTCCTTGCCTACGTATCTAGTCCAAATAGATGTTCAAGGAAGCTATGTTGACTCTCCTTTTCGAGCCTTAAACATAGTTTAATTTAGTTTTACATAGTTTTACAGTTTTACTTACTTTCAGCCCAAAATGAACAAATTAATTACATAGTAAGTTTCTCACCAGAAGGTAGCATTCAACGCGCTCTTTCCAAAAACGAATGGAGATTATGTTTGTGACAGTTATTTAAAAGGATAATAAGAAGCAAGAATGATTAGCTATTTTGTCACATAATCAGAGTGTGCTATAAAAAGATATATTTCACAAAACCAAGCAAACTGAACATAAAGATGGAGACCTTACCTTTACTTTGTTAAATTCGATATCAAATCAAGAGGTGGCTTCCGAAAAAATTTCCAATAATTTACTTTGCCTCTCAACAATAAACATCCCATTCTTAGTGAGTAATATTGCATTTCATGTCAATTCGACCTCTTGTGAAAAACGACAAGGTCTGTTCTCTATGACATGAGCTTTTTTGTCGAAATGACAGCTACTAGGTATGTCATGTCAGAAAAAACGGTAGAAGAGGACCTCGGTATTAAAGACATACTCACAATAAGAGTCTGCTACAGCTCAGACCCTAATTCTACAGATATCAAGCTTAAAAGTTACATAAGCCTCATTTCAGTATTCAGTACTACCCCATGTTTCAAAATGAGGTTTAAACTTGTATTGAAATCTTTTCACTTTTCTATGATCACTGTGAATAACTTCAAGATATGGATTTATAAAGAAGCATTCCAATGTAAGAGTCGACCACTGCGAAGATAACAACGAAAGCAATTGAGATAACTATAACCATGACGAAAGTTGTTTTGAAGATGAATTCTGATATTTTATTCTTTTCGTCTGTTGCGGGTATGACGATTTGAGCGAATGACGATTATTTTGTGGACTTGCTGAGCCTTCATACGTAATCCGGCAGCAATGTGGACATATTTTGATAGAGATTAAGTAATTCTAAGTGGCCTAGACACCGTAATTACCCTTCTTGCTCTCCCTCCGTGCTGAGGGGTTTTCCTTCCGGTATTAAAACTTCCTCTGGACATTTTCCGGTTCAATGGAACATAGTGTTGACATTTATTGCCACCGAAAAGTAGTCATTGTGTTTTGCTCTTCTTCCGGTCCATTGGAAGTACTCAAACCCTTTGCAATTGCCTTCATCTTTCGAAAAAATGTCCACATTCCTTACCAAACATTTGCCAATTGAATGAATGTAGAAGCGGCCATTTTTCTGAACAGGTATCAAATTTTGTAGCCCTTTGATTCGTGCACTTGTGAAGTAAACTGTACTGTTCGGCTATAAGAAAAGTGCGGTTTCCCATCACCTTTAAAATAAAAAGCATACGTTTTCTTAAGATTTGCAGACATTGCTGAATACACAATTAGCGTCAAAGCAGATATTAATTAATAACGGGCTGATTTAAGAGAATACGTTTACATTAGGATTCATAAACCGCAACATTTTTGCTTTGACTAGGGATTTTTTGCTCTTCTTTTTTCTTCTTCTCGGTCTTTCTTGCTTTCTCATTCTTTCTTTCTTCTTCGCTCCTTTTGCTTATGACGATATATTTTGCCCAAAAGTTTCTTCTTCGCAACAATTTTCCCCAATTGGTCGACTTTATCCGACGAACTCATCCGGGCGTATATTCTTCCAACATTTAATCAGTCTAGAAGTAAAGTAACAGAATTACCCGCGACATTGGTGACAGGGGTGAGATATTCTGATCCCGAACGGTTTCAATTTAGTGTCTTTCATTTGGCCTGCATTTCCCGAATATATAGATGACTTCATTTGAAATTTAATAATTTTTGTATGGAAACGGAAACGAGGCCTATGTAGAATGATGGCGAATTTGTCATAATTTAGAACTAGCTTTGTCACTTTTATTTGGCTGCTTGTAATTCTGCATTTTTGACTTGGCAATCTGGCAATATGCCTGAAGAAAATTGGGCATTCTCTTCAAACCTGGTGAAAATAAGATATTGGGTTCTTCAGTACCGCTTTCTCTTTTATTGTTCTGGCTGAAGTTCAGGGCCGCAATAGAGATATTTGTCAATTGAGTATGACTAGAAGTTAGAATCAAGCACTGTTCAATAATAATTCAACAGAAAATTAAGATATACATTTCAGCATAGAAGAGAAAGATCTTCACAGCTAGACTTTGAGATTTTCTTAGTATACATTTCCACTAAGTATCAAAATGTCAGATCTGTATTCAAAGATGTTGGTATCGGTGGTATAAAGATCTTTGCCCGCATAACCATGCCTTTCTTCCTATTATCAAAGACATTTACAACTGATCAAATACATTAGCTTCTTAGGAAAGCTTTTGAAACATGTCAAAGGATTGCGTGCATTTGCCAGAAGTCTAGGCTTTGAAGAAACCGGAGAAACCGAAGAACGTCATAAATCAATTTTTTTATTGTGACAACTTTCCAATAGCTAAGAAAATCCCAAGGAATAAGCACAAAACATCCAAGCTCTTCTGTTATCGACTGAATGCAGAAAGAAACTAGTTGAAAGGATAGAAACGAAGTTCCTATGGTTCTAATTAACGCAGCATCATGCGTCCTGTGTTTCGTTTTCATGGAGATGAAATAAGCGAACATGGAATGACAAGCCTATAAAGTAGCCTGATATTGTTTGTGAGTCGGCTGGGCCGCTGCACGAATCAATGACCAGTGTACTCAGAGCTATTTCGGCCTTGCATTAGTAGCCACACGATCGGTTTCTTCGGCTTCGGGTGCTGTTGATGGAAACCCGCAAAGCAGCTGGTATCCCATGCACATGGGACGGTCTCAAAATGCTCTTCTCTCTGCTGTGCATGAGCTTATTTGTCGGTGAGTGAGGCCCTGTCAGCAATTCTTTAGCTGCAAGAATTGTCGCAATTTAGCTGCATTTTAACGATACCACCATTCATATGTGTCAGGAAACTCAGATGATTTGAGCCGTCATAAGAAGAGAACGAGAAGGATGTCATATTTTGCGTTGCTTTGAATTATATGAAAATTAATTTATTCTCTAAAGCATCTGATACGTGTAATTTTGATCTTCTTTGTTCCAGTAGAGCTTATCGTTTGCTGCCTGTGCCTATCGCAAGATAGCGGTGTATCTATTTTAATGTCGGCTGCAGGCATTTTTAACAATAAACAACAACTATATAGACATAGATCACGAGCCAAGATCTGTTAGAGGGTGCAAATATATCACGTATCTGCTAATAATTTCTTGTCAGATATTCCATTTCTTGTCAGATATTCCATTTCTTGTCAGATATTCCATTTCTTGTCAGATATTCCATTTCTTGTCAGATATTCCATTTCTTGTCAGATATTCCATTTCTTGTCAGATATTCCATTTCTTGTCAGATATTCCATTTCTTGTCAGATATTCCATTTCTTGTCAGATATTCCATTTCTTGTCAGATATTCCATTTCTTGTCAGATATTCCATAAATGCGTTCGCTATTTGCCAATGTGATTCCTCGTTCCATTGCTTGCTAGTTACATTATGTTCAGCCAAAGATTTTGAAAAGAAGAATATTTTAATGCAAAGATAATTTTAACACATTGTGTTTAACCCAAGAAACAGGTGCGTTTATCGTACTCAAAATCGATTGCTTGAGCACTTCAGGTATCTGCCTTAAAATCAGGTGCCGTTGCTCCAATTGCCACTATTCTTCTTCACGGTCTCCCCAACTTGGGCATCTGCTTACGACACCCTAATCTTTAAAACTAAGTCTTAAGCATATTCTGCTATTTCGGGAGCCGGTCTCATCATGGCTCAGCAAATGCACGGAAAAGGAAATAAAGTCGTGCCATCAACACTGTTGTGTTCAATCAAAGTATTGGTGATATGAACCTGAAAATTTTTCATTTTAACCATTGAATCGTTTTAATTTTTTTAATTTTAATCAGGGAACTCTTGTAGCCCTATTCAAATTGCAGATGCTTGCAATGGAGATATCATGTTCATGTAGTTTGAAACAAGGACACATTGCTATTTAGAGCTTCTCTTTGTGTGTGATTTCAAGTATCCCTTTATACCAAGCCCAAAGCATTGTTTAGTTTAAGACTTAGCTTTAAAGGTCGCTTATTTTTTCTGTTTGTGCACTTCCTTCTTTCCTCGATGCAACACGGTCAACTTACTTGCCTTTAGTTTGGTTGTTTGCGAAGAGTATGTTCCCCTAGTTTTTATATCAGAAGTAAATGGTAGAAAAGTATCCCTATTGAAAGAACGAAAGAAACAATTCAATCCTAGCATTTGGGAGATCAAAGCTTGTGTCGAGCCAGTTTATCTGAAATCTTCATTTTATTCCAAATGCTCTACATACGAGTTCGTTGTATCTCAGGCTAAAATGCTTTCAATAGACTTCTTATTATTAATTTTCCTTCATTATAATTTCATTTCCGATATATTTCAGTTCTTTTGGAAGTAAGGGTGAAGGATCAAATAATATGATGGTTTTGAGAGGGAAATCTTTTTCTCAGAGACGAAGCAAGAGAAACGAGAAAGGAAAGATCATATGCTAAATGCATTTCATCAGGCATTGTCAATCCCCCGTGTACTGTTTCGCTTCAGATAATTTGTCAAGAGCGTTAGCTGTTTTCTCACACAGGAAACTGTTACGGATATAGGCATACCGCATATACGTCTCACAAACTAAAAAAGCGATCGCATGCTTGCGGATAAAAATAAAACTTTAAGCTTCAAATTTTGAGGTACGTCAAAATAACCAGGGGAATTGACAGCTAAAAGTCTACTTGCCAAATAACGACTATAGACTTATCGGTATAACGAGATAACGACTATCGGCAGTCATAACAGAAATTTTGAGATCTGTCAATGTTATAACGTGATTAACAAGTCAGTCAACCGATCTCACGACGTGTTAAAAAATTGAAAAGTTTCGTGGCCAGGTTTATTTGCGTTGCTATAAACATTATCTAAGGTCTGCTTAACAATGATCGATCGGTTGTGGTTCCTTGGATGTTCAAAATAGCTATTAATAGTTGAACTGGCAAACTCTAAACAAAAGATCAAGCTTATTTATAATATTGATAATTTAATAATTTAAACTCATGAAAATATTCTAATTCCTCTAACTTGCTTTCAGTTGGCGGATTTGCTGATAAAAGTACAAGGGATGAATCTTTAAAGGTACCTAAAACTTTTTCTGTGTTTATGTTACTGACGTCATTGCATTATTGGCGGTGGGAAGAGGTGACTATAGCAACAACAAAAGACTTCATGCAGGGTTTTACATCATCTTTAGCCTTCAGTAATTTTCTTTTTAATATTGAAGTCGAATAACTGCAAAAACAAGACTAATGCTGTTCTGCACATCATGGTCTCAAAACAATACTGGCTGGTTGTATTTGGAATCTGCAATGTCTTTACCATTAGCTAGTACTTTGTTAGGTATCTCACTATTTGCACAAAGGATTTCTTGGGAGTCTTTGCTATTGTTTCTATTGTTTAGAATCGTTATTTCGCTCCTCCCTTATTTTATCTTATTTCGTTCATTTGCGACTTTGAGAAGGTCACGATTCGCATCTATTCAAGTTTTACATTTTTATATTCAATGCAGTTTTTTTCTCATTGCCATTATGTAAGGTCAAAGACCAGAGATTCAATGAAAGGCAGTTATTTTTATGCAACTTTCAATACCAGAATGCAACCGACTTTGAATTTTTTTTCATTTTAGATCAGTTTTCACTTTTAACTGGTCCTTTTGACTATTTTCCATTCTAAATTTCATATCTTTATGTATTCATCACCTGCCCCATAACATCGAAAACAACTTAAAGTTGAAAATTATTTCGTTTTGTTGAGGTTTCAGCTTGATCAGGGCCTATAAGCATTTGCTCCAATGCCATACTTGCGAGGGAGCGATCTGTGTTAATGGCTTTAACCGGAGAGTTGTTTTTTAGGGAATTCATCATAATTTTGAAAGCGATGAGCTGCATAAAGTGTTTGGAACAGAAAACATGACTGAAGGTATACTTCTTCTGGTTCAAAAAGTTCATCTGATCGTTAGATTTATCTGCATATCGACGCTTGAAAGTTATTGCGTGACAACTGCACATCAACGGGGCAGGATCGGCGAGACCAGATCAACTTGTAGTATAATCTTAGCTTGTTGATTCAACCTTTAATCGTCAGCTCTTTCAATGATTACCTACAAGAACATATATGCACTCGTGCAAAGACTATCAAAATACAGACAGAATCACTCAATAAAGTGCTTCGCTTAAAACTTGTTTATTAACTTTTGCAAATCGTCAGTGAACATCGTTAAAGTAACCTCTTCAAATTTGCATAACTTTAACTTACAATATACTAACTGTTTGTTCGTGTCTAGAAGACCCTGGCGTTGCTATGACGACATTCCAGACGCTATACTCGTACAAAAATCTTGTAGCTTGGCAGCTTAACCCAACCATTCTATGGATTTTTTATGGGCTGCTAATATTGTTGGAATTTTGCCTCAAGAAGCCCCTTTTTGACTATTTGACCATAGCATACTGAAAAGCATTGAACATTAATTACATTTATGACAGTTAAATTCACAAGATCTCGACAGTTAAAGTTGCTTCTCGAACTTTGACACTGGTTGCGAGTTTAACGCGCATGGGTCAACTGTCAGCTCTTCGTGTACTTTCAATCTATTATCAGTTTACATCATTTAATTTAGTGTATTTTCAGCAGCATGTAGCACCTTGTTATTGTATTTTGTATTGTCATGGTTTGTTATAGTTCCTGGGTACCAGGTTGTGCATCCATACACGGTTGACCACACAGCAAAACGAAATCCCGGTGCTCGCACAAGCCTTCACCCAACAGAACCGATGTACGTTCACTTCAACGCGTTTGGCTTGGATTTCCACATGAAATTGACATTAAGCAAGCACCTCGCTGTTGAAGACCACTA
Organism: Nemopilema nomurai; assembly: GCA_003864495.1. NCBI lineage: Eukaryota > Metazoa > Cnidaria > Scyphozoa > Rhizostomeae > Rhizostomatidae > Nemopilema > Nemopilema nomurai. Next base: position 659,192 of record ML133443.1, read on the forward strand.
CCTAGAGCACCACACTGAGGATGGGGTAGAGCGTCTCAAAGGAAGACCCAATACTCTGAGCACTGGCAAAGTTGTCTCAGATGATCTTTCAAATGTTGCACTGGATCACACATCGGGTCTGGTTAGTAGCACCCACATAGTCACCATGATTAGGAAAATAATTTGAAAACAAATGTTGTCACCCACACACTAAGAAAAGAAGATTTTTCATAACTCACTAAACCCGTGCGGGGACTTAATAGTATGGTGTCTAAAATGGCGTTGCCTTAGTAACAGCTTCGCACTGGCCATTGGCATTTAGTAGGCCCAGTAGTAATTAGAATTCCAAGGGTACGTGCAATTTATACATCAGTGACTGCTTTCTCGCTTGAAATCTTAAAGCATTTCAACTGTTGCTTGGTACCAAAAAGGCCTTTTGAATACTTTCTCGAAGCACTTCTTGGCCGTATTTAATAATTGAGTTTCTATAAAGTACTTTTTACACTTCGACACCTCGACTCTAAGCTTCAAAACTTCAACGCCTAAAGTTGACCTATACACATTCCGCTGCACACCTTTTAATTTTTCAGCCTAATCAAACTCATCCTTAGCTTGTCTCATGACCTCCGTGTTGAATATTAATTATCTTTGCGTCTGAAGAGTGGAATGATTATCAGATCTGATGACATCTACGTAATCACACCAGTGCCTAAACGTCATGTTGGATTCAACAAGGCAATGGACTCGCATGGAGCCCACATCATTTACAAGAGGTCAGCCTTGCCGTCTACACACCCTGAACACACCCAGACGTGTGGGCTTAAAGGTAAGCATAGTACTGCATGCACAATGAATTATTTATTCTAGTCTGAGCGCACCCTTTCAATTACAGACAACAGCTTCTATTCATAGTACATACATTTCTGCAATAAATATATCTATTCTTGTTTTATCTAATTTCCTTGTTGTATTTGCATGCAATATTCTTTCATTGCTAGCACTGCAGCGTAATCTGAAAAATAATTAGCTGAAATACAACAGTTGCATAAGTGAAGTGTGCATTTACTAAGTATCAGGGTTGTGATTTTGACAAGTATTAGGTTTAATTGGGGTTCATGCATTGCGAACAATATAACTTAATCGTTCAACTATTGCAGCAGCTCGCTAAACATCTATAAACTGTGCTTTCCCCTTCCCATTACAAATAGGCTTCATTTTGTCGAATATGCTAAATCTACCAATCTTGTTGCCCCAATTGTTATCTTGTCGACATTGCATGTCAGAAAAGAGGCATGTGTTTAAAAGCTGATCGCATCCAACAGTTTTGAAAATGTGCCACAGCATACAGCAAATAGAGCTTTTCTCTTGATGTCACGTCGGATTCGTTTGAGCATTCATTGGCGCCCCTTTGGCAGTTGCCTTCGCCTCGTCTCTGTGTTTCAACCCGGCTTTCTTTTCAGGGCAATTGCAAACCTTGAAGACTTCATTGAGACGCCGACGACGCTCCACCTCCTCTAAGCCGGAAAAGACGATGGAACTGCTCGTAGCAGCAGACAAGAACAACGTCAAATACCATGGAAAGGAGTTCCTTCACTCGTACCTTCTCTCTATGGCCAACATTGTAAGTGGAGAAATGGTTGAGATACTGCACTGACATTATACATGAGCTTGTTGCCCTGTAGATGCCTTCCATAGATTGATTCAACAATCTTTGATCTGGAAAAAGTTTACAAAAAAGTACAGGTTTTTGTAAAAAATATGCTGCTATTAGAGAATCTTGAATACGCTGATGGGGATTAATGAATTGAGATTTATCACCAAGCGCAGGGGCGTACCCAGCCCCTAAAAAGTTGGGGGTTTGAAAATGTTTTCGCGACCACGCACTCTAGACGCCTAGACAAAAGGGGCAGTATTTGGAACATTATTACTATTATTATCATTATTACAATTCATTTTACATTGGTAAGAAAGAACCAAAGCATGTATAGCTTAAAAGGTAATTACCGCCAGCAAAGGCTACTTTAGGTAAAAGCGCTTGGTTATGCTACTGACTAAGCGCTTTATTTAATACATCTAATTACTTCAAATTTAACCGTCGAGGAAGCTATGCTGACATTTCTATGAAAAATTAGAGATCTATGAAAATTGCTTCGTAGAACAGAACTTGCAAAATCAAGAAATTGCGGAAATAGTTTTCGCAAACTTGAGGTACTTTTTGTCCGGCACTCCTCAGAGACAGTTTATGCCATAATCTGAAGAGTTTCAGACGAAAAAGTATGCAGAAACTTCAAAGCATTTTCTTGCTGCTATGAACTTAGATCTCTGCCACGAAGACAGCGAGATGCTTCGTACAAATGAAAAATGTTTTCTTCCTTTATCAGGTCGCTGGAATATACCGTGATCCAACTTTGGAATACCCAATGACGATTGCCGTAACAAGAGTTGCTCTCATCGAAAATGATGCGGTATGTTGAAATTGCGAGAAACCTCAATGAAGTTTGCGTAGAAGTCAGTAATTCAAGTTCTTTTCTAAACTTTTTGGAAAATAGTAAAAGATTTACGGGTTAAAGGGTGCGTTAATAGTCCTAATTGCGTATGGACTATTGCATTGCCTCACATTCGCCATACATTGAACACCTAGAGACGTTTATTTCGACTGAAGCTTCACAAGATCGACCTTCATTCTTGGACTTGATTATCGTTGCCATTGAATCTGAAAACTAAGCAATCTAATTGCCCCGGTGACCTGTACCTCCAGGTGGCAATAAGTTTTACATTTCTATCCCTTGATATTGTTTCTAAATTTCGGTATTGCTCCTTAAAACACATTTCTGAGGCAAAGAGTTTCATAGACTCCATGGTGACAAGCTAAGATTATCTAAACCAAGTTAGCAACAATTGCGTTCACTGTTTAACATGATTCAAAAGAGCTTTACTTCAAAAACAGAGCATCATATACTCAATTGGTGTGCTACTGAAGCAGTTACTGTCATTCAATGCCTATATTATTAAAACTTCAAAAATTGTATAGAAAAGTAAATGGAGCGCTCGACTGATTGATATCTTGTTAGATGTCATTTAGTCTAAGAAAAAGTGCAGGTGTCTATGTGAGATATGGAAAGATGTGCTTCTATGATATAAGTCCAGTTTGATAATTGTCGTTTTGCAAATATGGGAAACTCCAGACAAACGTCGCTGTTAATAGGCTGCGAAACCTTTTTTAAGGGGAAGGTGATTTGAAGGTTAACCCTAATTGACGTGATTCGCTCTGTTGACATCAAACTTCATTTCATACCTTCACGTAATTTCAATCCATTGGCATACCGATTATCAGTCATCCGTTTGACATCCATTGTTACCAAAGGGCATTTAAAATTTCATGAATTTTAGCATAAAGCATAAAAAGTACGTCTTATGCTAAAAATAACACATACTTATCTGGTTTGCAATAAACCATCGTTATGCGATGCGGTTTAAGTGTGGTAAAGAATTTAAATGAAAATCAGATGCAAAAGTAAAACTAAAGAAAGCAGAAATAAACAAAGTTTCATTTTTCAAGAAACATCAAGAAAATTTAGGCTTAAGCACTTTTTTGAAGCATATTAAAGCCATTGTGGCGTAATTTGAATAAGCCTTAATACAGTTAAGACTTGGAATCTTTTTAAATAGTACACTTTACATAATACACTAATATCATTGTATTTCAGCTTGACAATGCAACAAGTATGTCTGACCTACTTAATAAGTTCAGGACGTGGGTAAGCCAAAATAACCCAGATGATGACACGGATCCGCTGCATGTAGACAATGCTGTCTTGCTGTCAAGGTAATCAATCGAGTTAGCCAATCACTTAATCAATGAATCACTAATCATGTTTATCGTAGCACGTAATGCATTGCATATGATGATGAAGAGATTACTTAAATAGATATTTCTTCTGGTTAGAGCCAGTATTCTAGACTAGAGAACGAGAGAACAGTTGAAAATTAGTTCTCCACGAAAACACAGCTAAATATGAATGTAAATATAGAAAATTGTTTTCAAGAACTTTACGGACTGGTGGTTTCTACCGAGCTTGCAACTTTCAAGATAAGCCCTTGCTTGCTGACAATTGCATTGTAACTTAATTGTGTAATGATTTAAACGCGTTTGATTAATTCCAGGGGCGGCTGCTTCGGAGGATGTCAACTGGCAGGTATGTAAAAATGTAAAGAAAACGGATGGAAAATCAAAACACGTACTTTATTAATCGAAATTATGACTGTATGATTCATTGGGTTGATTACACCCAATTTTATTTGTCTTCCTAAACTGCAAAGACTTACTTATCTACAAACAACTCATTTTTTGAATATCATTCAAGCTGAAAGTGTACGCTCGTGATGAAAACATTGTCAGAACATTTCCATTTTGTACAAGACTTTCTTCATATCAGCAAAACGCAAAACATAAGGTGCTTCTAAGCTTCTAATATGGTTAACATTGCAAATGAAATTCTCAATTGTTCAGTTTATTGGGTATCAATAATATACCATTAACGAAGCAGATAATTGCAAGCACTTTTTGAGGATACCAAGAGCTTATAAAATCCTACTAGACATGAATCTGATTGGTTGAGTCAGTAATATGCTTGATAATGGTACACTTTTACAAGGAAAACGATTTGCAGTTTCTTTTTTAGATTCGTACTTTAGATTAATTTCTGATCAATGTTTAAACAAGTGGAAATTTCTCTTCAGGGCTGGCTTACGTTGGTATGTGTGGCAAATTCACCAGCCAGAGCGTTACAAAGGACCGTGGCCTGATGTCTGCCTTGACAATGGCTCACGAGATTGGGCACAAGTAAGTGGCCGCCTTTTTTGCCTTCTCAATGCTAGCTAAATGAATCTCCACTCCTTCACCAATCGGTCATAAACACAAATTGAGAAGAATCTGAACCATATGAGGCATTAAATGAGCATTACGTACGCATAGCAAGTACTAAGAATTGGCAGTGACACCTTCACATCTCTTAGCTCGTCTGGCTCAACAGGTTCTCTGGATCTGAGCTCCAATACTTGAGCTTCTGTGTTAAAAACCTTCTAATTTTCTACCCCATTTTTCTAAAACTTGACATTGTTCTTGAAAAATACAGCCTTGGACTAGAGCATGACAATGGCAATTCTTCCATTCCTGGCGAATGCCCAGATGGTATCAACATCATGGCATCTGGAAATGTGGGAGGCAGCGCCGCCTTTGAATGGTCCAAGTGTCACTCAAAGGAGCTTTCGGACCGTCTTAGGTGAATTACACAAGTCAAAGTTGAATTTTGCTTCTTGGATGATTTGTTTTCCTGCTTTTAGAATCATCTGTCAACTTGGGTCAATTTGTTGGCATATTTGGGGTCAATTTACTGAGAAACGGTGACACTAGAATACAGATGTCTATAGTTTCAGAGTAATCTCAGAGTAAACGTATAAAATCATTAGAAAATCTTGAATGCACTTTCAAAGTTTGATTTATTTGAAATCAATTTATCAATTGATTATTGATATCTTTTATGTACATCATCACGTGATTTGCAATAACATAGATATTCATTCCTAACCACGTTTATCTCAACTAAATAGAACAAAAACCTGATTGATATAGGAAGAATATTTGGTACACTGCATGACAATAGATATAACAAGGTGTATAACATATTTACAGCTCTTCATCTGGCAATTGTTATAACGACAAACCAACTGCCAAAGTCTTGACCAACGTCACATTCCAACATTATGGGCAGGTGTACAATCGAGACAGTCAATGCAATTTAGCTTTCGGTGCTGGGTACAAAGAATGTCCTTCGTTCAAGGTAACCCAAGATTTGTGGCAAGATTCTTTTTATTTTCTGCGAATTAGTTCTCCTCGCGTGTTTCCAAGAGAGTACCATCCTTTAATCACTGTTATCATATGGGCACAACCATCAAATAGAACATCGATGCTTGTTTTTTTATATTCGATGCATGGTAATGCTCGATTTTTGCCCTTTCCCTAAACGTAAACGTAGCTCTGCTCTCATTTTCTGAATATCAAATAATTCATCTGTATTAATTAATTCATTCTTTGTGTTCATATATTCAATCTTTATATTCTTTCATTTATTGTTTATATTTAATCATTCCTATAATCATTAATTTATTTTTTATATTCATTCATTAACTCATTCTTTAATTTTCGTAATCATTCATTTATTCATTAATTCATTCATTTTTATATTCATTCATTCTTTGTATTCAGTCGTTTACTTTTTATATTCATTCTCTATAGGAGGAATGCTACAGATTAATGTGTCTAAGGCCAACTGGGATCTACTGTGAACGCCCTTCATACCCGCCCGCCCACGGAACGTACTGCACACCATATCATGTAAGTTGTCATTGCAACCCTTTCAAAAGCACACTGTAGCAGCACTGCACGCGGAAGGAATACCATGATCCAGTTAAAAGCTTTGAAGACAGCTAAATATGGAAAGTTATGTTCTAAAAGAATATATTGAAAAGTTAGCCAATAGTTTCTGAGAATAAAACGTAAAGAGAGATGGATGATGTGAGTTAATTTGTGTGTTGTTACAGGCTGTGTAGAGTTATGGCTCAATCAAGTTCAGCAAGTAATAGGTTTGCATAAAGGCAAAGACGCGCAAGATGCTATACGCATGCGCTAGATGTGGACTTGAATATACAATGACCATTTCTCATATGATAGAATAAACAATGGGCATCGTTTGATCAGTTTCCCTAGATTCTGTTGAACTGCTGCCTTGGTCAACTGTATACCAAATTAAGTGTAACATATTCTTTATCGATCGTATCAAGTACTCCTCACTTTTTGTATACATCTGTATCAATCGCTAGTTCGGTACAAAAAGCTTTTTAGATCAATAGGTAGGCCTAATTATTGCGCGACGACCTTCGACGCTTCAAGCAATATGCTTTGCAATTGAATAAATGTTATTATCATGATAGATACAAAGGCTACAAACAGACTTGGCCACATGACTTTAGACACGAAGCGCACCTTTGATTGTGCTGCTTGTTTCCATGCCAATAATGTTTAATCTTTTCAATACTCCTGCACACGTTATGAAATTACTTTGAACGCGGGAGCCTTTTTAGACATTCACGACCCACACTTGAAGCTATGAACTATGTTAGATATGAATCAACCAGATTATTAAGTATAAATAAATCTTTTTCAGTGGTGCATTTATGCGACTTGCGTCAGAGACTCGAACCCAATACCTGATCCAGTCGACGGGGGATGGTCAGAATTCGGAGAGTCTTATACTACTTGTAACCGAGACTGCGGAGGAGGCGTTCAATGGCGGGAAAGAACTTGTACAAACCCAGCGTAAACAGCCTATTGATTCTTATTAGCAGCCCCGTACTTCCAGGCTCTTTGCTTCAAACTGTTGTTTGCATTGAATGCTAACGTGCCCCATATTCAACATTGTACAATCTATTGCTTAAGTCTGTTGAAGGCTTTCTTTCAATCGAAATCATTATCCCCATCTTAGGCCTATGCATGGTGGAAAACAATGCGAGGGACCAACAAGAGGTCATTATAAGACTTGCAACATGCATGTAAGTATATGTTTTCCGGTCTAAAACTGGAAGGTTCGCATTTAACCCCGGTACTGGAATTTCTTTTTGACTTTGAGATGCCTGCCGTAATCCTTTAAAGCCTCTCAAATACTGGCAAACATTTGAAATGTTGTTTTAATTTCAGTCCTGTCCTGCGGGTACACCAACCTACAGAGAAGTACAGTGCAAGCAAAGAGGAAGTACAATGTATCCTCTATTCGATGGTATGTCGTTGATTGCATCATGGAATTGGTTTAAAAAGTCATTTTGCATCATACACAATCTGCAACACTGTCACAGATTATAGACTTCACTTACCTTGGTCGAATTTTATTCAAAGGCCTTTATTCAAAATAAAAAATACATCGACCCACGCTAAATAACATTATAATTCAGTAAAGTATGTTTTTTATCAATGAATAATAGTTTCTTGAGTCAAATTTGCTTCCTTTTCAAAAAGAGGTGATAATTTTTACGATGATGATAAGCAATGGCTAGTTCAGAAATTTGCGTGATAAGACAAAAACATAGCTTCCGGTAAAAATTTTGGTACAATGGTACATGCTTTCAGAATTCATACCTTTTTGAAACAAAAAATTGAAATCATTTTTGAAAAAACTGGAATGGGCATCCGTCTATATTGCTTCGATCAAGACTCAAGCAAATATTACCATGTTTTATGACCCCATTTCCTGATAAACAAACCTCTCATTGAAGTTAAAGACGGTTTTGCTTGATGAACCAAAAATTTGGGTTTAATATAGATAACTTTTTGATATTTCGTTAGGAGGAAATATTTTACAATAAGCTGAACGCTGCATGGGGAAACAGCCCCCATGTGCTATGCATCCTCCACAACCTCAACTGTATCTAATCCTAGTTTAGCTAGGCATTAAATGCTTTGACCCTTCTGCAAAGCTGATCGGTTATTATCAGTACCTTTGATGATATCTTGTTAGTATATGCTGTATAAGCTGAACGTCTCCACCTTGTTTTGATAGCATCATCCCCTTGCAAGCTCGTTTGCCAAGAAAGCGGGCAGAACCCATACTACTATGGTGATGTCGAAGACGGGACATTTACAACTGGTGGAGTAGTCCTCGAAGGAGAAAAAGCTTTCTTCAGCGTTTTTGACATGTGCATTCAAGCAAAGCCGCAGGTTTGGCATTTCAATCAAATTCACACCGACAGTTTGAGTCTAATTTTGAATAGCAATCTTGATTCAGGGCTTGGCATCAATTTCTGCACCGCATATTTACTTGATGTGCTTTTAATGAAGCTGTGCATGCACTGCATGTTTCGCTTTGATTGAACCCATTACAAGGCAGTGGTTTTATCTTTAAAAAGCAATGCAATAGAAATCATACACGAGACGAAAATTATGATACTCTTACAGTAATTTCTGATTATTATGATTCTATTGTCAAGTTTTTCCCGAGATAGAAAGTCGGTTGCGACAAAGTTCTCGTGTCTGGAACGATATATGACAGATGTAACGTGTGTGGTGGTGATGGCTCTACATGTGCAGTTGTAAGCGGTGTGAACATGAAACCCTTTTCTGGACAAGGTATAGTCTTGACACCTTTTAGATAACGTTTCTGCAAAAAGGTGACTACAATAAAGAATATTTGAAAGAACAGCTAAATAAAAAACTTTGAAATTATAATTGGTATCGATGGGAAGATACACAAATTTTATAAAGCTGAGATAGATAAATAATGAAATTGTTGAAAGATTAACTTTATTGTTGTTACATGTTGCTCTCGAAGAACTTTCACGAAATTCTGTCTTCAAAGTGCTTCGATTAGCTGAATGCACTGTTGAAATTGCAAACTGCAAAACCGCCTCTGTTTTGTTGATAGGACAGCTCTTTTTCGATCCTATTCCATGTTGAATGCGTTGAAGCACCATTTGATGCAATCATAATATCGATTTGGACTTACCATGATGGGATATAATGTGCCACAGAATGTTAAAGAATAGTTTGACAGCTTATTTGATCTCTATTTGCTTAGAGTCAAGCTTCTTTAATTATACTGCATACCTAGCCTTTCCTTCTACATTGGAGCGTGGTAAGCTTTCCTAAACAAAATGATACACAGTGAAACTATTGGCCAAGAGTTGAATGGAGAAAAGTTTCTACTATTATTCTACTACTACTACTATTACTATGACTGATTATGCCCTATCGGTGCCTTATGGCTTACCATTGATCACTTTTTCACTCCAGGAACATACGAGCTTGCAAGTTCTCCTGCCAATTCTGTGAATTTGAAAATAAAGGAGTTGGGAGCAACTAAAAACTTTATCAGTGAGTCAAAAAACTACTAAATTACAAGGATATTTATGGCGTCAAGCTTTCCCCAAATTCTAAAATTGAAATAACATACCTGATTCTTCTTGAAATAGCATTGATGAACATACATGGCCATTGATCTTTAAAGAAAAATAAGAACTGTAGGTTAAAAAACCCCTGCAGTTTTGATAACCTTGGAATGTCAAACTTAAGACTTTGTCATTGAGAAAATTATCATTATTTTACATTTGGTGGGATAAACGCCGCAACTAATGCCACTTCAAACTTGAAAGCTCAAATCAAGACTCCGATTTATAAGATATCAGTAAATTGGGTATTTCCCTCTACAGCTGTCCGCGTCGGACAAAGTATGGATAATGCGTACTATGTACCATCTTGGTCAAAAAGTGTCTCATTTGCTGGACTGACTTGCTATTACAACATGGGTGCCTATTCATTTGCCGACGAACTGACATGTCTTGGAAAATCAAATGACATAGTTAGAGTAGTGGTAAGTGAAATTTGGTTGTTGTTTATACCGCTGTTGCCGCTTGTTTTGTTGTTGTTGTTGTTGGTGCTGTTTTGTGTTGCCATGTGCTGCTGCACAGTTTAAGTCGTTTGTTTACAACACAGTAGCCAGCCGAGACGTCTTCAAACGCCGAGTTCAGCTACTTTGTCATTCTTGAGCTGTCTTTCAAACAGCTCACTATCCTACATTTCTTTTAATCAAGACTTAAACTTCAGTGCTGCATTTGTTGCATGTATTTTACACCTTCGTAAACGTATATGAAAGCTTGATACCATAAGTTACATGGTAGAACATAGAAATGGTATTTCGTTACGAATTAAACAGCCAGAAAAAAAATCTAGTAGCAAGAATAATATTTCAGCGTGAGTGTTACCAGAATACGGGAATAAGTTGCTGCAAAAGATCAATTTTCATAGTCCATCGGCTATTGTAATATAGGAAGAAACACTCTATGGAACCTCTTTTTTGTTTTTAGCTTGCAAACTTTTATATTGACGTTTCTAAAGGACTTAAATGGACATATTATGAACAGCGCGACGGCAATTCATCAACACCTGAGTACGCTATTTCAAGCGAATGGGGAGCCTGTAGCAAATCTTGTGGCAATGAAGGTGAGGTCTAAATTGATGGAGATGCATATGATAGGGTGGAAGAGATATAACGGGGTGAGAAAAACATGAAAGGGTGTGAAATGTAGGGTAAGTTGGGGCAGATAAAATAGGGTGATAAAGATATTATAAGGGGAGAAAGATTAAAAACAGTTAAGATAAAAGAGAAATGGGCAGAAATAGAATGGCGATACAAAGAAAATATGGTGTTACAGACAGTTTTAAGGTAAGGTAGACAAGATAAGGTGAGACAGAAATGTGAATGTGAGACAACTATGAAAGGGTGAGACAAATAACATAGGATGAGAAAAACAATAGTCTGATACACCAACTTAAAACTTAGCAGGAAAGTAAAAAAAATGTTGTCTTACCGAATGATAATTGTTGTTGTTTATCAAAGTTGTTGATTATTTGATCGCATCAATTTATCAAGCTTTCGACATCATCAGAAAGTTAAAAAATATGTACCTGAATTTCCTAACTCCAGTCTCGCTTTGGTGCAATAATCATACATGAGCATGGGATTACTTTGGGAACTGGAGAAAAGAAGCATCAATGTATGCTGGTATTCGTAATCTAGTGTTATAGCCTTTAACACTGTGAAAACAGACCGATTGCTGAAGACTTATGGCTCTGGCTAACATTTGAATCTTTTCTTACCAGGAGTACAAAGCCGGACGGTTATATGCAGAAGAACTGATGACCAGACGCCTATCAGTATTTCATATTGCAAGTCTCTCCCTAAGCCAATCGAGACACAAGCATGCAATCAGATAACATGTCCCGCACAGTAAGTAATTCCTGAGCGATTTGAAATGATTTTAATCAGAGTGAGAAAAAGTTTGGTTTTAATGAAATCTGCTAGTTTTTCGTGATATAGACAGAGATGCATGCGTACCTATGCGATAAAGACAGATTGCTTATGTGCTAGTTATTGCTATGCAAAACAAATTGTTCGTGGTTTTTCATTTACTTGATTATAGGCTTCTTCATTAATACCTATGTGATGCTATAGATGCATGCGTACCTATGTGATGCCGTAGAAACCAAGCTATCAACAAGTGCCTGGTGGCAAATGTTGGACCATGGAGATTAATGATGCCACTTGAGTTTGACTTTGTTGTCTCTTTCAACAAAGGTGGTACATAAGCCCATGGTCCCAGTGTAACAAAACATGCGGAACAGGACAGCGGACAAGGAATGTCACGTGCTCTCAGCTGAAGGCAGATGGCAAGTATCATGAAGTAAGCGATCCGAGTGTCTGCACAGCGACAAAACCGACTGTCCACTTGGTGGAGAACTGCAATGTCATCGCGTGTACTGCTCAATGGGTCTCCGGAGAATGGAGTTCTGTATGTCTCTTTTGCTATCAGTATCTATTCTAAAATAATTACCCTTCGAAAAGCACTTATTAGCTACAAGAGAACCAGATCACCAAATAGAATTTTTGCTCCTGAAAATGCTTCGACATTTGGGAAGACACTTGATTTGGTTTGCAAGGGCTATCTCTTGCTCTTAAAGACATCATGGAAAGTTATGACGCTACTTTAGAGAATTTAGACCGAGTCTGGTAATGTGCAAGATGCTGACCATTAAACTAAACAGCTCCCACGTGCTTCTACACAGTTCGCTTTACTTCTAACTTTACGTGAAATGATTATGTTTGCGAAAGAATTCTAGCAATAATTCCATTATCCATCTTGAGAATGGCAGACTGCTTTCGAAGTTGACCTCTTTTTCGTTCCTGGTGTTGACCTCTTTTTCGTTTATGGAGTTGACCTCTTTTTCGTTTATGGAGTTGACCTCTTTTTCATTTATGGAGTTGACCTCGTTTTAGTGCTCAACAACTTGTGGCTTGGGCACCAGAACCAAGACAATAACCTGCAAGCGAATCGGAGCAGATGGAACAATGAGCGATGCCCGTGCCTTAGAATGCACAGACCCAAAGCCTCCGACTAGCGAATTCTGCAACATCGACACCCCATGCCCTGCTTGGGTCGTCCTTTACACCAACTGTTCGAAGTCCTGTGGAGGAGGTGAACTTAGATTGTATTGTCTCTTTGATTGGAATGCCATGGATATGCTGTCAATACTTCATATTTATCATTCTGCTTAACTCCATAACTTTTGCCTTTAGTGATTGTTTTCTGAAACATCTTCGCAATAATTTCTTAAAGCAAATGAAAGGCTTACTATAATTTGACTTGAAAAATATTAAAAATGTGAAAACAATCATAGCTTGGCAGATGCAGGCAGTTGAAAAATTAGCGATTCTTGCAAATTTTATAAAGCCAAAAATTGAGAGTAGTTGATTTGCTATCATTGATTAAGATATTCTCAAAATGAGAAATCAATGCTACTTTGCATACACTGCAGCAATATACTAATTGAAATATGCCTTTTTTGATCAAACTAGGAACACTGTATTCCTTTACCCAATCTGGTTAGGAAGCTAAAACTAAAAGGGAATTTTGTTAAGAGCATGTCTTGAAAATGGTATTGCTTACTCAGCAAGGGTTGCAGTAGCAAGCATTTGCTATGTGGTTATAAACGTAAATGTTGTCACAGAATTGTTAAGGTACTTTAAAGATTCACGGTTATAATTGGCAACATAATTTATACCATCGTCTGTCTTTTGATTGAAGGCTTCCAATATGCGTACGCTGAATGCCAACGAATTGATAAGAAAGTGCCTGATAGCGAGTGCTCGGCCGCCACAAAACCCGACGTCAGCTCGATCCCACCCAAGTCGTGCAACACGGAAGCGTGTGACTCGTACGAGTGGCACACGCAGGATGGAACATGCAGCGTCAGCTGTGGAGATGGTGAGTGCATCTGATGCATATGCCTATGTTCAAGTCTACTTTCGATGACCAATGCCTTACATCTAGAAGCTGATGTCACGTGCCCTTTGCCTTATGCCCTTTGCTTTATGCCCTTTGCCTTATGCCCTTGCCAAATACCCTTGCCAAATGCCATTTGCCTTATGCCCTTTGCCTTATGCCGTTGCCAAATGCCATTTGCCTTATGCCCTTTGCCTTATGCCCTTTGCCTTATGCCCTTTGCCTTATGCCCTTGCCAAATACCCTTGCCAAATGCCATTTGCCTTATGCCCTTTGCCTTATGCCCTTGCCAAATACCCTTGCCAAATGCCCTTTGCCGTATGCCCTTGCCAATTGCCCTTGCCAAATGACCTTTGCCTTATTATCTTCCTCTTTGTCTCATATCTAATGGCATATGTCTTGTGATTAATCCCTTAAAGCTTAACGATTATGAATGCCTCATGCATATACCTGATAGATAATACCAGAAGCCAATTGCCTGTTCTTATGCCTATGCCTGCAATGCATTCTTCTTTTTATTTGCTGCAGATACCATTATTCAATTCAACCTAAATGTGCTGCGCTTTATGTTAAACCAGAACAATTATCTCAAATATCTAACACTTTTACAGGTACCATAGCAGTGACTGTAACATGTAGGCGAGCAAAAGACAGCTTGGTCGTTGGTGACGAAATGTGTAGCAACGTTACTAAGCCAGCCAATTCGAAGCCTTGCAATGCGGGAGACTGTCTAGAGATATTTGAATGGAAGATTGTGTCGGGAACCTGCAGTGTTACGTGTGGCGAAGGTAATGTCCAAATTTTTGCAGTAGATTCAAATATACATAAAAGTAGATTGTCCTTACTTTTTTACAGCTGACAGAAAGCTGGCCAACAATAAATGGGGATTTTTTCATCAGCAGGATTCTAATAAAAAAATTACAATCAGTTTAGATTAGATTATTTCACAACGTTTGGAAGATAAGTTTTGTTTTAAAATGCAAATACGCAAATACTTAGGCTCAATGTTTGCTAGAAAAGGGAATGAAATTGTATAATGCACATCATATTCCTAAAGCTGTAAAAGAATTTATGAAAAATTTCTTTCAAATCTCAATTCTAAAGAATATACATTTATGAGTTTGCTAAAACTACATAAAAACATCAAAATCAAACTTCATCAAATGTGTGAATATTACTTCAATCTTGTATTAATGATATCTCATTGCTACTCTCTTTATTAGGAACACTCACTGACAATGTTCTTTGCACGAGGAAAAGAGATGGAGCCAGTGTTCTAGAAACTTTTTGCGAGGCATCAACTAAACCTATAGTTGGTCCACCAAGCAAATGCCTCTTGGCGGTGTGCCCAGATACATTCTCTTGGAACGTTACATATGGAGCGTGCAGTGTTACCTGTGACATAGGCAAGTTTGCTTAGAAGAAAGTAAATCGCAACTTAAGCTCATCAATTAGTGTGGCATTCAAGCACCCAGTGAAAATTGCTCCTAAATAAATATAGTATAGAGAGAATCTTGAAAGAATTTATTCTAGTCATTTGACATATTGCTACGTCATGCCAGTAGCCAAAGATGCTAAAGGAGCACTAGTTTGGTACCCTTAAACATACAGCCATGCTTGGGAGCTCTTTCCAGCATCTGGCACGAAGGCAAAACAAACCATGCCATTGCATAGCTTCCTAGAATTTGAACGTTTAGCTTGACAACAAGAAGACCGGAGTCACGTCTTAACATTCCTTACTTGTTCCTACACATAGGTGTAAAACTGCCAATAATAAGATGCGTGAGAGACAGTGACAAACTGGTAGTAGATGATTCAAAATGTGAACTCATCAAGCCATTACCCGGAAACCTTACTTGCAATATGGGAGAGTGTCCAATTTTATACGAGTGGCGAGAAGTCTGGAGTCCATGCAGTGCGTCGTGTGGAGCAGGTTCGTTAATTGACACAAACAATTGAATAAAGCATTGCTTTTCTCTTGATGCTATGCTTCAGTTCTCTTTAACATTCTTTTGAAGAGTAGGTTCTTCTATATGAGTTTGTCTATCTTTTGTCGTTTCTATCATGGAAGGGAGCTCGTATTCAAAGGCAGGAAACTACTTTCAGACTTCAATTTTTTCACCTGTTTCTTAATTTACCGGTTTTGTAAACAGTCTGTCTACTAGCATTTTCTATTTGATTTAAATATTCAATGTCTCGTTTTTTTTTCTACAAGACTTTCAAAATTGATATGTTGAAATTTATCATCACAAAAAGAAACGGATTTAAAATGTTACAAAGCGTATTTCCCTAAAATGTTTCTGCTATATTTTTTGCTTTCTTCGACATTAATAGTCTTTTTGGTAAAGCAGCATTTCCTTTCAATTCAAGTTTTACTTTTACTTGAAGTTTAAAGAAAGTAAAGTTAAAAGCAATAGGAAATCTCAACTCACAACAAATCCAGGTACAAATAACGTCTCATGAGTACAGCTGAGAAGTGCACACTAGCTTGCAAGGAGAATTCTGCCATGTGTCTGGATTGGCTTCTAATTATAAAACACATTGCTTTTTGTAGTGAACATCAACATTGTACTTTTATATCAAAGTTTTATCTGTCGTATTTACAGGGACAAAGACTAGCCAACTCAAGTGTTTTATGGTGTCATCAAACACAGTGATGATTGACAGTTACTGCTCTTCGGCATCCAAGCCAGCACCCAGAACGATTGCCTGTACCTCCGCCTGCACCTGGACACCAAAGTACAGTCGTTGCCTTGCTGACTGTGGATCGGGTAAGCAGGGCTCTTTCTTCACTACTGGACTTACGGCTTCAGTAAATGGCCACCAATGTTCAAAGAAAGCCCTCATAAATTAGTCTGTTATTGCTGGATGCAAATTTTTCTGTTGCAAAAGCGTTGTCAGTGGTCTTCTAGCATCCTGTTAGATTTTCTTGGATGTTAACTGAATAAGCTATTTATAACATCAATCTAAAAAACACCTTCTTGCATATACAAAATGTGTTGATCACGTGTTTATCTTAAAATTATAACAATCTTGAATCAAAGGGTATTGAATGTTTGTTTACTAATTTTCAACTTACGTAAAATTCATTATGTAAAGAAATCGAAAAAATACGTAGTGCGGTTTCATATCCATCAGAAACCAGTTTACCAACTTGTCTTTAAAGGAAATACGAAAGAGCTTTTACTACTATCAATACGTAATAATGGCAAAGGTTATGCATAGTCTATGACAAATGCATCCTCTTGTATATTTTTTGGTCTTTATGAAATCGTCGGCAGGACCACATTTGATTGTTTGAATCTCATAAAATGAGCAGGTCACAAACTGATGTCGCTTGTGTGTCAAAACGAGAAGAAGGAGATAGTAGACAGCAGGAACTGTGCAAGCTCCCCCGTAGGCTCATATGCCCAAGAAAAATGCACAGCACCCGCTCCCTGTACGGAATGTAAGTACTGCGCCACTCAGTTATATGAAAAAGACTTCTTATTTCTTGATGCTGCAATGCAGTGCAAGTGCCTTGGCATTGGGGGCAAGGAACATGATTGATTGACGTCACACCATTATTCGTTGACTTTGTCGGTCTCGATTAATCTACACAGATGCGTTCGGTGCATGTTATTTTTACCTTCTATCGAACGCTGAGTGTTACGAATTTTGTTTGCTTTCATGACAGAACAAAGGGGGAAATGAAACTTGCACGCTATAATTTCAACGTTTAACTCAAAAGTGACTCTACCAAGATCAATACTTTATCAAGGCATATTCCTTTTCACGTTTCTTTTAGTGACTAAATGTACATTTTCTTTGTATATTTGCAGATGCCCCAGATTTAACAGACATTCCGAAATTCTACTCAGTTGGGTGCTATAAGGACAACGTTTATGACAGACAACTGGAGGTCTGGATTGCAAACTTCAGAAATGAGATTGACTGGTAATGAATATAGCAAAATACTTGTGAAACTAAAGGAGCAGGGTGACCTTTTCTGTGATACCTTACTTATGTATATTAACTGAAAACAACGTTCCTCGGGATTATTCTTGGAAACAGCATACTCTTTGTGCCTAGAGAGTTATTAAGTAGACACAGTGCCAAAAAGTTTGAAAGAATTGGAGAGAGGGCGTAAAGCTAAGGCTTTTGGTGCTCGCCTGAAGCCATATTGAATCCCATACAAGAACTTTTTCATTCCAGCTAGAATAAATCCATGTGAATCTGGAATAAAATTCATATCTCCCATTATATTCTACACGGCGGTAATGAATTCAAGCTCTTGAATATTATGTGTTGGTCTTGCTTTTTTCACGTTCATTGCCTTTCCAATGGATCATTCTTAATGCGTGCAGGATATTTGTGGGTGTTTCCAATGCTACAGGTGTCTGTTGTTGAACCCTTAATGCAATTAATTTACACCCTAGAGCTATTGTGATCTAAATGTGAAATTCATCCTTTCGATGTGAAATTCTCCATACGTCACTCTTAATGTGCCTTATTCACTTCAAGGAACGATATGTCAAAGACGGTTAAGTCATGTGCCCGCAAGGCAACCGCGTACAAGTTCTTTGGAATCCAGTACTATGGGGAGTGTTGGGCCTCAAACAGGACCAAGTACTTCTTCAGTGGAAGCTCCCAGAACTGCTACATGGGCACTGGTGGCGAATTTATCAACTACGTCTATGTCTTCAATGCACCAGTCCGTAAGTTGCTTTGATCTTCATACTTGAAGCGCTAGTGTTCATGTATGACTTGCTTCTTCAACAAAGCATGCACATTGATTGGCATTGGGAGAGCGATGAAAGGGGGAATATATCTCGTTAAGTCTGCACTACCCTTACCTACGCTAAAGATGCATATATATAGACAGTAATGGGTCAGCTTTATGTCAATAAACGAACTTTAGCACAATTTGTGTTCTAGATGTTTGCAATAGCTGCAAGGAAAGCTTAGACAGCGCTTGTGAGAAGAATTCTGTTAATAAATGTCAATCAACAGCAAATAGAAACATACTCAAGACATCATAACCTTTTTTACAGTTCATCATTTGATGCAATCTAAACGTTCATGGAAACGGACATAGTTTTGACCCTTTTATAGTTTTAGAGGTTTTTAGAACATAAGAAATCTTAGAGACCGGTCCATAATTTGACCATTTCAATTTGATTTTTGGTAAATTAATAGTAGAAGAGGTGTATTATAGTTGACTGAAAGATATTTCTATACAGTGACAACAATGCTGCCTCCATTAAAGCCAATGGGATGCTATGCTGACAATTTAAGCACACCAAGACCCTTACCATACTTGATCGATAACTTGAGACATATTTTCCAGTGAGTATATCTCTTGTAGACTTGTCAAACCACTAAGTTCCATCTTCCTTTAGAATGTTTTGATCATTTTCCTCTTATAAATAATCATCAATATCTACGCATCAGTTTTATTTACGTCAATCAAGGATCGAACTAATCTCTATTTGTTTGTAGAAACAACGCAATCGACGAGAAATCAGCGGAAATCGTGATTTCGAAATGTGCCAAGATGGCGGCAAAGCGTGGATACTCAATATTTGGCATACAGTACCACGGAGAGTGCTGGTCTGGGCCCACTGCACAGGTCACGTACAATGAAGACGGGCCCTCATCTGCATGCTCCCACGGGTTAGGCGGAATCAACTCATACTACGTATATACCTTTGTTCAGACAGGGGGAGTTTAGACATCTTATCACAAAATGTATACATACTCTTTATGTTTAAGGTGCTGGTTTTTGGTTAATTGCTTATTAGAGAAATTTGCTTTCCTTAAATACGTATGCAACAAATCATAATTTAACGATAAAATACCTGATCCACGTTGTTTGCATTGCATACCTCCAAGACAGGTGTGCGTTTTTACTACATTGGTATGTAAAATGTGTTATGTCTTCCTTGGCCTATCAGAGCAATGAAACTCTTGTAGTTGGCTAGTTTCTTTTGGGCCTGGAGCCTATTTTCAGTAGCTTGAATGGATGTTCATTTCGTCGTCCATTAAGATTAGCCAAGCAACGCAACAACAAAATTCTTGACACATCACATAGAGATTTTCCAAAATTCTACAAAACAGATATTGATACAGTATGATTAATATTTTGTTTAAAAATATTATCTTATATAGACCTTCCTTTTCATAGTTTCCTGTTGTGAATTAGCTACAGGGCCTTCAAAGAGATAAGATGGGAATCCAAGATTTAATGTTAGATGATACAAAGAAAATCTAGAAAGTTTGGGGCTAGTCTCAATAAGATACATTGACCCTTGACCATTGATCATCAGCGCCCCCTCCCCATCGTTCCATCAATTGGAAGACCTGATCTAATTAAGTTATCATCTTCCTCACAGAGTCGGATATCATATAAATAAATACCAGTAAATCGCTCAGAATTTCCAAAGAAAATATTTATTCAAAGTTTTTCAACTCTAATTGTAAGTCATATTTAATTTCAATCTCTCTGTATCAAGCATAGCGTGAGGTGCTTAATTCCTAATCAGACGTTTTATCGCGTAAGTTTTGAATGCATATTCCTCTACGTCAACTCTCTCTCGTTTCAATTTCTCATGTTGCTATCAAAATAGACAAAGCCTTGCACCTAAAGGCTTTGGGTGCTGATTTAAGAAAGAGGTGCACTTTTGAAAGTGTTTGTGTTACAGAAGAAGGAGGAAATGGCCCATGAAGATTGCTTATAGGGTAGAAATTCTAAGAACAATTGAATGGTAGTGTGAGAGTTCATGGAAATTGCGAAAAGGGCAGAAAATTGCGGCTTGATTAAAGCTGTAAAGTTGTTGATTTATGATTGGAGCCATGAAATTGGGCTTGTTTATTACGGTTGAAAGTTCAACTAAGTTCATCACAAGCTGGCCCTGAGGAGGAGTGCACCTCTAGTGGTAAATAGGACAGCAAAACTGAAGTCAAAAGCCCAAAAAACAAACGTGATGGAACTAATTATGTCCTTTTAAAGGCAAATCGATCGATTTAAGGTCTAGTATACGATGAAGCCTTTTCTTCGTTCTTATACCTTCTGGATTTAGTAAATCAATTTCAATGCTGCATGCAGTAATCAATAGTCTTGGCTTTCAAGGCGAATTTGAAGTTGATTCATTCACAAATAGCAAAACGCCAAAGAGTACACTGCACCTTATTCTTGTTTCGATGGTGCTGGTGAATAAAGAAGGCTCGTTCTCTGACACCAAAGATGGTCCTTGGGCCGTAAAGGCTTCCTCCAATTGTTAAAGAAAGATATCAGCAAGAAGTATTGACGTGCTTTAGATAAAAACACATAGTTATCCTACCACGTCGTTGTTTTACCAATTTGTAACTGAATGGCATTGTTTTAACTATTTAATGAAGACTATTACATGGAGATTAGTTTTTGGGTGCCTTTCTTTCACGTCATGTTTTATTTCAATGGCCAGTCTGACTCTGTTCTGTCAGTGCTTTGATGTTGGGCCTTCGAATTGATCTGCCATTATAGTCGCTAGTGCATCCAAAGCTGTTTCTCTGTGAGCCACTGGTAGATAGGATCATTCAGAATGACTGTGGGATGAAACTTAAAACTGGCTTGAAGTACTTGATCCTTGCATCTTGAAATATTCATAGTTGTTAAAGGTACCGAGGAGAGATAGGCCGATAAAGTCTGTGCGGGTGTTTGTTTAAAAAAGCAGATTAATTAAGTAAGAAGTTGCCTTACTTAATCTTTCAGACATCAATAGCCCAGATGTGCAAAAAATGTGCGTTTCAATTTAGGAATGCTAAAGCCATGGAAAGCAAAGGGGTTGATTTCTACTATCCTCTATTACCGTTATATTACCGTTAACCAACATTCCATAAAATGATTTTGGCTGAAATTATGAGGCTAAAACAATCTTCTCCATAAAAAAAGTATATATATGGTATAAAAGTTTATGTGCCAAAAGATTTGAAACCAAGAAACATCGGTGTAATATGCTGTTTCTTGAATAAAATATGATTTAATATTTGCAGATCCCTGGTGTTTTCCCCTTTGTTGCTCAGGAGCGTGAGAAGGAACCACTGGAAGGAGCCCGTTTCAGCCCCGTCTTGGAATTTGGTGTAATCGAGGCTGTTCTGTCTCGTGTTATTGTTTAAGGTTGATTTCTTGGTCTAATCGCTTGGTTGGTGCTGTTCGAATGGTAGTTTCTGCGTTGGAATGATCTGGACTTTCTTGTCTCAATAATGGCCAAAATTGTCAAGAAGACCTATGGCAAGAAGTTAGCTTGGGGTAATGGATCATGTCCAGCGTTTGATGAGGCCAGGACACAGTCCAAGAAACCAAGCGGGATCAAGGTATTAAGGCCAAGCATTTGGGCAAAAGTTCCCCTAATAGAGACATTTACGGAATCGCCCCCTCGATCAAAGAAAAAAGTGTCAATCGTCTCTTCAGCAGCATCTTTCCCAGAGTCAGTAAATGAACACGTTCCTCAAAAGAAAGGAAGGAAAAGAAAAATAGAAGATCCTTTTGGGTTCGGTGATTTGGATGAAGAGGTCTTGCCAGCGTCAGAATACATTTCTCCAAAAAAGAAAAAGAATGAAGATCGGACATCAGCTGTTAAGAAAAAGGGGGTAAAAAGTAAAAATCAATCATCCAAACGTGATAAAGAACTCAAAGATGAGTCAAATGTTTATTCAGAGGTCAGTTCCACAAGCTCAGTGTCTGGTTCACAACAAGAAAAACTGTCACCGATGGATGAGAGTCCAGGAACTCTAATTGCAAAGTTTCCTCCCCCAGTTAAAGACAAAAAGACTAAGAAAAGCCCATCTTCCTCTCAGAGCGATGTTAGTCCTAAGAAACGAGGCAGACCACCAAAGGACAAAAGCTTAGAGAAACCAAGTCCAAGGTTAAATTCTGGAAATAGAGGGAAAATTCCAAAGAAAAGCCCATCTTCATCTAGCAATGATGCTAGCCCTAGAAAGCGTGGTAGACCGCCAAAGGACAAAACCCTATCTACACCAAGTCCAAAGCTCAAATTTGGAAGCAAAGAGAAAGGTTCTAAGAAAACCTTAGCTTCTTCTGGGGATGCTACTAGTCCTAAAAAGCGTGGTAGGCCCTCAAAGGACAAATCTATAGAAGCACCAAGTCCAAAGCTCAAGTTGGGAGGTAAAGAAAAAGATTCAAAGAAAAGTCCAGCTTCATCTAAAGTTGACAGCAGCCCAAAGAAACGCGGAAGACCACCAAAGGATCAAAGTTTGGCAACTCCAAGCCCAAAAATTGCTAACAGTTCTCAAAATAATAGTTTAAAGAAAGCTGCAAAAATATCTAAAGGTGTTATTTCTCCTAAGAAGCTAGGTAGACCTCCCAAACAGAGTTAATTTCACTGCAAGTCAAAAATTGTATCTCAAGATATACCAGCCCTAAGAAGCGTGGCGACCACCAAAAGACAAAAGTTTGACAACTTCAAGCATTGTAAAAGATAGTCCATCATCTGGAAGTATCTCTAGTCCCGAAAAGCATGTTAGTCTGCCAAAAATTGCCAGTCCATCTCAAAGAAGTTCAGATAGTCAAAGTACACCTAGGAAGAGAGGTAGACCACCAAAAATCAAAACTGAAAGTCCAGTAACCATTTTGAGTGAAAGTCCAGGAATATCTTTAGAAGCCTCAACATCAGCAACAGATTCAGAAATTGATAACAAATCACCAAAGCGCAGAGGAAGACCAAGGAAAGCAGTTAGTAATGATTCTGGCACTTTAAATGAGAAAATGACTCCAAATACGTCACCGGCAGTCAAAGAACTTTTCATTGAATCAAATCTGAAAGTAGAGAATAAAAATGATCAAGAGAAATTATCAGTTAATTCACAAGATGTCATAGATGTTATTGATGTAGCACCATTAGTAAAAAGAAGAAGAGGCCGTCCACCTAAAGAAAAGGCAGTTAAAGATGCCCAAGAACCATTGTTATCTAGTTCGGAGGCTCAAAGTGATGAAATCAAGAATACCAAGGATGAAACAAATCTTGCATTGCCAGGGATAGATTCAGTGGAAGTTAGTGAGGATGAGGCTCATAATCAGTTTATTTCCCCAACTGAGGCTGAAATGTTAGCAGAACAAACCACACAGGAAATGACACCTAAAAAAGTCAGGTTCTCATCTGAAAATGATGATGGGCCTTCTAAAAGAGAGAGTAGCTCAACAGATACTGGGGTAAGATTCCCTTCTAGTCATAAAAACTTGATATTTTTGCTTTGTTATTCATTGACATTTAACTGGAATAGTCCCTTTATGATTTTGACACACTTTAGTACTCAGCAACAAAAATTGGCTTTTATCAAGCAAGTATTATATACACACTTTTTCAAATGCATCATTTGACATAGCTCTGAATGATCAAGTGATATTATATATAATCAAATCGATTTTCAGTCCCCTTTCAAGTGGTTTATGAAGAATAACAAGAAAACTCTTTCACCAAGAAAAGTTGCAAAGTTAAGGAGAATTTCAGTTCTGGTAAGATTCCATGTTCTTTTTAACATCTTCTTGTTAAAAACATCTACCTGTACAAAGATTTGTTTGTGAGTAGAATTTCATGCAGTTAACTGAAGGTATTGTGTATCAGGTTTGTGGTTTTGGGCAAATGGCGTAGAGGCCCGTGATATGTAATGGACATGGTTTGAGTTTGTGTTGATAGTTATCGTCAAGGGGTATACCATATTCAAATTAGTTCCACGCTAACTTTCAGTTTTTTAATTTGCCACTGCTTTTCAGCCAACATGCTCAACTGAAGGAGATGATGACGAAGAAGACATGAATGCAGATATGCCATTTGGCTTACCTTGGGGAATAGAACGAGATGATAATGCACTGAGAGTAACTAAAGATGATAAGGAGGTCAGCTTTGAGTATATGAAATCAAACAAATGTTGATTTGTCAAGTATATGTGTCAGATCAAATGTTGTATCTAAACTTGTTGGAAGGGTTGCTGCAAAATTTGCATGCATTAACTTACTTGAATGGCAATATATTTTCCCATGTAACATGCAGTCCAATTTTGATGGAATCTACTGACCTACATTATTCTTTTACAGTGCTCCCTAAATTTTTTTTGGAATCAAATGAAAAAATTTCATCCTTATAGTTTCGTTCAAAATTCTTGATTATAAGTAACATAAAATTGACTAGCTGGATAATAAGTACTCAAAGGTGAAGTAGACCTCTACTGTAAAGATTCAACATGTTTGTATATGACCTATAATTGTTACAAGGCTAATTATTGTCTTGAACTTAATTAGAATTCTTACAAATTTTATTCAACTTCATAGCTATTTACAATTGTGAGGAATACAAAGCAAGCCCAAGAAAGTGTTGAGTTTGGCGAGAGTCAGCAGGTATGTATTTGACCAGCTGGTTTTGAAATTGTAATTATGATTAATCTTTCTTTTGATGAAGTTATTGAACATAGTCTAAATCTAAGTGGTCAACTAATTTTCTCCGTATTTCAACAGATGGATTAGAAAAGATTTGTTGTTTTCATTCATTCTTCCTGCCATTTGTATGCTGGTTTTAAACCTAGTTATTCGAGAAAAACTGATTTCCTGATAAGATGACGTCTTTTAATGCCCAAAAATATATATACAATGTTTGCTGCAAAGTATATTTATTTTGTGACGAAAAAGACAATAAATCTTTCATTAACTAGGTAGGATTTCTGAAAAATCAGCTGGTGACATAATGTTTTGTGGGGTTCAGCCAATCATGAAAGCATTGTACTGATTTCCATTTCATTGTTCAATGTATTCTACAACTTCAAATCTAGAAGAATAATTTGTCATTTTTGACAGTTTAAAGATGATGTTGAGTATCTCCTTGATGGTATCACCAACACAAATTCACTCTCAACAAGATGCTTGAGCCTTATTGAGCTTGCTTCCAAGTGCTCAAAAACTGCATTCAGAATGAACCTAAGAGCACATGGAACTATCGCTGCTATTTTTGAAAAGCTCTCTGATGCACCAAGTAATCAGGTATTTGAACAATTGATCTATGTTTAAATATCTTAGCCACAACTAACATGGCCCAACATAGCACTTCATTTGAAGTGGCATTGACTTACATTTTGCATATGTCCTTGCAACCAAATGTCTTCATTATTCATTAAGGCATTCTGTAGATGGTTGTATGGTATTCTTTGGCTATTTTACCCCTGATATAATTCCCTTCTATCAGATGTTATCAGCAAAATTTAGTATTTCATTGAAATAGCCTTGCTGTATATAAAGGGTAGGTATAATTCCATTGATGCAAAGAAAGTTTTCTCAAGTCATTAATTTTATTTTATTAGATAAAATATTTATAAATGTGCCAATTTTTGCTTATGCTGCCATCTGTTATCAATGGTTTTTTACTTCTTTTAGCCTGAAACCAACATTGTTCAATGTTTGTGAATATTTAGTGATAATATAATTAATAAAATATAAGTTTTAATGCTGCCTGTTGTTGAACTAAAGTTTCATTATGGCTGCTAGTTCCTCATCATCATCATAATCAAACTCATATCCTCTTGGCAGCTTGTTCTCCTGTCTGGACGGGTCATCTCTCTTTTTAAGTGACACATGCTCATGTTCACTTAAACGGCTGCTCTGCGAAGACCTATTATCATCTCTACCACTGCCTCTTGAATAGCGGGAGTACATCTCTCTACTATGATTTCCCTCTCTGGCACTATGAAGAGAGACGCCCTGGAGGAGCTTCAACTCTAGGACGTGCTTTTGTTCTTCTATACACTCTTTCTCTTCTAGCAGTTTCAGAAATTCCCACCTTGCGGTTTTCAAGCTCTCCCTTAGGACGCACTCTTCGCCACATTGAGTTTTGTATTTCTTTTCGGCTTCCCTTGCTTTGTCTTCAGTCAACTGCAGTCTTCTATCCGAAGATTCTCTTGCTTTTTCCAAGAATCGAGCTTCTTTCTCCAGCGAGTTTATTTTGTCTTTGAGCTCTGCAGTTTGAAGTTCTGTTTTGTTAGCCACCATCTGCATTGACTTTATCTTGTCATCCTTCATTAAAGCCTTGTTCTTGTGCTCTTCTATTGATTCTTGTAACATCTTTCGATCGTTTGATATCATTTCGAGTTCTCTTTCCAAATATTGAATGCGATCACTCTTTTCTTTAGACCCTTGCTTAGCCTCTTGAAGTTGTTCTTCCAGCTTGTGAAGTATTTCTCGGTTCTTCTCCATCTCCAGCTCATAGCTGCCAAGTGTTTTGTTTTTTTCATCGATTTGTTGCTGTATGTCTTCAGCCTTCTCTTTCTCTGCAAGCAAACACTTTTTAAGCTGCGAAGCGTGTATTTTCATTTTTTCCTCGATTTCCTCCTTGTCAATCGTAAGGCGAATCTTCTCCTCTTCAAGTGCTTCGCAGTTCAGCTTCAGTTTCTTGATGTCATTTGCTATTTCAACCCTCAATCCCTTTTCGCTTTCAAACAGCTCTTTTAGTCTTACTAATTCGTTGTCATACCAAATGATTTTTTGCCTCATCTCAAACATCTCTTCATCTTTGTCTTCTATTTCCTTTTCCACTTTCACTCGCTTGTCATGTTCGTACTTGTGACTTCCTGAAAGCTCATCAATGAGGTATTTTTGGTTGATGACATCTCCAAGTGTTTCAGTGTAGTTCTTCTTCACTTTCAGTAGCTCCTTCGAAATACTCTTTGTTTCACTTGCTAATGCCTCGAAATCTTTTTCTTGACTTTTTATTTTATTCAAGGCTTCGTCTTGTCGTTTCAGCATTTCTTTCTTTTCTTTTTCCATAGTTCCACTTTTAATTCTGATCTCCTCATAAGCTGATTCTAAGTTTTTCTTCTTTACTGATTCATTCAATTTGTCCTTTAAGTCACAGTTTTCGTCTTCCAATTTCTTGAGTGAACCTTCAAGCTCGTTGACATTTTCCTCAGCTTCGTTGACCTCACCTTTCTTCTTTGCGTATTTCTTCTTCATTTCATCACTTGTTTTCTTAGATTCGTCCAGACTTCGATTTAAAACTTCAGCATTTCTCTTAAGCTCAGTTAGGGCTTCATTCATCTGCTCTAAATCTTGCTTTGCACCATTACGATCTTCCTCCGCTTTGTTTTTCATCTCAGTTGTTTCCAAGAAATCGCCATTCAACTTGTTATATTTTCGGTTCATATCCTCGACTTGCCTCTCTAGCCCATCAATTGTATCCTCTTTCATGTGCAGCTCCCTGCTTAGTTTTGCAAAAGTAACATCTGCTTCATTTGCTCTTTTCTCCATTTCACCAAGCTGTTTTCTCAGTTCCTTCACTTTATCAAGCAATCTGAACTTTTCTCTTTCGCAATCTTTAGCCTCAAACTGAACAGTATCTCTTTCCAGTTTCAAGGCTGCATTCCGCGCCTCGAGTCCAGATATCATTGCCTCACTCTCGTGTACTTTGCTTTCAATCGTTTTTGAGAATGTCAACATATCTCTATTTTTGCACGAAGATGCTTTTCCTCTGTTGACAACCTATCATTCTCCTTCTCAGAAGCCTCGAACGCATTTTCTATTTCATTTGCTGAGATTTTAAGTTGTTCCCTTTCTTGCTTCAGACTTTCTAACTGCTCTTGTTTCACACTTAGATGATTCACCAATGATTCCTTTTCTTGCACCAAATTGCTCACGTGTTGTTTCCCCCTGGCTATCAGTTCATCGTTACCCTTTTGCACCTGTCTCAAAGTCTCTATCTCGGCTTCTCTTGTTTTTGACTCATTCTGCAAGTTTTCAAAAGCTACACTTTGTTCAGCCATTAGACTCTCCAACTTCCTATGTCCGTCTTTCAACTCTTCTAGCTGTTTGCTCAGATTATTTCTTTCATCTTTTAGTGCCTGCACCTCACTTGTCTTGCTGAGATTTTCATTCTTTGCCTTCGTTGCGATTTTCTTCAATGATTTACATAGTTGCTCCGATTCTTTCAAACTATTGACAAGATTGTTAATCTTCTCGTTAAGCTTCGCAATTTCGTTTTCCCTTCCTTCTTTATCGGTTTTTGCACTGTTTAAGTCTTCTTTGAGTCCCTGATTTTTCTTCTCGAGGCCTTCAATTTCGCTTTTCAATGTTTCATTGTCTCTTTCCAACGCAGAAATTTGATTTCTCTGTGCAGTATCTGTTTCTTGGCACTGGCGGATACCCCGTCTTAACTTTCGAATCGACTTTAGTGACTCTTCCCTTTCCACTTTCAGATTCTTTTCCGATGACTCGATTAATGCTTCTTTTTGCAGCACTACCTCATTCAAGGCATTGAACTTCAACGTCAGCTCCTTCAACTTTTCATCACACTTGACGATCTCTTCATTTTTAGCCTCCTTGTACTTCTCTCCATCAGCAACCAACTTTCTGGCCTTTTCTTCTAACAGTCGGTTCTCTTGCTCGCCGTTTGCCAACTTTTTCCTCATCGATTCTAGTTTTTCTTTCATGCCTGTTGCCTCTCTTTTTCTCACTTCCAACTCCATCTGCTGCTCTTTTTCGACTGCTTTGGCACGACTTAGCTCTGCATTGAGCTTTTCGTAGCTCTCCTGGTTGTGTTCGACCTTGACTCTAAGCCTTTCTGTCTCCAGATGCGCTTCCTCGATGCCTGTTCTCAACCTATGACATTCATTCATCAGCTTATCAACCTCGTGCTCCTTGGCCTTCATGTCTGCTTTGAACTTTTCGCTGTTACTCTTTTGCGTGCTCACTTTGTTCTCAAGCTCCGTTATCAAAACAGAAGCACGTGAGAGGTCTTCGTCTGACCTGCGTCTTTCCAAGTCCACCCTTTCGTTTGCCATCATGCACAACTTCAGCCTCTGAGTGATCGACGCAGCTTGCTGTTCTTTGGTCGCCAGTTTGTCTTCAGTGGCCAACACCCTTCGATTGAGATCAACCAGGTCGCTTTCCTTCGCATCACACTCGATCTTCTTGCGTTCTAGCTCCTGTTCCAACTGAATCTTCTCGTCAAACATGGCATCAAGTCGCTTCTGTACGTTTTCTACATTGCTTGCCAATCTTCTATTGCTTTCAGTCAGCTGGATGATCTTGTTCGATCTCTCATCTCCGACAAGCAAGCAGTTTCGCAACTTTTCATCAAGCAAATCTTTCTCCGTTGTTAATTCTTTAACTTTTGCATCATAATTCGGGAGTTTTTCTTTGCAGTCGCATTTTGCCCCTTCTTTGATAAGAGCATCATTCTTTTTCTTCATCTCTTTGTTTTCTTTTTCCATTTCCGCCATTGCTAGATCTTGCTGTGATTTTTCCTTCCTGAGATCGTTGATAGCCTTCTCCATCTTTTCAAGGTCTTCTTTCAGCTTGTTGTTCTCATCTTCAAATATATACAGATAGTCTTTCAGCTGCGCTACCACCCTCTTCATGTTTCCTTCATAATGAACCTGCTTCTGTAGTCTCTCCTCGAAGCCTAATACGGAGGAGTTTGCCTCGTCTAGCTTGCTGCGCAGTCGGTCAACCTATTGAACGGGTGCGAGTAAATAATTAAACTGCATTATTTTTACTAAATCAAAGGTAGATATCTATTTATCGATTTTTTACATTGCTTGAATCCATAGGTAGTGTTAGAAGCATTCCATTATCATTTAATTAATATTTTCAGACAAGCATTTGTAAGTTCTTTTGATTTCATTTCCTGTTAGAATAGAAAGTTTAAATAGCTTATCTCGTCGCTTATGTTCCGCAAGGCGTTTCAGTAACCTAACTTTGGCCTGGAGCTCACTGGCGCTGCACTATTGCAGATGAGCACATTATGTAAAATCGTGTATTCAACGCAATTGTCTATAACGAACTTCGCTCGATTCTTTGGTTATGGGTTTCAATTCAAATTGCTTGATAAACCAGTAGTCATGTTTGTAGGCAAATTCCCCCTTGTCTCTTACCTGTCATCAAAATTTTATTCCATACTTTTCCATCCTATTCTTCTCCATTCTTTTTTATTTTATTCTATTCTGTTCTATTCTACTCTATTCTATTACATCGTATCCTATTATACTATATTCTGTTCTGTTCTATTCTATTCTATTCTACTCTATTCTAACGTATCCTCGTATGCTCTATTATACTTTGTTCTGTCCTATTTTATTCTATTCTGTTCTATTCTACTCTATTCTATTACATCGTATCCTATTATACTCTATTCTGTTCTGTTCTATTTTATTCTATTCTATTCTATTCTACTCTATTCTAACGTATCCTCGTATGCTCTATTATACTTTGTTCTGTCCTATTTTATTCTATTCTGCTCTATTCTATAATGTTCTATTTATTCTGTTCTGTTCTATTCTGTTCTGTTCTATTCTATTCCATCATGTAATATTTCACTTTATTAGGCTCTATTCTACCCTATTCTTTTTTGTTCTATTTATCTTTTCTACTCTGCTCTATTCTATTCTACTCTATTCTATCGTATCCTCTTACGCTCTATTATACTTTATTCTGTCCTTTTTGATTCTATTATGTTATATTATATAATGTTCTATTATACGTTATTCTTACCTATTCTATTCTGTTCTATTCTATTCCAGCATGTTCTATTTTACTTTATTATGCTCTTTTCTACCCTATTTTTTCTGTTCTGTTCTATCATTTCTAATCTGCCCTATTCGTTTCTATTCTATTCCATTCTATTGAAGCGTTTGTTTTTTTCGTACCTGCTTCTCCAAACTCGAGTTATTTCCGACAAGCTCTGAGCATCTATCTGTAAGGGCCTTGATGTCTTGTCTTGAGTTTTCGGCATTGTCCAAACACCTTGCTAAAAGGTTTTCCTCGCCACGCGATTGCTCATCCTCGCATTTGCCTGATTTATATGTTTCATCCATGACCAAATTCGACTTTTTCTTGCGGTTTTTTATATTTTCACTCGAGTTTCTTCGCTTTGATATTCACGTCCTACTCTGAATCTGTTTTCACCAAACGAATCGGAATCTCCGTTTATCCTGTTTGATTTGACGTCACAGGGCATGGACCCGAGTCTTCGACCCTTCATCAGCCATCTTTTCAAGTTTAACAATCTGACGCAAAAATTTAAATTCTCCTTACTGCCCGTAACAAATACGGATCTCCCAAAATGTTCTTTTAGCGTTTTCTTTAACATCCTTCTTTAAATTATCTTTATTTTGCCAATACTGTTGGAATTGCAAATATTAAAGTTCTATTATTTTCAACAGCTTTTCGACGCAGCTTGTTTGAAATACAATTTTTTCTACTATGCCAATAAGACAATCAAAAAATTGAATAATTCAGAATTGATAAGAATTTGTATCGTCGATGGAAGACGAATGAACTGATAAGCCCTTTTTGGCAATCAAACTATTTTTAAAAGGGCTCATGATATTGGTAACAGTAGAATTGTCATAAACGAGTCTTTTAGTAGATAAAATTATGTTCTTAATAAAGTCTTTGATATATAATGGAAAATATATATATGCATTGCAATGTCATACAGTAAGTCATAAGTATGCTTTTTACAGCGTCTTGCATTGTGTACTGCTGCAGTAATGTTCATGCTGACTAGAGATCGCCTGAGTATTGATTTCGACAAGTCTATCTTGGGTATGTTATTTACATTAAAGGCGTATTCGCCATATCTGTGTAGTTTATGTTTACTACCTAATTTTTTGACACAATACTTTTTAATTTTACATTTATCTATTTTGTATAAGCAAACCGTTTATATGATCGAAAGTTTCATTTGAGTCACTAACAAGAGCTTTTAGTTGCAGCTAGTCACATTGTAAACCGTTGAGCAATGTTTTAGACTTTTAATGACCGTTACTTTTTCTATTGACTTCTCCCAATATTGTGACGTCAATTTTCCAGAAATGATGCTAAAGTTGCTTGCCATGAAAGAAGATGAGGAAGAAGAGTCGTCAAAGGATTGGAATAGGTTAACAACAAAAATCAAGTACGTTTCAAATCTCTCTTAAACCCATTCCTTCTATCGTCTCTCTCAATTTCTCGCAAAGAGACTGACCGTGCTTTGTGAGTTGTGCCGTTCAAACTTCTTTGCACTGATACTCCTTTCTGATTTACAATATGTTTACACTCTTTCTGATCTAGATTACAATATGCTCTTGCATTACAGTGTCACCTTGGATTTTTGCATGACATTTATGTTATTCACCTTGGACCATGATTGTTTTTACGTATAAGTATGGCATATCGAGTGGAATGGAGGGCAATGCAGTGTTACAAAGACTGTTGTATCTAAATGTACAAACACTGCGCATTCTTTGGCCCTTTTTTATTAACTAATTTTTTTGGTTAGCGTGGGCCTTGTTAGCAAGTTTGCTTTTTTTGTAGCGACATCTTTGGGAAGCACCCTATAAAAGGAGTAAACAATTTAGATTTGGCCAAACTGACAGTAAGTGCCTTTATTGCAACAGCTCAATTTACATCTTCCAGGAACCTTTTCAGCTGCAAATATTTCTTGTTAATATATTCTATTGTATATTTTTTTCATTGTTTAATATCCACATAAACTTGAAATTTTTCTACTACATGAAGAGAGAATTACATAAATGTAGAACGTAGAACAACTGTGTACATTTTTTCAATCATCATCATGCAATTAATTGAGAAATGGCGCCTAACAGAAAATGCGTATTCTACAATAAATCTGTTCGTTGGACTAAATAAAGACTTTTAAAGACTTTCACTGCTAGACAGAGTTAAAACTCGCCGCTTCCTCCTTTGGTTAATTGGTTGGTTCCTTCGTAGACCGAGTCATTAGCCAGAGAGTCGTTCTTGTCCTTGACTCTGCAAAGAACTGGCTCATGGTTCAAAGATGAGATTAGGCTTCTTGGTGGGTTGGACCACATCGTCGACACGGGTGAGAAATTCTTAACGTTTCATCAAGCTGTTTACTTAAATGTTGCTTCAATACAACAACACATTGCGGCTTATCCTTAATCGTTTGTTTACTTGGGTATTTTCAAACATAAAAGATGCTCGAAGCGCTTTAGCAAGCCAGTACCCATGTATGTTTGGTTCTATAATGCATTCAAATGTAAAAAGACAAGGTTCAAACTGGTTTGGATAATGGATTCACAATATCAGTATCTTCCTTCACTTTTCTCTTGATTGTTCATGATTATGGGTATAGCTATCGTTTATGCTGCATCTTGATGTATTTCAATCAAAGGCTAACATGTATGTTCATTCATTCAAATGTATGTGATACAGTAAAGCTCTCGTGCATTTGTGACAACGCCGCCTGGATCAAGTTTATTTATTTCGGTCCGTTTTTCTAGTTGTTTCGTGCAGCAAATGTTTAAAAGTCAACGGCAAATCAACCGCAACGGATTCTGTCACGATTGTGAGGCAGATTGAAAGATGTTTAAAGTTGCTAGAGAATGTAAGTCGATTTTTTTTTCTACCCCAGTAAAATCTTTCTGTTTAATTTGTTAGGCTTGTCTATCATACTGTCCGTCTCCCTGAATGTATGTTTGCTCATCTGTTTATTTTCCTACTTAAAGTGAAGCGAGTTGCGTTAAGGCGAGGCGAATTCACCTTGCTTCACATATTCTTTGTTGCCTAAGACAACTGACCATTGCTTTCACAGGTTACTGTCCAGTGTCCTTCCAATCAAGGCTACTTGGTTTCTTACCGTGATTCCGCACTGCTGGAATCCTGTGCAAGGTACACATGCCTTATGTTGCCACTTCCTCTATTCTTTGCCATGTTTACAAACACAAATCACGTGACTCGTGTGTTTGCTCGTATCCAGTCCGCTCAACGTCACTTTGGCTTTTTTAACTTCACAGACTCAGTCTTTTAAAATCGTCAATATAGTTGGGATATTTAAATGATTGAAAACAATGCTAAGGCAGTCTTTTGCATCATTTGAGTTTTTGTGAGAGTGCACTATTCTCTACTGCGTTATTTAGGCCTATTACTCCGACTTTACTAGTGTCAGCTTTGTTACTCCAACTATGTATGCTATATTCCTTTAACTATATATGCCATATTACTCTAACTTTTTGTAGAAATTGAGGCCACTTTCTTGCGAATCACCTATTTTGCTGCCAACATTTAACGAAACAGAACAGTGATTTTCGGCCTGAAGGCTGTGTAGCCTTGGGTTTTAATCTATATTAACGATATCATTCATTTTGCCTAGACTGCTGAAGTTTTCGGTTGCATCTTTGTTCGAAAACGAACAAGACAGCGCCACCGCAGTGCAGGCCCTTTGGTTTTCAACCATGAAGATGCTGCTGAACCTCACTCATGATAATGGTTTGTTTGGTTTCCATTTCTCTTGTGTCTTGTAACCAGGCAACCAGTTTCTAGACCATCAGAATCCGTGATTGCCCGTGTTGGCAGCCGTTCCTGGCTTTTCCTTCTGGTGCTTGAGCACCGGATGAACTGCGATGTCAACTTTTTCTATCATCTAGCTAAGTAATTTTTTGTTGGAGTTCAATTTGGAGTTTTAATTCACGAGTTGATGATGATTACGTGTTACTATCTATGTCTGTGTGTCTTCGGAAATTGGGAGTTTCATATTCTTGGCGTAAAAGCAAGTTTATTACGATTTTAATAATTCTGTAATCGGCACTCCTTGCAAATACTACTCCTAATATAATCAAGAGAGTTGGCCCATAACCTGCAGAAAATCATTTTTGTCAGTTTCCGTAAACAATATTGTTCGTTTTTTAGCTTGCCATCTTTGAATGTATTTTTCTATTCATTCTTTTTTCTACTTACCCATCAAAATTTGTTCTTAAGACTGTCACAGTTTCGGCCGATGTAGAGTTTTTTGCACCTGATATCCATCCAATAAAAGCAATAATCTCAAAGTTGATAAGTGCCTCTCATTGAGGACTACTAGATTTCCCCCTATTTGTCTATTTTTTAAATCTTTTTCCAGGGATCCCTCGAATTTCCACCTGCCCATCACTCCCCGGTTTTAGACATCCCTGGACTGTAAAGCAAACCCTCTCCCTTGCGTTCTCACAACTTCCCCGCATTAATCGATCATTAATATAAATATGTCATTTGTATTTCAGAGCTTGCAAGTGCACAATTTTGCCAGAAAAATGATGTCCTAGGCCTTCTTTTGAAGACAGCATTACAGGTACTTTTTCTGATTTTTCCCGTAGCCCTAAATACACTAGAATTGTCCGTTAAGAGGAAGTTAAAAGTATTTTATTAAGATGTTTGTCAGGGACGCCAGAATATGATTTCCTTTGACATCCTAACGAATCTCTGCCCACATATATCATGCTATTAAAGATAATATATTGAAAATTGATACCTATTATTATCCTGTACATGGGCAAAGCATGACTTTGAAAGATCTTTGGAAATACTTCTTATTCAATGAAAAATCGGTGTATTCCGAGAAGGCACTGGTCTGGTTATACATTTATGTAGCTGGCAGGGGGGCCGTTTTGTGAAAAAATGAAAATTGGAGTATTTAATTCGCTTGTAGGCGAAGTACTGATAAAAGCAGGGTTTTGTGAACTTGGCTATATTTAAAAATGATCAAGTTTGCAATTAAATTCTGGTTTTTGTTTGCGAAACTCAAGATAAAGTTTGCATGGTTGATTTATTATGTAAATACTGCTCTTGACGTTTTGCAAAGATGTTCTTTTGAGTATTATATTCTTGGTTTTTCGGTTTAATTATAGACTTGGTTTAAAAATCAATATTAGTTTTTAAAGATGTTTTTATATTCCAGGAAGAAGTTAAAATCCGATTGCTTTCAATTTCAAAGTTTAGCCAATTATTCCAATTAAAGAAGACCGATCCTTATAAAGTTTGTTTTGTTTCAGTGCCCAACCTATCTCCCAACACCAAAACAGTTTGACGTCGCAGTTCTTGTAAGTTTCGAGATTAATTTTTGGATATAAGTTTTTTCCATGCCAAAATTACTTTCTTGGTGGAGGGAGATTACTTTGACTGCTTGTATTGGGTTTTGGGTTAAGTGTAAGTGAGCAAACTGATTCTGTCACTTTATGCAAAAGAGGCCGGGGGTTTGCTATAGTCGCTAATTTTTGTTACGTCATTTATAGGAAGAAATGACACCAAATGATGGCATTTTACATAAATTTAACCAAGGATAATTGCACCTTGAATTACCGATCTGCTGATCATCGCTGTATTTTCAAATAATCCAGCGTTCTTCATCTGTTATTTTTCTGTAGAGTCTTGGCCTAATTATCAATCTTGTGGAGTACAGTGAGAAGAACCTTGCTGCCTTGAACGCGGTTATCGCCCCCGCATTCCGTAAGTGCAGCCCAGCTGAGAAGGAAGCTCAAAGCAAGCCCGAAGAGGCCTCCGCTACCGACTCATTGCTGCACCTCTTCCTTGTGAAGCTCGAGGCGGCGAAGGAGAACAGTGGAATGGAAGAGGACCTTTCCAAACTTGATAGTGAGCATTTATCACATTACACACTGTTACCAATTTTAGACAATTTTGAGTTTTTATCTAGTTAGTGGTGTTATTAGGCCGTGATTCAGATACTGAACTTGGTTGCAATGCTGGAGCCAGAGATTACTGTTTTTGAAGTAAAGTGAAAAGGGTATTTAAACATTGATATAAGAAGTCTGACCTGAAGTTAGCTGAAAGATGAAAATTTTGTTTTCGTTTTTAATTTATTCAATCCAAAACATCTTTCAACGAGTCATTAGAAAAAGCCTAAGAAAACTACTGATAATAGTACTATGATAAGAACTGCATCCTGGGGATTTCTTGTATAAGACTTCACTCGGGTCCATCGATCATGTTTGCTTATTGTAAGACATTTTTTACGCCGCATGCTTTTAGCTGATAAAAGCACACTTGATACATGAAAATAAAGCCAATCTTAGTTACCTCTTCCTTTTTCAGGAGACCAAACTCGATCTTTGAGTTACTATTATATCTGTCTATTACACTGCACATAAACTTATGCAAAAGTTTTGCCAGCTTCAGATATTTTATTCTTGCCTTCTCTAGACTCATTGCACAACTCTTCTATTCGAATTGGGAGCGACGGGATTAGCCTCGTTTGTGGTGATAATTTGGAGAAATCCCAGAACGAGACCAGTTCAACGGAAGAGGCAGCCGACGAAGGTGATGCGGAGGAGAAGCCATCAAGTACTGAAAAGGAAGCCGAGAAAGAGGCAGAGCACATTAGCAAAGGTAGGTCACGTGTGCTGGTTATCAAAGATATTGTAATGTAAGTTGTGGAGAAATTTAGAGATGTTTGGCCTAGTCGACAGTGTGGCTTGTGATGTCTTCAAGTTGATGAGAATAGAAAAGGGTAATTTCAAAACAACCCTGTTTTCAATAACTCTAGCTCAAAAATTGTAATGAAAGCAGGAAAAGATAGAAGTTCTTTTTTTGTCAAGGGATCTATATCAGGCCCTAGTCATTTCAAGCTGACTTTTACCATTAAACTTTGCAGCCTGGCCTAGCTGGCTCGAACTCGTATATTTTTCTTTTCTGATAACAGTTTTTCTTTGCCGTTATATTTGTAAACTTTATCACATTTAAGAGTATCTCTTCAAAACTGCTTTGTTCAACAATGTTGAATCAACATTGTGACTTTTTATCTGAAGTGCCCGTATTATTTTGAAATGTTCTATTACAAAATGCCATTGTAATCTAATGGTGTATCCTTCTCGGTTCTTCAGCACTGCAGAAAGCTGGGCAACACATGGAGGATAGCTTGATTGCGTCATATGCGGCGTTACTTCTTGGGCTTCTTGCCGAAAATAACAAGGTGATTACCGCCCCTGATTACTTCAGTGGCATAAATCATAATCCTGATGATAACAGCGTCATTTACAATGCATAAATATAACCAGAACATCGGAAAGAATGGAATCAACAAAGTTTGTGTTCCCTGCAAACGCACCATTCTGTAAACAACCAAGACACATCAGCTCTTTGTATACTTTTATGTAAGCTGAAGAAAATTATTCTCCTTTGCTTGAAATATTTCTTCCATTGCAAGTTAATCTTCTTTCCATAATTATAATTACTTCTAAAACCTATTCTTCCTTGTATATTTTTAGGAAAATCAACAAGCAATCCACGAGAGATTGCAGTATGGAGACTTCGGGGTGATGACTCATACGCTGGAAAAGTTCCTTGCTTTTATGAATATGACTGTAAGCATTACCTTTGAGACCTCTGCAACTCAAGCTGTAAAGCATTGGACTAACCTCTTGTATCTGAGACTAGGCGTCTATACTCGTTTCTATTTGACATCGTGATATTGATGTATGTTTGCTTATGCTTATTGTGAGAAAAAATCATAGTTTTAAGACTTGATAACAGGTTACTTTAACTACGGAGACGAGTATATTCTCTTCTTTGAACACAATAAACTTTTCAATTGTAAACTGTGCTTTGCATGGTTTTCAATACAAGGCTCTGCTCTTACAGAAACATGTTTATAGTTCTTTCGAAATGCGCTCTTTCACCATCTTTCACTATGCTCGTTCTTTCACTATCATGTCGCATTCTATTTTCCCAGTCCCAGTACTCTCACTTTACGTGTTTGCAATACTTAATGTTATAGCCAGAAACCTGCATCCTTATGAAGTCAACATTTCTACCATCATCGATTCTATGCATTGACATCTCTTCTCTCTTTAAAGGCCAGCACATCCAACTCGTCGAGTTCTCTTGTCATCAAAAGAGCCATTGCCACATTGGAGAAGTGCAAAACGGAGTACCCACCAAAACTTCCGGAGTCGTAAGCATAAAGCGATTTGCTGTATATGTATCTGAACCCATCTTCTTGGCACTAAAGACCTTTTCGCAAGTTATTTGGAGTAGAAACTGAAGTGATATGACGCTTTTGTCTTTTAATAGTTGTACTATTTCATTTTATGGAAACTTCTGTAATCAGATGTAGTACCTTTCCAGTAGGTTATACGTTTTTTGAAGCCTAAAATGATATCGTAAAAACCAAATCGTAAGTATAAAAATATTTGGCCAACTGATGTTGCTTGTAAAGCATCTGCCGAACCGGAGCTGACGTCAAGCGGTTCTTGCCTTTTTATCCTTGCTTGCAGTTTTAAGCTAGTTTGACTCGAAACGACTTCATAACACTGTGTAAAAGATCGTTGAATAAAGGGGCACTTCAAGGCAACATTCAAGTCGTTATAAGTAAAGTCTTGCTATTGATACCGAAATATATATCTAGAAAAATGAAATACAACTTTTAAAGTTGTTACATTGAATATTGCAGGTAAAAGCTTGGCATTGCCTATGTTTTCATTGTCACTGCCTTTTTAAAGCAGTTATCAACTAGATCTATTTCTCCTTACTTGCCATCTACATCAAGGACATTTGCTCCGGAACCTTTGCTGTTGGTATACTTTGTAGCAAGTCAGCCCCTGCTCAAAACATTACACCTTGGTTTATTTTTTGTGTCATCCGTGTCAAAAATCTACAAAGAAGTCACCCTCCTTTCTAAACCCCCACTCAGCATCATGGCTTTAGAGTGAAACCTCAATTTCATCCTTCAGGGGGTCTATAAATTCTGAAATTTAATACTTCACTGTCGATGACTTTTATGGCAGACGTTGGAGACATTTGACTCTAAAATGTCACACTTTCAAAGATATTGCTTAAAACGTCAGATCGGGACGTCCTTGTGTAATTAGCTGGAAACTGCATAAAGCTGTAAATATTACTTCCTTTTAGCGTCTTTTTAGGTAGCTTTTTCGACGTTGGTCAGTTATTCGTATTGTTTTGAGGTAACCTTTAATCTTTTCTGTAGACGTAATCTCGTTTAAGACTATGCTAAAAAAAGAACTGTGTCAATTTTATTGCCGATTTTCCCATTCATATTTCATTATGTGTCCTTATTTTAAATTGTCGGATAACCAACAACGATTAAACCTGTATTTTCAGTGTAAACTTGTTTACAAGAGAATCTCGACCGCCAAAAAGTAAGTGTACTTTGACACTTCATTAGTGGAGGAACCAGACCCACTGCTAATAGCCAAGAGTACTTCGACA
Source organism: Nemopilema nomurai (assembly GCA_003864495.1). Classification (NCBI taxonomy): domain Eukaryota; kingdom Metazoa; phylum Cnidaria; class Scyphozoa; order Rhizostomeae; family Rhizostomatidae; genus Nemopilema; species Nemopilema nomurai. The sequence continues at coordinate 700,026 of ML133443.1, forward strand.
TACATACCGCTTCAAATGTGTGAAAATCTTTTCGAGAGCTTAGTACTTACTGTAGCAACGTGAACGCAGAGCAAAAAGAAATCGTAGGCTCTATTTACCTGACTATTTCCCATTAGTCTGGCGTGCATAGATTCCCTTGTCAACAAACATTTTGGAATTATTTACTCTTACTTCTCGGCCTTCCACTGGTTTATTTTAAAGTATTGCTTTTCAAGTATATGCAACTTTTATCGATATTAACAGATATCCAGTCAACTTTCATCGCTAGCATCGTTTTCACTGGTTCGAAATTTCATCTGATGAAACTTTTGTTTGGAATCATGAATTTTTCCAAAAGAAACGCAACTGCCTTCTGCCAGCGGGTATCTGAAGACGTTTATGAGGAGGTAGCGTAAGGGCCAGATCTCAGCCTGCGAGTCGTAAGCATCTGCAGGCCCCGTTTGAAAAATTTTCTTTAGTCAAGATTACTCTTCAAGCTCTTCTTCGTTGAAATCGTCGTACCTCAATGTGGTGCCTTTGCAATTTTTCTATGGCGCGGGACCCCTTTTTGGTCACTAAAATCGCAGGACCTGGGGCCATGAACATTTTACCCTCGCTATTCCAATCGAATTTACGTCAAATGGTGGTTATGATGGATATCAAAGTAATGATGATGATGCAACTCTTCTTTCAGCATAATAGGCTTCTTAAGAATGATGAATGCTGAAATTTGGTTGACACATGGAGCATGGAGGTCCCAGGGATATATTGCAACTGAAGTGTTTTTGCGGAATTGATGGATGTATTGTCATCATGTCAATCTGAAAGTTGTAGATAAGGATGTCGAATTCCAGACGATAACGATATTACTTCAAGAGGAATTCCGCTTGAAATATACAAGGGTTGGCATAGTGCTGAAAGTTATTTGACAGGATTATAACAGATCTACACAATAGAAAGGCTTTGCATGTCTTCCACACCTTTTAATTTATTATCCCCAAATACAAATCTTTAAATGAAATACTACTGGCAACTTAAAATAGACGACTACGAACGTGAAACAGAAGATCTATGATGTACTTTTTAAAGGGGAAACACCCCTTGAAGAAATGGAGATATAAGATGAACTTGAACAATGTCAGCTTGCAAAGCAGGATGCTTATTATAAACAACCGCCTAGACATAGCATTCTATTTTGATACAATTGCAGCAAACCGAAAAACAGCTGCGAGAATCCCCAAATATAGCTATTATCATATTGTTTATCCAGCAAATGGCATTACACACATTAAATATAACGTTTATGCATCGAATTGTGTTAAGTCTCTAAGAGTTTTCAATATGTGAATGTGTCTAGAAGTATTAAGTGTCTTTCATTTATCTATAACGATAACTTTAGCCTTTCTAAACACAAGCAGGAAACGGATGCTTCAAACGGCAATGTGCTGAATCCCACCAATGAGATTTCATTATCCTTCCAGTCGACCAATTGGATTGTGATGCTTTATCGTCACTGTTTACAGCAATCGGAGTGTTTGGCAATTTTTAAGATTTACTTAACGAAATAATGAACAGGATTCGTGAAATATGGCTAAACTGACCCCTTTAACGAGAAAAAAGAACGTGATGGTATTTAAAATCTAACTGGATGGGTATTGGCACTAAGTTTGGAATGGGAGTCATTAACATTGAGCAAACAATATGCCACAAATTGGCATTAGAAAAAGACACGGACATTGGATCGACCTCTTCCTCTTTAAGGTCTATACTTTTAACGACCTAGATATTCTAATTATATTTTACTGTTTCTTTCATTAGCAGTCGCTTTTTCGTCAGAACCAAAGGCCACTGACACCAGTCTCAGAGAACTACGCCCAGCTTCGCTAGGATAGGTATGTTTTTGCATTTGTTCCAGCTTTAAATTTATGTATGTGTTTCGTCTTTTGATAATTAACAGTCCTTTCTATACTGATATCATTTCCAAACTCTAATTATACGATCCCATGGAATTAACGCGCCCTATAACTGACAATCTTTTTAAACGATTTTAAGGGATTAAACTGCTCGCTACCCGCTACTCTACTTTATTAATTTACTACATGATAGAATTTTAAGAATCGTAAAAAGACCCCAAGACTACTAAATAACCTTAACAATAAAGAATAATAATATTATAAAGATTTATAGCTGCAATTTCGTGGGGAGCCGTCCTGTGAACACCGGAATGACTCACCCGCATTTCCGCACCCCCACTGGACAATCAACCCACAGCCAAAAAGGTTTTCTTGGTTGCGTTTAATGCCAACATCGCCCCACAAAGAGCCCTGCGTGTATCTCCCAATCGGGTTACGGCCAGGAATGCCCTTTTAAATGCCACCTTAACAAACCAAAAGCCTTGAGCGCGAAGCAGAAGGGAGCCAGCCCCTTAGAAACTGCTCTAGACAAAAAGACCTAGATTTATTGTGGTTTCAGTTGCCACTTAGACAAACAGTCTTTCAAATGACAATGCTTAAACATGGCAAACGTTTCGCAACCGCAGGGTAATCCAAGACATTGGGATTAATAACTGTCCGAGAAACATGTCATTTAAGGGACAATTTCAATTTCATTACGCGCTTTTTTAATCCAGCCACGCCGCGTTTACTCAGAATATACTAATCATATTTAAATATGGCTCTCTTGTTTCAGCAGTTACGTGGTACTTTGGTACCCATTAATACTTTCGGTGTTTTGCAGACCATTAACATAGCTCATGTTCCAGGTAAATGATCCACCCATTGCGAAACACTGCAACTTTTGTGTATCGGTAAACGGGCTGAGCCATATAAACCAGACAAACAATGCACCGGTTTGCAATGTTGAATAGAATCCCTCGGGCCTAAAAGTTCACCGGTGTCGGTCCTCTAGAACCATTGCAAGTGTATAGCTTTTGCTTGCTGATGTAGTAGCTTTCACTGACCATCTTTCTTTGTGGCATGCATCCAACAAATGGGAGGAAATAACGGATTCGTCCCGGCCTGATTCGCAGTACAACGTGGACTTCAAACGTGCAAATGAAGCCATCTTTCGGACTGAACTCTCCCAGGCCGATCCGGCCGAGTTTGTCTTCGAGTTGTAGTATCACTCTGCAACCCTGTAAACCGCACGGCTCGTTCTCCGCCGACTCGATGATATCTCTAGCGACTTTCAGTGCAACCCCGTCGTTTATCTGAATACAACTGCATTCTGGACTGCTTGTTACAATGTCTTTAATCTGCAGCGCTAGGTTGTCTTGCGGGTCCAAATCGGATACGTCCAGAAACGTTCCATAATCTCGGAAGCTGTCGCGCGACGACTCGAAGTTGTTGCTCTCTTGAAATGAAAACGAAGAGAATGTCAGGCCTAAGAGTATACATGAAGTGATTCGAAAATACTTTGTTTCCCATACTTCGATAATAACGTTAATAAACCATGCACTGGACATTGATAAAAGTGTCACTTATTCCTACTTTGGGCCAACTAGATAAAAACTAGATAAATTGACAAACGCTTCTACAACATATAATTCTGTATGGTTGCAAAGTTTATGCAAACTGACATGCACATGAAAGTCGCTGCGAAACCGCAACCTGAATACCCCTTCCGTAGAAGCATTTGCCACTAATGGAGGGCCTGAGATTCTAGGCCTTTGCTGACGTAATGAACAAGGACAAATTTTTCCTATTCTCTAGTTTTTTCCTATCAAGGACACTCCGTGCAGAAACATTTCGTGTCTTTCGCTTTAAATTTAGCTTCTAATAAAAAAGAGTGGCAACACTTGGCAACAAACAATATGTTTTATTAGACCTACCCAAAGGCAAGAGGACTCCCTTTTTGTTTCATTTTAGTGCTTATGTTTAATAGACAGGTCACTTGACCACACCATTATTATCCGGCCAAACCCTTTTCGTGCCCGGTTGAACATTTGGGGCCGGCCCACCAACGCTCTTATTAGAAATTTTGGCACAAAAATGAACAGTAAGTGAAATAGGACGAACAACTATTTTGTTTCCCACGCAAGCAACGCCTTTTCTGCAAATCAGAATCTTTTATAGATGCAAACTGATGTATCCATTGTATGACTCGAAAGGAAACTGCCAAAAAGGATGGCAACTGTGGATTCGATGCTGGAGGCAACTCTCCAATGACAAACAATGCATTTATCAGAGGTTGGCGTTTCTTGTTTTGCTCTGCGTGTGTCGGAGAATCGCATCAGGGGGCATTTATGCAGTTTATTTTCAGTTGTTCTCGGCAAAGTTCGGCCTCCTGACCATCAGAAGCGAGTCTTCTTTGTGACTCACATCCTCTCTAACCAGATTAGAGTTACATCAAGCAACTGCTAACCTTGGAGAAGGAATCAACATGATTCTTAGGCCTAGCCACACACCCGTCTCGTGCGATGAGGCTTGCTTGGAAGTAGCTTACGATGATTTTCTTCCGGAGCAATATTTGTACATGATGAAGCGCACATTTGCCCAATCAACTGAGGTTACATGAAAAAACTCACGGATTGGGTGCATGTGACATGTGTTTAACATTTTGCTGGCATAAGTCATTGTTCTAATTTTCAGACATGGATGCAAGTCTGACCGAGGTCAGATACAAAACTCTACCAAGATAACTGTGTCGAAATAGCAAGTCTCCAAATGACCTTTAAAAACTCGTTGCGAATGGAAAATATGCAGCACTTTCGAGTAAAGCGTGCAGAGAAAAGAAAATGAATAAGTTAAATATATAAGATAGACGAAATGATGGTAAATCCCTAGGCGAAAATTTTTATTTCATAGCAGAGCTCGACAGGCATGCATTATGGACCGCGACGACACATCAACAAATCAATATAATTCCAACGGCAACATTTTATGTTTTGGCTGAAAATCGAATTGGATTAGAAAGGGAGGACTTGATTTTCGAGATTCTTGTGCAGCGCGGCAAAATTATTTGGCCCTACACGTGGGCAAACTTGACACCTTCTGCGGTGAAGAAAGCCCTGGGAATTGTCCGGCTGATCCATTGTGTAGCTGAGCTGGAAATCGAACGATGGGTGTCATATTGCAGCCCACGAGGGGCAAAAATGGTATTGCAACATGCACCAGTCTACGAGAGTCATTTTCCAAACTGCAGGGAATTTTCATAATAGAACTAGGGGGATAATGCTAGTGCTACAAAATACCCTTGAACATGTTTACGAACTACTTCGGGGTTTTAAAAATATTAATAATTATGGCGATGATCATGATTATGATGGTGTTGATGATTATGATTGGTGTTGATGATGATGATAATGGCGAAAGGTAAACAGAAATATATGAAGAAAAATATATTTCTATAAAAGGAGACATAACTGTTCATTGTCGTGCAGCAGAATTACTCGGATGCAGATATTTGCAGTGTCTTAATAAACGCAGAAGAGCTGGGGCAGCCATACGTGGCCTTGTCTCGGAAAAATTGTGCAAGTAATAATCTCTATCTCGATAAAAACTGTTTGTTATTCTATTAAATCAACATTTATGCTAACAATAATATGCCAAAATCCTTTATTTACGTTTTTTAAGTTAGAATGACTGAGTTTAGCGGAATTTCAGATCAGAATGGGGACAATACTAACCAATACCCTCAGAACAGGGTTGCACTTTCTACATTTCCAACAAAAGGTATTATTGAAGATGCAAAAACGAATGTTTACCTTGAAGTTCCATAAGCCAGCTGTGCCTTCTCTAATTTTATAAACGAAACTGTAACACCTATTAGCTCTGCACTGCATTTGCACAACATTCGTTCGTGCGACGTTTGCCATATGGTTCGAGATAAAATTTCGTAAGACTAGCAGCGGTGTCCTGCTGCGATACAACGTATATTGTGTTAATAATAGGCACAGGGATCAAATTGTTTAAAGTTAGATCTCGAGTTTCGTGCCTGACAAACAGTGGCTTCAAGCAGAGACTCTTGGGGTGAATCCGACACATGGATGGAGGGCAATCACCGGCACGGCAAAGGGGTGACAATAAAAATCATTCTCCTCTCCATGTTCTATTAGTGCTTCCGATTTCACTGCAAATTTGCTTTCCTGATGCAATCAGGAAATGCTGTGTGCCTCTTTACTCCACAATTGCTGGTAAAATGCGACACGAAAGCAAAATAAGTGGGAAAACCATTTCAACATGTGGTTCACTTTACATAACCTACACAATTCCCTCACCTCTCCTAAAACTGTCGGCCAACTTACTTGTTCGAAACGTGGCAGAGCACTAAACTTTGTATCGGGCCTTTGTTCTACGCCCCCCTCCCCGTACCCTCAAGAAAAAATGTCATCAAACTCTCAACAAATTGATCCGTTATTATAACGACTACGTGTTTTAAGGATAATATGACAAGAGCCCTAAGTTGATAATCGGATTTATTATTGTCAAAGATTAGCTTGGCTCAACTAGAAGATTAAGCTCGAAGGAGGGTTTTGAAGGACTTCAAAAAACTGCCAGTGAGACCCAGGGGCTCACAAGAAGTATAGAAAGAAATGTGAATTACAGCTCAACCAGCCTTACAATTTGTCAAAATGGTTTGCTGAAAATGTCTAAGAGAAGAAACTAGATGACTCAGTGCAGTTCAGAAACACTTGTTTTTAAACATTTTGGCTACAGTCCAGAAAACAGCGATTTAGAAAATTGCCAATCGCATTAGCAGGCCGTAATGGGCATGTCATTTTCATGTGTTGTTTATGTTAACGATTTTCTGAATAACAGCCAAGTTCAAACAAGATGTGAATCTGTAGCTGCAGAAGTTTACGGGGAAATCCGAGACTATCTACCCTCTCAACAGCTTCTTTTGATAAACATATTTTCGTGCCATCAAAGATGTGCCATTGCCAGCCTTTGGCCTATGACTCCGGTCGTGCGGTAGCTTGACCATCTCATTGACGGGGGCAATCTGCACTTCTGACATCGCATTAACTTATCAAACGTTTCGAAATTCCAGAAGGATACATAAAAATGAATATGATGTTCCTGAATCAAAAATCATATTGTTAAGAAATATTTCACGAGTAGAGCTGTCTAAATCTTCTCAAAACATTGGTAAATTTTTAACTGGTAGGAATTTAAAAAGGTGACGCGTACCTTGTCTTTCCAAACATCTTTTTTCATTTTCTTGAAAATTTGTTGTTGCGGAATCTGAATCAGAAATATGTGAACTTCTTTCTTCGCAATTACAGGAGTCACCAAATGCGGACTCTGATGAGACACTCTTAAGTATGGTCTTTATGAACCCCAAACTGCTCAGAATCCTTATCAGGAGAGATGGTTTCGGCCTAAATAGTTTCTTCATAGAATCGTTTCGAAGAAGATGACAGCAGTCCTCTTGACTTTCACAAACTCTTGGTACCATTTTGTATCAGTTCAGTCCCAGCAAAACAGTGAATATCTCTTTCAAGACAAACGCTTTTCCAGGATTCCAACCATCCAGTTTCAGTACTTATTGCAAAAAGGTTTATTTCTTGCAAAGTACTCTAAAATTCAGTAAATCATACGCAGTTTTACTTACGAATTGTTGTTTTTACTGATCAGATGTCTGATGGTAAAAATCAGCACGATCACTCGGCCTTTCCGACCTAAAGTGTTGCAGTGCCAAGATCTGTCATGGCCAGAATAAAAGATTTTTTATCCTCGGGGAAAGCCCATTCCTGTTGTTCTTTCGCCGCATTGTCATGCTCAAAACCAATGGAAAGCCGCATTGTTACGATTTGTCACATGAGAACTCTGCTCTATTGTTTCCCAAGAGCCAATCAAAGCAATGCAATTGATAGATGTATCTGTGGAACTCCCAATAGCCATGTGAACTGATTGCTACCAGTTAGGTTAATTGCCAACAATCTGCGAACATGTTCCGGAAATAATCAACGAACTTGAGTGAGTAAATTAGCCCAGCATACAACATTTGTCTTTTAAGTTCGAAGTTCAACTTCATGAAATTTCAAGCGCAGTTTCAATGTAAAGGGATTTCAATAATAGTGTTCAAGGATTTTGTTTTGTTGTTTTTGTAAGAAAGCACATTTCCACGCGAAACGTGTTTTCTCAAAAGTGTTATGACCCGCTCGGTAACAAAGGGTCCCCGGAGAATAGCTTCACACCTTTGAAGGAGGTGCTGGTTGCAGATGGCCCGGTAGATTTACTAGTAAAAAATTCCAAGCATCGTCAAATGATGTAAGCATCTAAAAATAACATGCCCCTTTCTTCATTGTATCCAGCATTATTTGGCTATAAATCAAGAAACACTTACTTCTTTGAAGCGAAGCTTAAATTTTTCAGGGAGATTTTGGCTCCCTCCGAAAAATATATTTCACGGCCTGAAGCACGGGAGCAGTTAACTCGGGGGGGGGGGGTCTGCAACCATTAGAATTTCTATGTGTTTGTGTGATACCCCTATAAGCTAACCCAAAAACCCAATTCCTCTATTGCCAACTAAAACTGGCTTGATACGAGTTGCTCTTGTAGGCTATGAGTTAGCGAAAGGTTTTCTTAACAGTTATGAGAAAGAATATATAATTTTAGTAATTAAAGTCTATGTGAAACTTATATTCGTAGTTTAACTATATCTAGATGGAGGAAACAGTCTCCTTCTGTCACGAAATTTTTCCGATGTTGTGTGCTACGTAGCCGAACAGAAACGCTGAGCGGGCGCAAATGGCCCGGGGTAGAACAGAACACACCTAATAAGTTGCTGCTGACTTTTTGAAATTGCGACACAGTCTAAATTAAATTTACCAGGCTGTATTATCCATTAAAACACAAACATTACACTCTGGTACACTTAGTCCATTCTTACAACTAAAAGCTTTTAGTAATAATCAAACTACTTAGCCCGTGACACCCCCCCCCCCCCCATTGAAAACCCGCATTTTCGCAAATCCGCAACTATCGGGCGAAATGAAACAGTAATCGTGAAATTATTTGTTGATTTCCCGCTTTGTCAAACAGCTTTGCCCGATAAAAGGTGATGCTTTGCCTGACAAAAGGCTAAGTTTTCCCAACAAAAGGTGCTGTTTTTACCCATTTTTATCATACTGAGTGGTGGGAAAATTACCCCACTGGGCCCTACGAGTTCCCCCACCACTGACTTTAAAAAATGCTACATTTGCCTAAAATGTCGGCCATTTTGTGGCCCTTAGAGATAAAAGTAACCGGTGTTTCAAAAGGCTGGTAACAAATTTGGGGGCTCAATTGATGCTGATACTCAGGTTGGGATATTGCCTTGAAATTAATATATCCCGTCGTTTCTCGTGTTTTGAGCCCATTTTTAGCATAATAGCCATCAGTGCTGGTAGTGTTTCTTGCTGTCAACAAATTAGTCCCCACCCTTGAGTAAGCCACCCTTGTGTATAAGTGTGGGCCCTTTAGAAAAATGCCCCACCACTCAAAACGATTTTACCAGTGTCTGGACGACGAAATCCAATGGCTTATTTTCAAAGGAACTTTGATGAAATCATCCGCTGTTAATAGTCGCTTATCCTCGTTACCATTACAATATACGAAAGAAAGTTAACACGACTGAATTGCAGCTTGTCTACTCGTGAACTGATCTTATAATAAACACCGATTGACATTTGAACAGCAAGGCATTGCCTTATGGTTTAAAGGACAATAGAAAAACGAAGCAAAGATACATAAAAGTATCAGAAATTACAAGTACAACAAATTTCATAACGGTTTAAAAATATAGAAAGAACACCGCTTCTTCCAAAACAGATCTCATAACATTTTAGTCGGGCGAAAATGTCGGGCAAATCTTATATACACCCCCCCCCCCCCAAGAAAAATGCTAGTTACGCCCCTGCTTACTTGAAGCAATTCTATTCCATTCTGTATATTTTACCCCGCATCGAAGATAATTGTGGCGTGTAAAGTAGAAACATGCACAAATTTTTATTCGATTGTGATGCGAGATTCGTTGATGGAAGGAAGCCATGGACCCACACATTAAACCCACATTAATGCTTAACTATTCCAAAATTGCAGCTATTTCTTGGCATGTTCCAACAATTATGCATTTAGGAAGTAAACTTTAAGTAAACAGTCCTTTGGGGTTATTAAGTCGATTAAGTCATGCATTAAATTCACAACTTACCATTGGCCAACTATGACAGGGGGCCAAAGGGTGGGGCATGGTCCCTCTATTTTCTGTAAAATTTACTTGTTTATTGTTATTACAGGCTATTCTATTTTTTTCTTCGCATTTTTGATTTGTCAAGCTTAACAGGTTTGCAGCCCCCTTCCCCCTACTTTTTTATCTCATCAGAGTCCATGATAACTCCTTAATACAAACTGGAAAAGTCATTGGGTCATTCAAATATTTCCTCTTTGCTATCCAAATGCATCCTGTGAACCAGTCACTGTTGAACAACTTGTTCCAGGGGCACTAAAATGTTTGTTCCTTGATAATTGACGTGCCAATTTGTTTGACGTGGATAGAGTTATGACGCATTGGAACTGTTTGGATTGGCAAGATGGTTATTTTGACGGTTCTAACCAGCTTGTATCTACCTATTATACGTAAATAGACCACAGTGGCACAGCCCCCATATCAGTTGAAAAAGCTAGAAGAAACTCTTTTTACCTGTTGTGAGAAGGCTAAGATGATGTCAAAGGTAAAGCTGGAATTCGATTTTTTGGAAATTTATCACCTGACGATTCCATATATGTAGCAAATGTTTTGTTAGTATGAAGACAATCAAAATGTAAATCCGCCTTTCAAGATCATTAATGTGGCCTTTCGACAATATTTAGAAAACTTCCTTCTTATTACATCTGCCAATTTCTTGTATTTAAGCATCTTAAGGAAAAGTAGCTTATTTTCGTTCATTCATATCTTTGCCTTAGCATGGAACCTTGCAGCAAGGTAACATCTTTTGGTAATCTGGTACTGGTTGGATCGCCCAAATTGCTGGAAAGCACAATCTTACCTAACAATCAAAAAAAGTTTAATGTGATCACTCAATATGAGTTATCAGAACAAATTAATACTAGGCCATTCTAAATTGATTCAAGCTTTATTATTTTCAAATTAGTTCTAGAAGATTTGGTTTATTTCTAAGCAAATGAATAAAGGACATTCCCGAATGTTCTAGAATTTTCCTTGATCGGGTGTTAGCTAGTCCTTGTGAAATTATCTGAAAACTATAAGCAGTCATTACTGTTTGCTAAGTAAACGTTCGTCTGAACAAACGCCATGCCTTTTCTCTGGACTCCAAAAGTCTTTAGCGCCGATTCCAAAACACCAATAAACACAGCCAAGCTCATAGCAAATCACAAAAAAGGTTGGGATGAAGTTAAGGATACTCCGTAAACGATGAACGGACAAGAACATTGGGCTAACCCTTAGGCCAAGGAAACAAGAAGACAATCCTCTTGATTTGAGAGAACAACCAGCGAACTGAAGTTGTGAATACAACAATTGTAGAAGTGGAAAGTATGCTGATGAAATATATTAAGAAATTGAAGATTCTATGTATGAATTAGAAAAATTAACAAATAGTTTCTTAGACTATTCAAATACTATTTATTATTGGCTTGTATTTTTTCAGGAACGTTTGCTGAATCATTGAGGAATGCAGATGCGTAAGCCAAACCGCTTTTGAAACGGAGCAAATTGCCTTGTAACAGCTCGTAAATCTCTGTAAAAAATCTCTGTAAAAAATCTGTAACAGCCTTGTAAATCTCAATGAATTAGAGCAAATTGCCTTGTAACAGCTCGTGTAGCATCATCCCAGTTAACAAGAAAAAGGCATCTCTAATACAGAGAGGATTGGATCGGAAGACTCACAAAGGCATGGAACGAAATACTCTCATGATATGTTTCAAAAAAGCCCTTGAGTTGTTTGGTAGGGCCCCAATTATTGTTCGAAAGTCATCAGAAGCCTACACCCTACCCCTTCTCCTATATACAGATAATGGTTGGCCCCTCGGTTAACAAAGACAGATGTAACTCAAAATTTGTGGCAATCGAAAATAGAATCCACCTTCGTAGCTTTTACTCTTTGTTAAACTTAAACGGAATGACACTCTCTTATATTTTTGAAACGGCAGGCACACACCGGCATTTCCTACTCAAGAATTGCAAGTAAACTCTTGACCCTGCTACATACTTATGTAATTTTTTAGAAAACGATCACTAAGAGCTTGATTTTCCTTTCATCCCTTTACTTCATTATAAGTTCACTTTACTTCAAATGGTTTCGTGTGTAGTAAATAACTGTGACTCTGATGTGAAAGAAATAATAAAAATCTATAGTCAAAAGTCTTAGGACAAAGAGCATTCAGACAGTGTATAAAGCTTTATTCATATAGGTGTCAGTGTTCTTGAAACTAAACGGATGCAATATTTACAAAAATAAATTAACACTCTTTGGTGTAGTTTACTATCAATGGTATCTTTCTTACATTGGTTAACATATCGGTAATAGTTCTTCCGTTAGATATTTCAAGATCTTATGCGAGTTATTATTGTCTTTGAATCAAGCTACATACAATTCGATTATCTTATTGATTACTCTATACATAGAAAACTACAGGAAATACTGCAACAAAACTATAATGAAAATTCAAGATGTTTAAGATGACAAAGTGTCTTAGTATGCCTTAAATCTTATCTTATGTCTTTAATTCCAACATTGCATTCTTTAATTAGTTTTTTTGCTTTTGATGTATTTAATCTGGAGTGAAATTGGAGTAGAGGAAAACTAGCAAATCTCCTAAACATTCCTTCGTTTGTTTTGCTAAAATTAGGGCCTTGAAAAACTAGGTATAAAGAACCATTCGTCTCGTTTTAGTCGACAACTTTCAATGTGCCCTAATTATTTTGCTTCGAGTAATATTAAGATATTATGCTTTGATACACATTTGATGATTGACATAACTGTAAGAATATAATAACACGGAAGTTCTTTACTGGAAATCCCTAAAAGATCACTATTCTTAAAGCCTTGTCATGGGTTTCCAAGCAGAGGACATATATTTATTTGCAATTGAAAATACTTACAAAGACAGTAGCCAAACATGCCTACAGAGGACGCTTACAGAGTGTAGGCGCTAGATTCGCCTAGAGGGTAGTCACAAAGTTACTACGGGCCATCAAGCATACAGATTGCTCTAATATGTTGCGGTAGATGCTGGTATACTAATAATTATAATGAGCTCACTATATCACCACTGTTGCTAATATGTAGTTTCTTTATTATCCAGTCTCAAGCTGCTAAACTGCCAAGGTACTGTCTGGGTAAGGAAGATAAACATTCCAATGGCAGGTCGTTCTGCATCTTCATGCGGCTGACACTAGCAACTTGGCGATGCAGGCTGTTGCACGACGATCCGTTTGCAGATGTAGTTCAGGCGGAATATGTCGTGACCAATGTCTCGCCTCGTCACACTGCAACGAATCTTCTCGGGGAATGGCAAGCTGGATGCACAGCAGCAGTACAACCCCTTGAGGCAGTTCTCGGCAACAGCGCATTCTGAAATGAAGCAACAACAGAATTGAACCACGGATGGCATGCCAATAACTAATAACTAGGCACAAGAGAGCCACGTCACAGATCCCATACCTCGACAGCCATTCAGGCAAAGTGAGGTTGGTGTGAGGCCTAATTGCCTTGAATATTGTTTTGGCGGACGTTAGGGCTCAATCTAATCGACGAACGTCATGTTGTACAGTAGATAGAAACTGTGTGTTAATGAATAGCATAGAAAAGAACGAATGCTTCTGTTTGCCAGCTGGAGCATGAAAGCCCAATCTCCACTAGGCGGAAAATTGTCTAGGCGGAAAAATTTCCTGCGATCTAATTGGCTAATTAAATTGTCGCGGCGGAAAGTGCCGACTAGCGAAAAGTAGAAAGTGATCCTACTTTTCGCGGCGCGACAATTATCCGCCTAGTGGAGATTGGGCTTAAGAATCGCCTTATTCTTTTCGAGCTATGATGCTTTCCAGCACTTCTCCGGAGATCTTTTCCAATGCCTACTTTTCCCGGATAGGTTTTCTGCTTTTCAATTCTTTTTAATAATGAAAAATGGCTGCAAATTCTAGTTGATAGATAATGGTGATTTTTCTTTGACTTACCTCTGGAATCGCTACTCTGTATTCCATCCAAAATAGTCTTACAAGCTGAAACCTGTTGGTATGTAGAGCATCTTCCTACAACAAAGCAAACATCACTTATTGCAACAGTTTGCAAACACCAAGTCATAAACCTTCATTACTATTTTAGCATTGACAAATGAACCAAGATACCTTAGCACTACTTACCTGAAATGCCTTTCACCGCCAGGAATACAACAAAAGCAATAAGGATGACCAATCTGAATCGATTTGCCATATTCTCTATTGACACTCAACTTGTTTGTTCTCTTAGACACGTCGACTTTCTCGCAGGCTTGTCAGCAGTACTTTGAGACTGTCATGCAAGCCTACGTTTATATAACATATCTAGGGAACCAATCATCTGAAGTTCCCACGCTGAAAACTTCAACACTTGCCTTACATGATATCTTGCTGAAAAGCGAGGTTACCGAGCATTGAGGCTAAAAGCCATTTCAATCATTTTCCCATGATTCAGAACTTAGTCATTATAACTTTAAGAAGATATTTACTTGTTCCCATGGCTCCAAGTTATAACGTTCGACATTGGTTGGATAGAGAGGGACAAAATCTTGATGCCTTGGCGCTTATCAGAAACGTTCTAAAGATAATCTACAACCTAATCACCCAGTTAGGTGATTAATTCTCTTCTAACTTTTTGCAGAGCCAGAAACTAATGAATAAATATATAAATATAAATATAAATATAGCCTTGGAAATTCTGAATTTTGCAAATAGCCAAACAAGACTGTCAGTAACCTATACGATAACCTATATTACGTGTTCCTCTGCAATTCTGCAAGTTCATAATGATAAGTGGAGTTGAGCAAATAGCACGTCTTGCTTACTTGATTTCTCGCATTTATCTATTTTGCTTTATTCGATGTATCAGCTTTTTAACAGACGCTAAGTAAATACATTAATTGGGGGAAAAACCTTATTTGATTGACTTTGATAGTATCGCTTTATAGGGAGGCATAGCCTCGATTCTATGCTGTAATGATTACGTGTTGTCATGACAATCCACTAGTGTCTGCACTTGTTGCGACTAACAGAGGCCAACTGAAATTTGATTCTGAGTATCACCCAGTTGATGACGAATTTGATTTTGATAAGCACCCAAACAAACATGTTGCCCTTGGTGCTTTTGGTGCCCTATACTTGGCCTGTAGCCTGGCTCCCTCCCCAATTCAAGTCTACACCCCGTCTGTGCGTCATCAAACCTTGCGCATTTATCCAGTATTAAAGTTGTTATTAAACGATTAAACAAAGTCGAATGACATCCCTAACCTATAGTTCACGAGATGTGCTTTCAAAGCGCAAGCGTATTACCTGATTGTGACGTCTATTGACAACGATTACGCTGTCTAGAGGATGACTGACAGCAGGACTCCTCGAGGGAACGTCAAGCACTGATGACAGAATGACTTAGTCATAATACCTTGAGGTGGATGAAAAATTCAATGGTTGAAAAGGTATTTTCGGGTTCTAACCGGTTAATGTCTGATTCACATCAAGGTGGTAAATAATGTCTAAAAGGCAACCACATCATTCCGCGAATTTCATACCTCCGAGTGTTGTTGATTGATATCAATGGAGAAAGACTCTGGCTTGAGTATCGCTGTCATAATGCTGGTCAATTGTAATACCAATGAGTCTATACCAGCAATATCCAGCTCAACAATCTATTAAAAACTTGATATTGTTGTTGCAGCAATGGATTCTGTATGGTAATAGAGAAAATACTTTACCTGAACCAAGTCTGAGTATCGCATGTTCTGGAATGACTGCCCATTCCAGCTTAAGTGTGCTGCTTATATGGCTGATTATCAAAAACAGTCAAGCTTCTCAATGCATGTTTATCATAAACACTGCTGAATTGTGAGTGCACATTCACTTAAGGGGTCCTAAAAAAGTCTGAAGTAAAATAAAGCTTTTTTCAAAGTTGCCCTTCTTTCATAAATGTTACTTCTTCGTTTATGACGATTTTGAAAAAGATGAGCATTTATACCAGCATTTTCTAAAAAGAGAATCGATTTACTTTTTGCTGCAGGCTTAGATCAGACTAAATTATTAACCATTTGTTGCAGTAAATCTAGGGTAAAAAACACAAGAAGACTTCAGACATGGTTCGCCAACTTAATGGCACCCTCTCGACCATCTCTGAGTGGATTATAGCCCATCATTTTAAACGAATGTGAGTTATTACGATTCCAATCTTCTTGGCCAGGCATGACAAATCAGCTGACTCTTCATATGGAACATCGATACGAGGACAGTAAAGCCAGTCAGAGGCTGAAGAGGAAAACAGGAAGAGACGATGGCAAAGATGGCAGAGAAAAAACCTTCACATGTCCTCTATTATCACCCCCAAATGAAAGAGTTGGCAATCTCAATAGTTAGTAGGTGTCAAAATTGGAGGAAAATAACGGTAAGCAGGATTTTCCACCGTTTGTTTCTTTTGGAAAGCCCAGGATATACAGAAACACGTTGTACAATCATAGTTTTTCCACTGTCGTCGGCCTGATTTAGTTTTGAAAACATATCTTCGCAATTGCTGTTCACTTTATATCTACGTTTAACGTAATTTACCAGTGTCATAATGTGTTTCAATCTATGTGGAACTTCTGACGTTAAACTATATCCCTGGTTTTCGGGAAGTTATGCGGCTTTGCTGTGTTTGATAAATGCAGCTGCCAAAGGAAGGAGCAGCTGCTATGAAATGGAGAGGCTAGGCACTATTTCAGGCCGTGCGGTTGAAAGTCAAATGTATTTGGGAAAAAGTTATCTTAAAAGAAACTTTCAATACCTTTTTATTCACTATTAAATTGTAAGCTAGAGAAAGTTTTTCTCGTGATTCCTTTAGCGCTTTATCCAAAGTCCTAAGATTTCCTTACACTGCACTGCACTGATGTTTCAGATTGCTTTAGGATTGTTTCGATCCATGTTTTTCTGCTTACCAAGTATAGATAAGGTATAAACAATCGAAGCAATTTGTCTTGAAGCTCTTCATGCCATTTATGAACCATGATCTTCAGGACCCTGCTAGCTATTCACCAGCCTTGCTCACTTTCAGCCTACAATCTATTTGGCGTACACAGTTGACATCTTGTTTGTAGGGTGATGAAAGAGTGAGACAAAATATTGAATTGAAAGATACAATAAGATGGGAGAAATTCTCTGATGGATGGCCAAACCTTTTTATCAAGGATGTCAAAGAAGACTGTGCTGGACGTGATGGTAAGCAGTTTGCCACCACAGCTTTCCTCGAAATTCAAATCAAACTCATTGAAAATTCCTGTGTTTAAAGGAAATCTTTTGTGTAGGGGCACAGCATTTTGCGACTTTATATCTATAACACTTCTTGCTACTTCATCTGTATTGCAAGTCCTCTCTTTTGAAAATGACCTAATTGAGAGAGTTTCAAATGAATTTTGAAGTCTGACTGCCTCAATATCTCCAAATTAAATTTCAGTTATCTTTCTTGGAACCCTCCATTCACAAGAGCTGTTGTTTGAGCAGCTTTCCATTGTTTACAGCCTTCCAAGGTGAGTCTTTTTTGTTGTTTCTAAAGAACATCACTGACATCCTCAGTGTAAAACTGCTCCAAACTGTTTTTGGAACTCTTTCTCTATAATGCTTGAAAAGTCAGTTCATATTACCACTCATTGCTTTTGCTGACATTAAATAGCCCTACAAGGCCATCTTTCTTAAAAAGAACTAGTTGAATCATTACTTTATTATCCAACCTCAATATTATCCAATTTTTGTCACCAAAGTAAATTTACTGAAATTTGAAAGCTGCACTCTTTTGACGTTTTGTACCCCTGTTATGTTTCTATTTCATATTACCGGTCAAATATCTATTTTGATGTTAATTGTCTATAACTTCAGATATTTGGCTCGTTCTGTTACGTTTATTATGCCATATTTTCCTACTGGAACAATGGAGCGTGTTGAAACTGAAGGTCAAGTTGCAACAGCATCTGTGAGTCTTACGCTTTTAGATTCCTTTTGAGTATAAAGAAAAGTTTGTCTAATATGATGCAAATTTGTTTCAAAATCAATTCTGATATTCCTGGAGTTTAAAAGTTCCTCTGTCACTGTTTGGAATAATATCATTCTAAAGATGAGGTTTCAGCAGATTGTTTGAGTTATTTATAGTTTTTGTTTGTTTGACTCATGCATTGATCTTGTTATATATACTGTAGTTTTTCAAGTTAAGAGTGTTCTCTCGTTTTAATTATTGTTGCACAATGCAAAGGAAACATTTATGTTCAGTAGATGTGAACAATTCAATGGTTATGTCTTTAGAACACAGGAAATGTGTTGGAAGTTATTTCTCACTATCTTTGATCGAATTTGGTATTTATTTATGCTTGTTTAGTAATGTTGTTTGCCCCTTCTGTCGATTACCACGGTAGGTTTCAGAACACTGTTGCATGATGGGTTGATACAATGGCAATTTATCAAAACCCAGTAAGAAAGAACCAGGGAGAACCACGCAGTAGTGATTTGTGGATCCACTCTTCAATCAAACTGGTATAATTATACAGCCATGCTGACTTAAATAGGAATAGCCAAGAATCTCAATGATAATGTGGAATTGTCAAAACTTGAAACAATTATCCACAATAGCCTGCATTTTGACAAATAGAGCCCTGAAGTCCATTGGTAAACCCTCACCTTTATTTGTTTCAGACATTCGCAAGACTCCTCTCGGCCACGCCTCTTTCCGGTGGGGGACCTTGTCAAATCGTTATGTTCGATATTCACGCCCTTCAGGAGCGGTTCTACTTCTCAGACAGCATAATTCCTCGGTAAGACCTTTAGGCCTTTTCATGTTAGACTCGGAATACGGATAACGGGACGAAGCCTCACTATTTCAACTAAGCTTCCTATTACAGCACTCCTAATTTAGGGTTTTTGCCATTGCAAAGTCACACCAAGGTGATAAAAGTCACACACTCTCTACACCACGCCTCTGCTACAGAACTTTGGAGAAACCTACAAACGTTTTAAGATACGCAGGGTGTCATTGCAGCCGGAAAAACTGTTCACGGGCTCAAAATTTAGGGCTTTTGAATTTTGGAATGTAGATTGGTATGCAGTGTCTTTGGTTTCACGAGGATGCTGAAGATCATTTATTAGAAATGACGAAGGCCTACGGTTGCACTTTTTCTAGATGCATAAATCCAAAATTTTACAATAACAGAGCACAGTTACATGACGATATCACAAGAAACATTGCGACCCCGTGGCTTTAACAATTTTCATGAAACATTTACACAAGGATAATACACGAACCAGTATAATGCAGCACAACTACAAGCTTTGAAAATAATGAATTTGGGCAAGAAAAGACGAAGTATCACTGATTTAAGAAAATCTTTTTGACGATTCACTGCCTTGCACTTCATTCGTAATTATTATTAACCTTATCATATATGTATCAGCAATAGGAGTTGGTAATATTCGTATTTTCTTAAAGCTGATCTGCTTAAGCATCAATAAATAATTTGCTGAATTCTTCTAGGTTTTGATTCTTTATCACCCATGGTATGTGCAGTGATAAAAGTGTTTGGAAATGCGTGTTTTCCTCCCAATATGACACTCTTAGACTTGGAATAAGCTAGAAGGCGATAAAACCTAGCTTTTGTTGCGGAAAGAGATAGAAAGGTGACTTTTCTTTAGCGAAAAGGAATATTTGATCATCATTCTTTGAAAAGATTCTAATAATTTGCTGTAATTCTGTTGGAAGATTTGCAAGCTGTTTTCGAAGTGGCGGCCTTTCCAGTTTCTCTAACCTTATGTCGCCCTAAATATGTATATGAAAATATCAATTTATGTTTACATGCATTTTGTTTTAGATTAGAGTCGGCAATACCACTTTTATTGCGTGAGCTGAAGAGATTGGATACTTCTGAAATAACAATCGCCTTTCCTGACGAAGGGGCTTTTAAACGATTTCGAACCATGTTTGATAAGGATTTCCCGTTAATAACCTGCATCAAAATAAGAGAAGGTGGAAATAAGATCGTGAAGATCAAAGAAGGTATGCGCAGTTCATTTGTTGCTAGAGGAAACCTTGTAACGCATATGGCAAATTATTGGTAATGGGGTCAAAAGGGCTCAACATTTTAAGTTCATCACTTTTTCTCGTCTTTTTGCCATCCTTAATCTTTTTTGGGCGCTTGCCATCATGCTGACGTTCCGCATTCAATCCTTGTTCGCACATTCTCAAACGATATTGAATTCGGGGATTATCTTCATGTTTCCTTTAAGTTTCACTACCCGTTTAAGATAATTCTTAATCGTGTCCCCCGGAGGGGGGCTATGGTACTCATGTATATTCGAGATAAAAGCGCTGATGCAGGGGTACAATTCATAAACCAAACAAGTTAACTCTGAACATAGAAATTAACCTAGAAGAATAACTTCTCGACTTGCACACCCAAAAAATAGAAAGGAAACCCAACTCCTTCGACTCAGTCAGTTGTTAGCTGTGTGGCAGCTCTTTCTATCGTTCCGAATAAACTTATAAAGTTTTCATCTGCAATCAATGAAAAATAAATGGGTTAAGTGTAAACCATATTTTCTTCAATTTCTTAAAATTTCCATACATTCAAGACTCAAAAATAATTCGGCATTCAGAAACCCAAAATTGTTTAGTTGACTGACTGAAAAGAATAGCTTGCTCAAATTTTAGATCCAAAAAGTAGCCTTTCCCATTTTGGGTCATGTCGAAAATGCAATTTTGTTCTAATTTGGTCCTTTTTCACATCAAGATAATGATGTTTGTGGAAGATTTCAGTTTCTAGTTGCAATTAGTTTCATTGTAGATTATTGCTCAACTCTCAAAAAGTTCACAATATAATATTGATCCAATTTGGCGATAAACAATGTGAGGCTTAGCTGTGAGCTTAAAGAAGAGTTGCTTAACGTTAATGAAAACTGTCTTCCTGGAATTGAAAGGCTTTGGGCATTGTTTTCACAGTATATCTGCTCAGTCTTTGATACCTTCTTTAGATGTTGCGTCAATAAACAATATGGTCATTCAAAAACAAAGACTCAATTGACAAAGCTTTGCTTTACTAAACACAAATAAGTAGAGTTTTCAAAACAGTGGGTGTATTTTTAAACAGGTCTTAGACATTCACAATCGCTGAATAATTGTTTTGATATCAAATGTTACCCTGCAGGCTGTGGTTTGTTTTAGGGGAAGCAAAGAATCGGCATTGTATTATTGTGGATGATTTGGTTATGACGGGGGGTACACTTATTGAGTGTGCAAAGGTTTGTGCCATTAAAATATGCAAATGTCAATGTGTCTTCATTTCTTTTTGGCTTTGAGCTTATGAAGAAGCTAATCATTTAGCAGTTTTAATAAATTCTGAAAGTTACAGTCAATGACCCCCCTCTGTTTGTGAGACATTAAGTCTATACAAGTAGAGAGGATTGGACACTAATATTTGGCAGAAATTTAGATTTATAAAGTCCCAAAGCAGAACATTTTTGAGGGTTAATTGATGGGGATAAATATGATGGCAGGTGGTAACTCTTAACCTGAATGCATTTGTTTTTAAACTATGCTACTGCTTGCAAAAAACCTGAACAACTTCATCTTAAAATTTCTTCTCAATACATCCCCTCTTAAAAGCAATTGGCACCAAATCATAGAATAGGGAAAGGGCAGCTGGGACACTTGCATCTGCACCTTTCAAAGCTTGGTTATGCCAAATACTTTGGTCTAACATTGTTAACCTCTTTTTTGCACTGATACCACAATAGAAGTTAGTTAATTTATTTTTATCTCAAGAAATGGCATTTTCACCTTCACAATTTCCTTCTTTTCAGGCATTGAAGTCAGCAGGAGCCTTAAAAGTAAGTGCATATGCAACACACGCAGTCTTTCCAAAAGAATCTTGGAAGAAATTTCAAGCATGTGAGGTGGCATTTGAAAAGTTTTATGTCACTGATTCAATACCACATGCCATAGAGATATCTAAACATCAGCCCTTTGAATTGTTGTCACTGTGTGATGCAATATCTAATGCTTTATTAGGATTTGACCTCCTAAGAAGTTAAACACCACAATCTATATCACCAGAGACTCAATAGCTTTGTATATAAAAAAATTAATTTTGCTAACATAGAAGCTTACTTAAATGTATATTTTAAATTATTTAGAGATTATGAAAAAAATCTTTTAGGGATTCTTCAAGCTAACCCAATGAAGATAGAAACCCTTCTCAGTAGTTCGTTCACAAACAATCCACATCTAAATAGAAACTTTTGAAAGTGCATTTGGGCATATGTAAGCATTACAAACACCACTATCTAAACACTACTAAAGTGGTCATTACAAAAGCATTCCTAGTTTCATTTAGCACACATATTAGTGTATATTTCAGTATTGCTTTTTATAAGATTGATTATCTAATAATGCATTGCTGCTACTTGGGTCAAAGCTTTCATTCATAAAATTTTCACTGTTGTGTACCTCCTTAGTTATTTATGCAAACTCGTATATACATACCAAAATAATTTTTACATTAAAATTGGTTTATTTGTAACATGACTGATTTCAGAAAATTAGCTTATTATTTTATGCTGTAATGAATTTATTTAATTTTGAATCTAATATCATAGATTTACCCTCAACAGGATTGGAAATTTTGCATTTCATTATAATAGATTTATATATCAAACACCTTCTGTTGAAGAAAACATAATTGATAGATACATTATATATATTGTTCTAGAGCTTAGCTTAATAAAGTATTGATAACTATTTGAGAAATGAAAATTGGCAGACAAATTATGGTACTTACAGCAGGACATAAACCGTTGTGTTTTCTTATTGGTGGAAAAAAGAAAACATCTCATATTTTACTTATGAATTTTAAGTGAAAAGATATTAGATGTTTTTTTATCTTGCTATCATTTTTGAAAAACATCTGAACTCTTGTCATGTTCTAGCAGTCTTACCTTATTTCTAAACATGTATAATATTTAATGTTCTTTCTTCTTTTCCAAATTAATCTAAATATCAATCACTGTTTTGAGCAAAAGGATGCAGAATTTATGCAGGTATAAAAAGGATGCAATACGAATGAAGTTACAAACTTTAATCTATATTTACCAAATAATTTTTAGGAATAAATCTGTATGGTATTGTCTTTTACAATTACAGCAAAAGGTTTAGATACCAAGCTGTTTCCTTTGAGAAAGACTGCTTTGCTGTAGTGGAAACTGTACATCCATAAACAGGCATATAGTCTGGTTGTGACCCAAAATTTGCTTCTTGATGGAATCTGACAATAATCACCTTGCATCAAAAACAATCACTAAAACCGTTAAGAAAGCAATTAATTTCCCTGGATTCATAGTTTATATGGCTTTGCTCTTATAATTCAGTAAAGTTAAAGAAAGCAATGTATTTCTTTTCTACTACTTACACACCCGACTGCACAGTTTGGGTATGAGTATTCTAATAATTTTTTCCTCAAATCCTGCCAGCACACTTTTTTTAATTTGGCATTATCATCTCAACTGCAGCACATATTATTGTGTAAATCCCAGGCATTGAGTCAAATCAAGCAGTGATTATCAACAAGTCATAGAATAGGGATGGTGAAGAAATTATCAGATTTGCTTTGATTAAATTTCCCAACTGCAAATGAGTCGAGTACTTGAGGCAGATTCAAAACTGGACATCCGACAGTCCCAGCATGTTTGCAGCCTTTAACTAGTTATTTTGCAACACTGGAGATATTACCGCACAAACCTTCAAGGCAGAAAATAATTCTCCATGCACAAAAAAAACAGTGTGCCTTACACATAGCCTAGATACATTAGTTAAAGATTGATCAGAATACAGACAAAAGCAAGCCAAATAAATTTGCTTTGAATTTCTGCTTGTTCAAATACTTTCATAGAAGAATACTTAATTTTTGTGGCATCACAACTATCAGCTTCATAAATAGTTGGTTGCTTCATGCTCAAGAAAAGGATACTTCTTCGAGTTCGCTTTTTGTACATGACTCGCTGTCCACATTCTCGGCATCGAATAGGATCTCTGGCTTTGATTTCATTTTCTGTGTGACATTCTATGGGCAAAAACAAACTTCATGTCTCCAGCTGACGAAACAATGCTTTGTTAAAAGCGAAGAACCCTAAAGAACTGCTCCTCATGAAATATATGGCAAAGATGTAAAATCGGGGCAGGTTATTAAGAAACTGCTCCATAAAAAAATCCTAATTAAGACAAATAGATTACGGTGGATTATTCAATAAATAAAGCTATAATATATATTCAATCTAGAGAGCCAGCTAGTAGACACAGGTCGGCATTCAGAACAACGCCACTGCTTGGCAGATATATCTTATATATTATTCACATAAGAAATATTGTTACCTCCACATATATAAATCATTGCAGTTTTCATTGCAGAAGCATTTTGTGATTGCGCCCTAACATCCATGGTCAAAATAAACTGCAGAATCGTACTTCCAATCCTCAATCCACTTGTTTAGCAATCAATCACTAGACAGACACTCGACCCCATGTGGTATTCATACCGAGGTCATTTCAAAAGGTTCTAGGCGTCCGAAGATGGCGGAGAGAGTGTGCGAAGCTCCTGGGTGTGAGAAGATCGCCAAATTGCAATGCCCCACGTGTATTAAACTGGGGATTACTGAAGGCAGTTTTTTCTGTCAGCAAGTATGTTGCTAATTCCTCTGTCTTTAACCAGTTTTCTTCTTGAAGCTAGAAGCATTGTTCTATTGAATAGCATCATTTTTCATCGAGATATTGGGGATGCCCAATACAAATGAAAATGCATGTGTCCACAACATCTGTCTGTACAGAAGTCCTGAGTTGAAGATTCAATCAACTTTATTGTAATGGCTGATGTGCGTTGAGAATCAGTTAGTCATTGGCTTTTTATCCTATGACACACCCATACCACGCCTACATCTAAAATATCATTTTTGTATGAACACTAATTGATGTTTATTCTTAGTACATTTGTTTTGATGTCATTTTTTGCCTTACTTGAATGCATGCTGTTTTCGATCGTTAAATGCTTAATATCTTTCACAGGAATGTTTTAAAAGCAACTGGAAGACTCATAAAGTTATCCATAAAAAGGAACAAATTGATGGTAAATATTACTTGCTAAAGATGAATCAATGTTATCAGTTTAATTTTATCAATTTTGATCCCTTTCGGAGCCCTTCAAAATCCAATTTCATACTAATTTCAAAATTTATTCAGGTTAATTTTTATTTTCATAGTGTTATTGGAATGAACCTGGCCCATATTATATCTTTATGAAGAATAATTTCTTGTTTTTTAAGCCCAGAATGGTAGTCAAACAGATGAGGAGTCAGCTAAAAATTATAACCCATACCCAGGATATATCTACACTGGCAAGCTGAGGCCATTTCAAAAGGTATGCAAACCATCCTTTAAGATTAGATCACTTCTAGTTATGGATTTCACTGTCTCATTTGGAGCAAGATGCTAACAGAAACATGGGGCAGCCTTATACTTTAGAAACTTACACAACTGCAACTTTTTTCGTAAACCCCCCAATAAAGTTTGTTTTCTTGGTCCTGAAGTCATAACAACCTTTTTTAATTTTTAGTTAGCTTCTCATTGCTATGTTGAACTTTGAAGTGCTATGAATTTCTTTGTATTCCGTTTTTAGTCTGAAAAGCGAAAAGTTCCAAGTCACATTTTGAAACCAGACTATGCAGATGATCCAGAAGGTTGGTTTCTCTTTCCCCAACTATTTGCTATAATACCTATCTATTCATTTAGCAAATGTGGGCTTATGTGCTGTTGAGTTAATTTCAAGTTGAAGATGGAATAAGCTTGAATAAAGAGAGAAAAAGCAAATTTTAATGAAATTGCAAAAAAGGAAACTCAGTGAGTATAAATTTATGGAAAAAAATGAAGTTGTGAAAAAGTATAAGTATTTAAAACTGTTCTTGGCAAAAAGTGATGACAAAAGACTGAACAATTGTAAGCTGTTAATGTTTTCAAGAATGTTGGAATAGAACCCTAGAGTAATAGACAATGTTAAATTCTACATAGTATCACTAGATGTTAAACATTAGTTAGTATCTGCTTTTAGATATCAAACATGTGCATCATCTTTTGCAATGCATCATAGAAAGGAAGTGACAGGCTATGATGATGATGATGATGATGATGATGATGATGATGATGATGATGATGATGATGATGATGATGATGATGATGATGATGATGATGATGATGATGATGATGATGATGATGATGATGATGATGATGTAATGATGGTGATGGTGATGGTGATGATGACAATGATTATGACAATGACAATGACTATGACAATGATTATGACAATGATTATGATGATGAAAATTATAATGAGGTTGAGACATGTTATGATTTCAGCAATCATATCTTTGAATTCAAGGCTATCCAGCAAGTGAGATGTCTGTCAAGCGAAGTACATCAATTCAAGTTTTAAGTCCAGGTGACGTAAAGTCAATGAGAGAAGTCTGCAGGGTAAATATTTTTAAATCTTTGCTTTTTGGTCACATATTCATTTTGAAATAGTTATTTTTCTTTCATTCATAGACAGTAGAAAGCAAATAAGGACATTAACCATCTGATAAGGACTTTAATTTTGATTTTTCCTGTATGCTAGTTTTTAATATTGCTTAAAAGTTTTGTTAATATCTGCGCAAATGGCGAGTCTTTCGTTCCACCTTACAACGTAAATATGTAAACTGTGTCCCGCTTCATCTAGGATTGCCAGACACAATCGAATAGCGCATTTTCATACCACGTTCTTGAGTATAAAAAGGTGCAAATGCCCGCGGTGCCACGCAGCAATAGAGACCTTTTATGTATTTATTAGTTTGTCAGTTTATGTTTAGTTCTGCAAGATTAATGATGCAGAAATTCGAAATGCCGCATGTATAAGACACTACGCATGCGTTTGCAGTTGGCTCGTGAAGTCCTTGACATTGCTGCGAAGGCGGTTAGAGTTGGCATAACGACCGATGAGATTGATGAAATCGTGCATAAGGTGGGTCTTGCACCGATCATTCCTTCTTTAGGCCAAGAAGTTTATAGTTGAGAACTTTGTTAATGACTATAAACCCGCATTATAATCCACATCAACTTAGTGAAACCTTTAATCATTCAAATGTAATATTTGCCGCGATGTAGAATATGGGAAGATCCAGTTTAACCAGTAGAGTTATTTTCCTCCACTCTTACCAATCAGTGTACCGTTTTTTAAATTGGATGTTCCTTTTTTTAATTTTTGTGGCTCAACCGAAAATTATATTGGTGCTCAAGTAGTAACTTATCTTAAGTTTTCCTACATTTCCAGGCTACTATCGAGAGAAATTGCTACCCATCGCCGCTTAACTACAGCCGGTTTCCAAAGAGCTGTTGCACGTGAGTACAAGCCACGTGCTTTTTCAAACCTCACTTTGCTGTGTTTTGCGAGGATGTGTCTTTGCTTACAACTGTATTTACCATAGTTTCAGAATTCACCGTGTTTTCGTTGTAAGTATAAAACACAGAGCTGTAGCTCGGATTTTTACTTCAGGTTTTCCCTCATCGGTGTTTCATTTTCAACAGTATCTACCCTTTTATGTATTTGTGCTGTTTCATTTTTAAGGTCTGTCAATGAAGTCATCTGCCATGGAATTCCCGACAAAAGGCCATTAGAAAACGGTGACATTGTCAATTGTAAGTTTCACCGGTGTTTTCCGTTTAAAATAAAAATCTTTTTGGGAAGGCCATGGCTCCTTATGGTTTGCTTGTTTATCCTCACCTGATATTTACCCAACCATTAATTTACAGACAGGAACTGTGGTCAAGCTGGTAATTCTTCTAGTTCTTTCAGATCGTTTGTTTGCCTTTGGTGTTGCATTACGATGTAATAGTGCTATTGCAAACGGTGAACGATTGTTTATTCCAAAGTATGTTTGTTCCAGCCACTTTCAGAATCACCAAGCTCGCCTTTTTCATCTGAAGTTAACAAGATTTTGGTTAATGACTGTTGCTCATAACGAAATTAAGAAAATAGCACTTTTTCATGTAGTGAGACCAACAGCCAATTTATTTAGAGCGTTGTGATAAATTTTTGGGATCCAACATTTACCCCAATCGCCTTTTTTGTTTAGTGGATATCACATGCTACTACAATGGTTTCCACGGTGACCTCAATGAAACGCTTTTTGTGGGAGACGTTGACGAGGCTAGCAAGAACTTGGTGAAAACAGCCTACGAGTGCATGATGGCGGCTATAAATGAGAGTAGGTCAACTATATTTGGTTAATCTGAATCATTTAAGCATGTTTTTATCATGGTGACATAGGTGGTGATTATGAAAACTTGATTCTTTGAATGAAGATTTCTTGACAAGATCACGTTTCTACACGTCGCGTAGTTTTCATCCGTCTAAATCTACAGCCACAAATAGTATAATAGAGACGTCTGTCAAAGATATAGAGTTGATGATTGGCGCTTAGAGGTAGCGGGGAAGGCAGACTAACCACTTAATATATTTGTGTTTTAGGAGAGAAGCAGTTTCATTTTTATTAGCATGAGACTTTTTTCTGTAAGAAAAATCTACGATTTTAGTTCATGAACTTCATCAAACCCAGCTACAAAATGCTCATGTAAATTTTTTACCTATTAATGTCTAATAGCACTCAAGTTTTGAAAAGTCAAATGTAGGGATATCCCAATCTATCTGTCGTTATACGTTGGGATTTTGTTATTACCGCTTCTTTGAGCGCAAACCCATCCCCCATGCCTTTTCCTTTCAATTCTTGATTTAAAATTTTTTCTTCGTACGTAAATTTTGATTTTATATAACAGAATTACAAAAGCTCTATTTTTTCAGTATGAATATTTAAGTTTAATCAATTTCTGTATTGTTGTTTTAGTTAAACCTGGTGTTCGTTATCGGGAGCTTGGGAACTACATCCAAAAACACGCCCATGCAAATGGCTGCGCAGTTACGAAAACATACTGTGGGCATGGAATCCACAGGTAGACCAACCTTTATTGATAATGCTTCTTGTCATGCTAATACTCTGAAGGCCCTAATTGTAGAGAGGGGGAGGGGATAAACTCAATTTTTTCAGAAGCATCCCATACCCATTTCCGTTTATTAACGGCCCGTAATTATGTATTTCATGCAAAAAGTAACCCCCCCCCATCTTTTCAGTTAAACATTTTGGAAAATCTAACCATTTCAATTCAGTATGACCCCTCTCCCATTTTGGGGTTTTCAAAAGAAATGCCAACCCCTCTCTTTATTAGACCCCCCCCCCATACAAACAGGAACTTGAGAGTAGCGTTTGATTTTCGTTTGCTGATCAAGAAGTGTATTAAGGGCTTAAAAGCGGTCATGTACGAAGGGCTATTTTGTGATTTAGTCTTACGATGTCTTTTTTAATTAACGATTCACATTTTAGATGCAGAAAACTTTTATTGTTGTCTGGTTGAAACATTGCTGCTGACCCTAGTCTTCTCTAATATTGGGCACCTTTTGTTTGTTCGTAATTTTTCTGCATCTTGGATAATTCGCCACATTTGAAAATATTCACTGTGCTTCGTGTTCTCTTCCTATTAATAATGTTCTTGATTTTAAAGGTTGTTCCACACTGCACCAAACATACCTCATTATGCCAGTAAGTTTTGTTTTGCTATGTCCAATTAACACTAAATTTGAAGGACTCAGTTAACAATTTCTCACCTTCTCATCATTCACATGAAGAAAACAAATTGGATTTTAAATACAAAGAAGAGCATTGTAATGCATAGCACTACCTTTGCCCTCACTTTCTGTCAGCTTAAATTTCACGGAACGTTTGTTATGAAAATGCTGGCGTTTATTAGTTAAGAATTTGTTTTTAAATATGGTCTTCATCATCATGCTATCATCCATTTGACCTTGACTTGAAAGAGTAATACTAGAAGGCTTTGGATTTCATTTATTTACATTTTGACCTCTATCCCCTTTTATCTCTTTATCATGTTATCTCACTTCAGTTCTAGCCTAGTGAATAGATTTTTTAGGAGCATATAACTAGGAAATTGATTTTCTTTCACATTGTCCATTGAGATCAAGGGATTTAGAACTTTTGTCGTCAGAACTGTTTACCAAACACCAGGGGATGTCACCCATTACGAATTTTTTTCAGAGAATAAAGCTGTTGGTGTTATGAAGCCAGGCCATGTGTTCACTGTAGAGCCAATGATAAATCTAGGTAAGAAATGCATTCTACTCAATGATATCCGCTTGATTATGACTTGAGTATGCAAAGATACTGCTCTAGTCCGTTTTGAGTCAGTTAAAAAGAGAGCATTACTCCTTTAAAAGATAGAAATTTCCCAGCCAATTCACTGCTTGAAATATACACGTTAGACCAATTACAGATAGCACTGAACAAAAATCAAAGGCCTTATTCCAAGGTGTCATGGGGAGCCTTGTAGTGCATCTGTATAGGTTGTTGACGCATGCAACCGTTTGCACTGCTTTCTGCAGATGTATAGCAAACATAATCAAGTTGGAAAAACGATCACTCCCTGCAAATATTTGCTGGGAATATGAGCTTTCTTGGTTGCCTTCCATCAAAACAGGCAGGCGGACAGGAGGTTTGTTTTAATCTTCCTGCAAAACCCGGTTTTTGTGATTCATATATTCTTTACTATTCAAATACCTTTATAAGCAATCTGTTGCTCACTATAGACAATGGTATTTTTAGATGAATTATTATAGACCGTTGTCATGTGATCCACTTCTGTGTATGATCGATATATTGAACCTGAATGTCTTAACCACTAGGATGCTTTTTTTGCAGTCTTTCGGTAGATTTTTCTCTCCGTAACTTTCTTCACGAAAACATTGTGGAGTGTAAACCAAAAAACAGTCATATAGCCACAAGTTACCATCAATATTACAATAAAATCCCAATTATTCATAATAGTTAGTATCAATCTTGATTCGAGTCGCTTCTAATATCTTTCTTCTAAGTTTTCAAAGTCACATTACATGTGACTCGGTGGCATAATCTAACGACGGCTTTTTCTTAGTGTAGTTTTCCCCTTTGAATTTTTAAGTTCCACTACTATTTATTTATGAAGCTTGTAAGCTTTTATGGTTTTGTCACAGTTTAGGAAGACTATCTAGTTGAAATCTTTGTCAGCTGAGTAAAATGGAGATATCTAAACTGATGGTGAAATACGAAAGTAAATTTTGAGTACTTTAGTTTCAAAATTCCGATGTAATAAAAGTATAATAAATATATGTGCGCTATGGATGCGGTCAAGCAGACATTCAATATACGCGTAAAATTTCATAGCACATTCTAGCATGATATAGTTCAGTGTTCATCGAAGGTTTGGGATCGTCAGTGATATTTTTTGTTTATAATAAATGTTGAGATTGAATTCCTTGATTTGCAAGGATCAGGATATCAAGCGGTATGAAGCTCTACGGAAATGTAAAACTGAATCGTTGTAACACAACCTTTAGTGCATAATGACCAAAGCCAGAATAATGCGCCTCTCCCAAGATTATCTTCAGGATCTGCAACAACACTTATAGACCAGCCTTTTGACAGACTCTCGAAGTCTTCGATTCAGACTTGTGTAGATAACAGGGTTGAGCACGGAGTTAAGGTAATTCAACAAGTACAACGAGTAAGCAAATTTCACCTTTTGGTATTCGAAGGGTGTTGCGTAGAGCATCTCAGACGTGACGAACAAGAGGTATGGCAGGTTGCACACACTATGGATGAACACGATGAAAAATATTATCTTCACGTATTTCTTTTGTCGTATTCGAAGAAAGATAGTCGTTAGTCGCACTGTTGCGCGCTGTCTCCAGAATATGACCCTGTTTCTGTTGAGTGCCCCTCAGTTTTCTCTGTGCCGCTTTCAGTGTTCGCAGTGTGGTCACTGGCATTTCCACTAAAGCATTCCTCAACCTGCAACTCGCTCCCTGTAGGCAGTTTGAGTGCATCGATTTTCCTAGACTGCTGTCGTGCGTATGATAATAACCGTATATTGAAGTAAACTGTTGCTGCCAGGAACAAAAGAAATACTCCTTCAAGCCAAAGGAAGTAGGGGATGTTGATTATTTTCGGCAGTATGCAGTTCTTGATATCCAATTTGTGGAACGGACCAGGTTCTCTGTGAAAGGCGACCCCAGAAATGACTGGCAAAACGTTTATGATTGAGATGCTCCATATGCCAACCAAAAGCAACCTGGCTCGCTTGGTGCTCATTTTGCAGTAATATCTAAGCGGCATGCTGATATAAATATAGCGATCGAGCGTCATGAGGCAGACGGTTCCTGAGCTCAGCCCGTAGAATAGAGCAATGAAGGCTACACCATATTGGCAGAACTGGAAGCCGCCATTTTGCATGATGCCAAGACCAGTTACCAGACCTCCAGTACACATGATAAGGTCAACAACCGCTAAATGCTTGAAGAAGATGTGGGAACAGTCGTCGGTCTGTTCTAGTCTTTGAAAAGCGAGGAGGACGATTACATTGCCTATGATGCCGGATGGGGCACATATGGATAGAAATGACAGGGATACTGCACGTAGAACACTCATCACATTACAGATTCCGTTTCCTCGGAGGAGAGCGAGCGATGCTGACTTGTTACTTTCTGCTTGACCACGAGTAAATTCTTTTATTCACCAATTACAAGCTGGGCACACTAAGACAGAGAAAACTCAGATATACTGAAGTTTCCTGAATTTTAATGACAAATGGGACTGATTTTTTGGCGATAATCATTTGAACGATGACAACATATGGCATGCAAAAGTGTGCAAAAGCATAGACAAATTATTAGTCTCTTAATTGCCACATTTCAAGGAAAAATATTAGACGTGTTATACACTCGATTGGATATTTCACTAGAATTCTTATGAAGCCGGGCCTGTTAAAGACATTCCCCTTGGCAGTAATAATAGAAGACGTGTTCAACGTTTAAATGTTTGAAGACAAATAGCGGCCCAAAGTTTTGCCATTTTTAACGATGATCTATGGCAGAGTAGAATAGCAACTTGGATCAAATTTAGAAGTGAATCACGATTGAAACTAGCCTCTTTAAGAATTTACTGTTTAAAACAAACGAGTTATGAACGTTCCAAAAATTTTAGCTGGACTGGACATTGTGCAGATTTGAACTTTTATCTACTTGGCCATCAGTTAAGCAGATATGTTCTAAGCAGAATTATGGGTGTGATTAATTGTGAAATACTTGTCCGCTAAAGTTTGGCCATTCTGCTTTATTTTCATTTCAGGAAATATTTCATTGCATCGCAAGACTTATTTAGCGAAAAAAAATTTACCAGAATATGTAGAAACCCACGGGAATTTTTCGCGATAATATTTATTCATTGCCTAATCTCCTTTGCAGTCTAGGAAGTGATTTTATTTTCAGTGAGAATTATTGCCATTGGTCACCAATCATTTGCAATTGAGTAGAACCCCTAAAACGTTGCATACCTTACCTTTGAATGGGTCGGTCACCAAGAGTGATCATGTCTCCCTTGCAACATGTATCCATTGTCGGTCTGTACGTACCCCGTTGAACACTTGGCAAGGCTTTTGGTGCGTCTCTTGTGTTTGCGCTGCAGCGGATACTCACCCTATGTCCTGTAAGAGCTAATCAAATGAGACCTTCAAAACACTTGCAAAATATTTGTACCACGATTCACTACTTCGCTTTTTGTTTGAACACCTGATGCCTTGGTGCAAGAAAGCAGTCTGCCGCGCGTAAATTCATCCTGTGTCACTTTCCTCCACCTTCGTCAAACATGTCATTATTGATAGTCTATTTGAATGAACCTTGAAATGAGCTTGGAAATCTCAGCATTAACCAGCGACGTTAACAGCTTTCTTTAGTTATGCGGGAATTATAACCGTTTAAAGGTTGCTAAAGTTGGCGCCATCTGAAAGCCGTGTGAAAGCTAAAGTCGTAGGGAGTTGCAGTTTTGTATGCAGGTGCAAACAGCTCGAGAAATTTCTTAAATAATAAGTCAAATATGACATGCATTGTGAAATGAATTTACTTCAATACTTGAAAATGGTGTTGAGCGGCCCTAATTTTCTGAACCATAGATCAGTATTGATTTTATTCGTGAGATGACGTCGTTGGTTTTAGGGACTCCAGGAGCCACAATGAAAACGAGCTTCATAATACATTAGCTTGTGAATTTTCAATCTTCCACCATTTGATCCATATTAAGTGTGGGAAACTGGTCGTGCTCAGGATAGATGTTATTCACAGATGCAAGTTGACAGTTTCAAAATAGTAATTGCTTTTATTCATTGAATGCAGAATTTTGGATCGAGTGATACTTGTTATGTTCAACTGCTTTGGCTGCATGGATTATAATTATTGAAACTCGTTACCAGCTCTTGGGTAGAGCATGTAGGGATGTGGAAAGAGATGGAGAGCGGATGATGTTATGTTTTGTTAATGAAAGAAAATATACCAAACGATGTTGTGTTTTAATGTTTCCAATCTGAATAACACAATATTACTGTTTTTTCGCAAACTAAATTTACGGTAGAATTCTAATTTATTTCTTTTCGTTTGGTTTAGCCACGATATAACAACAAGTCTTCCCCTACCACAAAGGCCTTTAAATAAACTCGAAATTTTTAAGTGAAAACACCAATCTTCTTAGCGTTATATCGTATGTTATTATTATTTGGCGACCTTGCACTGTGTTGTCACTCTTTAAGACGTCAAACGCAAAACAACAGAATTTTCCTCAAATGCTATCTATGATCTTGATTATTTCATCTGAGGTTTTACTTTAGAAAATTTGCCTGCATGGTGGCAGTTTTAGGGCTCTTTGCTTCTCCCTTCTGCCACTTCAGGGACTGGATCACTTTTGCAGGTTTTTTCATGGTTTTATGAATAATGATCTCCATTTCGTTTAGGTACGTGGAGAGACTCCTTGTGGGATGACGGCTGGACGGCTGTGACGCAGGTATTTCTTTAGACTTTATCTAAATCCATTCAGGTAGAAGGCATCTTCTAAGAGACTTTTTTAAATCTGTGGTGGCTTATTTGGCGAATTCATTGCTGCCTGTAGCACTATCCATGCCTTTCCAGGGTACGATGCCCTTATGAATGTATAGCAGTGAAAAGCCCCCTCAACCCTTCACACCTTCTATATGTAACTGACAGAATAATGTCCTGCGAGGAATGTTTGTTGAATTACGACTACAAAGCACCTTTCGCAGGCAACTTTTGGTGCAGATACATTGTACATTTGCCTCTGTTTTTTAGCTTTTGGAGAAAGTTAATGAGCTCTTTGAATATGTCTAAAAACGTTCCCATTGATAAGTCTTTGCACTAAGCCTGCAAACGTTTTTGTATTTTTGTGGTGATGGAGTTTTGACATTTCATACACTCGAAATGTTTGTATGTCCTCTAAGCACGAATACTCGGATCCCTTTAGTGAATTAAGTACTCAATAGATGAATAGGAGAAATGCAAAATAGAACGTAATAAGTTAATCTCTTTCCAAAATAGGTTAAACTAGGCATAATATCCATATTGTTTCGACTGCAGGGAGCAGTTTAATTGAACTAAAGTTAAATTTTACTGTTTCAATGTATGAAAAGTTTACAGTAACAGAAGAAACTTTGAAAGAAATTTTCGTTTTAGGACGGCAAGAGATCAGCCCAATTTGAGCAGACTCTGTTGGTATCAGAAACAGGTTGTGAAATTTTAACGGCACGACTAGAAAACGATGGACGTCCGCATTTCATGGACCAGTTAGAGGCTATGGGAGAGTTGTAAGTCACGCGTGGCATCGAGGCTGGTAGAAGGTTTCAACGGTCATCGGCAAGCAAGGGATAAGGTGTTTGCGCATGCTCAATCTTATTTCAAAGCAGCCTGCATTATGCGAGAGAGGTTTCAGACCGGTTGATGTTGTAGTAGAAGTTGTACTGTGGAAGAACATTTTTCCATGTAGTGATCTAATAGGTGTTGGCAAGTAATTGAACGATTTTTCGGCTGCAACCTGATGAGTGCTGGCATCCCCACCTTTAATTTGATAACTTGATCTGATTGTCACAAATGTTATACTTTATGGCAACTCATCGATGGAGTAAACTTCTATTAAACAAGAACCCAAATTTTCAGGTTCCTTGTAATATATAATTTACTTTTAAACCTTTTCAAATGCAATTTTAAAGGCTTTGTCAGTCTGGAGCGTTGCATATGATACAAAGCAGCCATCTTATGACTTTTTATTCCTATTCGTCCCAGGCTATCAACTTCTTATTACAATGTTGCAAGTAGTTTATACCAGCTTTGATGTATGAAGTTTTTCTATAGAAAATGTTAATCTGCTTTTCCAATTTTTTTGTCCGAGTTTGGTATGGCCTTAGTTTCCCGGTATCAGTTAGGGTGCATCTCAAAATGACGCAATCTTTTTTGTGGTTACTTGCGCCACGCGCATGACGTCTGTTGTCCAACATTTAGGCTGGTTTTGCATACTGAGAAAAGATTGAAAACCCGAAAGCTCATAGTCGATGGTTACTTTGGGGCAGAAACTTTCGCGGGCAGAAACTTTCGCGGTTTTCGCGTTTTTGGCGTTTTTCGCGATAGTTATCAGGGAATGGCTCTTTTTGCTGTGGTTATGCTATGTGATACCGTATTTACTCTAATATTCCCGCAGCGGGATTAGAGTTTCAACCTTACAAAAAAGGCAGGATTATTGGATAGGCGGGTATATTGGAAAGGCAGGGTTATTTTTTCAATGCCTCGAAGTCTAGCTTGAGGACACCGTTTGAAAAGTACAGAGTAAAAATATGCAATTTTAACAACAATGGTAATAATTTTTTCAACAATAGTAATAGTGATAATAGTTTTCAGCAATATCGATTTGACCCATTCACTCTAAGCATTCAATCTTTGACTGTGAAGCCCACACAAAATGTTAAAAGAATAGCAAATGCCAATTAAAAATTTTAATTCCGCATGTGGGATTATTGGGGAGACAAGGGGAGACGGGATTATTCTTTCAATTTATGAATACAAGCGCGGGATTACTAGAGAGGTGGGAAT
Source organism: Nemopilema nomurai (assembly GCA_003864495.1). Classification (NCBI taxonomy): domain Eukaryota; kingdom Metazoa; phylum Cnidaria; class Scyphozoa; order Rhizostomeae; family Rhizostomatidae; genus Nemopilema; species Nemopilema nomurai. The sequence continues at coordinate 737,288 of ML133443.1, forward strand.
AAAAGAGAAGCGGGAATATTAGAGTAAATACTGTAATCATAAAAAGGCAATAATAGACCTTTCCCCTTATTACGTCATGCGCTCCTGAGTCCGCAATGCATTGTGGTACTTGTATTTAATATCGCGGCCGTCTGTTTACGTTTTCTATGGTGATCGAGACACGCTGGATTTTGCTGCTGAAAAATTGTTAAGAAACTGCCAAAAAATCATGGAAAATCCAGCAAATTCTGATGGCCAGCACTTCCCTAGTTTTTTTCAAAACTCTAGTCCGGGGTCCAGTGCCAAGGAAGTATCGGCAACAGAAGAACTTTACGAGAACAGAATTGTTATAGGAGCATGCGGGCCTGCCAATGGCGATGGCTTTTCCGAAATAGTAGATACAGTGGGTGTGGATGAGACTGCAGAACAAGCCACAGTTGAAAAAGACGGTTGGTTAAGGTCCTTGACACTACTTCCAAGTTTTAGCCATGAAAAATTAGACGATCGTTTAATTAATAGCCCAGAGAATGGAGCAGCGCCCAAGGCATTTAGGAACAAAAAAGAAGGGTACAAACTATGGAAGGAGGGATATGTGCGTGCTGTATTCGTTAAACCTAACGTTAAGGGGAAACGTATGTTATTCCTTGTAAAGGCAAAAGTATCTGCATCAATGAAGAGTGTCCAGTACATGGTATATGTTCATCTAGACCAAATCAATGGTGATGTGGTTCATGCGAAATGCGATTGTAAAGCTGGTCAAGGAGGGTGTTGCAAGCATGTTGCTGCCTTACTTTATACTTACTTGACTTTATCAACATTGACATTAAAGAAATACCAAGTGATATAACATGCACCCAGGTTGGGCAGAAATGGCATATTCCTTCAGGTGCAAGAAATCTGTCATCTAAAGCTTTTAAGTTTCGAGATCTTGTTTTTGAAAAAGCAGAAGAAACTAAGAAGAGAAAGAGGCCTCTTGTAACTGGAAGCAGAGACACATATTGTGCTACACCACAGTTTGCTTTGGAAACAAGTCCAGATGAACTAGAAGGCTTAGTGGAAAGGCTGAGATTGGCAGGCAAGGCCCCAATGTTTTGTGAAGCAATAGAGTCAAATAATTATCAGCCTTGCTCTTTGTTTCAAACATCAAGCACAAGAGCTTTGGAGAAATTTTCAGGAAGCATTTTCAATGAGCAAACCGAGTTGCATTACATTCATAGACTTTATTGTGAGGTGCCACATGATAATGATGTCAGTGAATTACAGTTGAAGGAAGAAATTATCCAAAACATTATTTCTAAAGTTGGCATATCTGTTGAAAAATCGATTGAGATTTGTACCAAAACAATACAGCAGAGTGAAGAGCCAGCATGGTATTTGGAACGGGCCAAAAGAATAACTGCATCTATCTTTGGAAAAGTTTTAAACAGAAGACCAAATAACTATCCATCCTCTCTAATAAAAGCAGTTCTTGATAAAAACAAATATTGTTTAGAGTCAATGCCAGCACCACTAAGATGGGGAATCAATAATGAGAATACTGCTATTGCAAAATACAGTGAACTTAATCCTGAGCTTGAGGTGAAGAAATGTGGCTTCATTATAAGTCCAAAATGGCCCTGGTTGGGTGGTACACCTGATGGTATCATCTTTGATAATGATTGTCCTGTTGGTGGCTTAGAGGTAAAGTGTCCTTTTTCAAAGAGAGACATGACATTGGAGGAAGCTTCTTTGAAAGACCGGACTTTCTTCTTAAAGCTAACTGATGCTGGCTTAAAACTGAAGGAAAAACATGCATATTATTATCAATGTCAAGGACTTGTAAATTTACTGGGACTTGAATGGATTGACTTTGTAGTTTTTACATTAAAAGATTTTCATTGTGAAAGAATTTATAAAGATAAGTCTTTGTGGAAGTCAAAAATGCTTCCATCATTGACTGTCTTTTTTGTTAACCACATTTTGCCAAGGTTGTAAAAATGTTGCCAAAGTATTGTGAAACTATAAAATCCTTTTATTTCTTGCAAAAGCTTACACACATGTTTAATTTTCTTCAGAATGTTAATATTCATTTGTATTTTTTTAATTTCTAATATTTAATAGAACCATTATATGTTTAAAGCTTTCATTTAAATAGGAAAATGTTAGAAAGACAAAATAAAAAGACCTAGTGTGTTCTTGTAGTTTGATAAAATTGAAAACCACCAAAAATTAAAATCATTATCTGATTTCATTTTGATTTGATTATATCTAATTTAACTGTAAAAAAGTATGAAGTTACAGAAGAGAAAGTATCCTTTACAAAAATGTCCTTAATCATCTGCTGCATTTTCATTGATTAAAGGAGGAAGGAAGTTTGTAAGATAGGCACAAATAACCCAGATTTCATTCAACTGAGATGCAATTGTTAAAGGGAAAACTGAGCTTAAAATTTTAAATGTTTTTATCCTTGAAATGGCCCTCTCTACGTGGATTCGAACTGATGCAATTTGCCTCGTCTCTATCTCCTCTCCCAAAGACAAATGCTCTTTTCCCCTCATAAATGGTGGAATGTTGAGGCCTACACCTTCTGGTAAGTCACTCTCTATGTCAAAGCCTCTATCTGCCATCACAGAGTCACCTTTCTCAAGTAGACCATAGAGTTGGCTGTTGCGTGTAGCATTTTTATCACTGGTCCTCCCTGTATAAAGTTCTGATACAAAGGAAACTGCTCCAGCTGGACTGATTCCTAGAAGGCCCTTAGCTGTGTTATAGTGCTTGTAATTTGAATAAGTTGCACTTTGTGACCTCAGTGAAGATGGCCTCTCAATATAAAGCTCAGTGCAGTCAATGATTACTCTTGTTGAAGGATATGTCTCTTTGAAACAGTTTGGCATTGTTTTCATAACAGAAGATTTAGATGGCCATATTGGGTATGATCTGAACTTGCTATGTAAAAAATCAAGCCAAGTGATCCATATTCTGGAGAACTGGGTTGTAGATATTCCTGCTCTGTAAGCAATGTCTTCTTCAAGGAGACCTAACCTTAGTTTCACAAGAACAAGAAAAAATTCTTGTTCAGCAGGTAAGCTTCTCTTTGGACCTCGTTTTATGTGGTCAGCTGATATAATTTTGCTGGCATTTGTATTTGAGCCAACATAAATTAAATTGTTGACAGCAGGACCAAAGGATTCCAAAATTATTTTGAAAGTTTCATAATCTGGAAGTCCAGTATAGAATCGAAAAAGCTTTGGGTTGTCTTTCAAACCATCAGCAGAGAAGTTGTTAGGTTTACCCTCAGAACCTGTTTGTTGTCTCAGGTCCTTATTTGCCTCCTCAAGTTGTTTATTTTTCAATTCCAATTCTGCAACTCTTTTCATCAGTTCATTTTCAATGTCATTTGATGGTTCTGGGCCAGAAGATATTGATTGATCTTCACTATGTCCATGACAGGCTGGATCTGAATCAATGTGAACATGGTCTGAGGTTTGTTCGGTAGACAAGTTCATGTTTCCAAAAAGTATTGTAGCCTTCTGTAAATTACTTGACCTGCTCCTTGCTTTAACGGTTGTTCTCATTCTCTGCTCTTTCTTGTCTTTATTCTTTGGCACTATCGTAGGGATATTATTCATGTAGGTTTTCCTACCATCAACGAAGTGTTTTGAGCATACCCTGTGGCCTTGGCCTGGATTGTCAAAGTTTTTCCTCGAAATCATGTGAAGCCACCGTTTACGGAGCTCTTGCTTTTCCTTACTTTTGCCGTTCGGAATTACATAAAAGGAAAGCTGTGGATCTCTTAGGCTGTTGCTAAAACATTCTGGAACGCAGCAAGTGATCCCTCCAACGACAGATTTAATTTTGCCATCATTCCTCTCTCCACCAACAGCATCCACCATTGATCTAGTCTGTGTCGCATCCCCGTCGCTGTTCTCGTACAGTTCTTCTGTTGCCGAAGCTTCCTTGGCACTGGTCCCCGGACTAGAGTTTTGAAAAAAACTAGGGAAGTGCTGGCCATCAGAATTTGCTGGATTTTCCATGATTTTTTGGCAGTTTCTTAACAATTTTTCAGCAGCAAAATACAACGTGTCTCGATCACCATAGAAAACGTAAACAGACGGCCGCGATATTAAATACAAGTACCACAATGCATTGCGGACTCAGGAGCGCATGACGTAATAAGGGGAAAGGTCTATTGATGATAATCATTCCGCAAGCCCTGTTCATGCTTCCAAGGTATTGCTACAGTGGATGACTTTTAGAATATTCAACAACAATGACGTCACGCCACAGCCGTGCAATTCTTGGGCCACCCCCATTTTTCGACAAAAAGCATTTTGTTCCGTAGGAAACAACCCTTGTTTTACATAAAAATGTATTTTAATTTACGGTTGGCAATGAACGTTATTGCCTAAAACATAATTCCAGAGTTTTGAACTTAGATCATTCACGAGTGTAAAAACCACGATAAAACATAAAATAAAATGGTGTTAGAGAGGTGCTCAAAGAGGCATAGGAACATAATGTTATCAGATCACTCACATACAGTATCTATGATTATAGAATAAAAATAATAATCAATGGCGGTTTTAGGAACTTCGGGGGCCCGTGGCCGAAATTAGCGGGGCCCTTATTTGGCCGAAATCTTTTGTTAGCCATGATTATTCTTGCTCTTCATTGTCCTAATTATGCAGCTTTTATTTTTCTTCAGATTTTTACAGATTTTCCGATAGAAAATAATTAATTTTACATAGAAACTGTGACTTCCTGTGATTTCTTTTCAATTTTTTCTCAGGTGCTGGGCTCCTTCTGGGTTACAAAAGGCGCGAGGCCTGGGACCATGGCCCCCTGGATCCCTAAAACTGATACTGTTGATAATTATTGTGTGCATTCGTAACAGTCAATGTCAGTATATGCACACTGACTCTATTTGCACAATTAAAAAGAAAGAAAAGTCACGTGTCTGCAAGGTTTACACACAGGCTACACCACGTAGTTTTACACTACCGTTACCCATCCCCGAAATAGTTTTTTAGTCAGATTTGCAAGAATCCAAATTACCAACATTCTTAAAAATTCGGGGGGGGGGTGGCGGTACTGATACCCCCATTCACCCTATGGGTATAGCTCCGCCACTGTAATGATGCTACAACTACTTCTGTATATTATGTGCAACAACAACAGCAACAGTTGATTGCCAATAGCAACGCTTGGCTATATCAGAAATGGTGTCTTGAGGTAAACAAGGACAAAAATAAGAAAAATGGCGAAGCATTCGGTGATAATTAAATATGGACCTTATGAATCTTGTCATTTAGTGAAACACACTGAAGACCGTCTTCAAGGCATCCAACGTGAGTTGTGCACCCATTTATAATCTGATTGATGGCCGAACATAGTAGTACGGTAGCAAATATTTTCTTGAGCGACGGAATTCAATTGCAAAGAACAACAATTTGAAGCTTTCAAGTTTGCTTCACCACAGAAAACTTGAAAATACTGAATCTAGAACAGGATTATAAACGAGTTGGGCAGTTAGCCAGAAAGTGCGAAATCATTTACAGAGTTTGAAAAATTCTATGACGATTTCTGTGAAAACGAGATGTATGACACTGAACATGACTAAAAGGGGCACCAATTGCATCTCTAAGTTGATCTTTTTCTGGTTACAAAGTTTTTAATTCCTTTTAGAGTCAAATTTGAATTACTTCAGAATAAGTTTTTTGTGTAAATCATCATCACAATTTGGAATAGCTCCTAAAAAGTGAGATAGACGAGAATTGTGATTTTAGAATGGAACTTTTGTTGCTCGCCACACTTTTACGTTGATTTCTGCATCAAGTTTCAAAGTTTTGCTCATGGATAGACTTTTTCGAATTTTCAGATATTCTAAAAGAAGATGGTCACACAACATCCTTATTAAAATCTGATGAATGGAACATTGTTGAACTTATTGTTCATGAAGAAGTTGTATACAAATGCAAAATACAGGAGTTAGACTTTGGTACGCCATTTTGTTATATTTTATGCCAAGATGAGAGTATGTAGTTATCCAGTTTAGATCGTATTTAAAAACTCTTTCTTCAAATTCTTTGATGTTTTGTCCTTTTTCTGGATGTAGAATAGATTTGCTAAAATATTATGAAGTCTCTGTGTGATCTATTTAGCAAGAAGATTTTACTTTTTATTTCTACTATTTTTTCAAAAAAATCCTTTAACCCTTTTTATTTCTTCTGACTTGTTCCTGTAAACTTTCAAGGTGGCGATGGAAAATTGGACCCACTTTGTTTTCAAGCCCTAGCAGCTGTACAAAAAGCATATTAGAATTCCTGCATTGTTTACATGTGGAGGTAAATATTGTTTCTCGTTCATTCATTGAATGCAAGACTTGTATTGTTTATGACTCTCATGAATTTTGTTCTGAAGGTGCTGAAATGCAGAGCCTTTGCTGCCAGAATAGATATCATTAAAGGCTCATACTTTCATGAAAATATAGACCAACATGCAAAGGGCAAGAAAAATAATTAAAAAATGTGAGCAGTGATTGGTTAAATTCTATAATTGGTTCTTTCAAATCTTGGCAATGAATGGAAAATACTCAAGGAACATGCTGAAAAAGCAGAACTTTGGTTGCTAAGATTGTTTCTTATTGTGTAGCTTTCCCATCTGTTTGACAGAAATATGAATGTGTTATTGTGTAAGCACTTGATACATATACCGTAAATCCTCCAATTAGCCCCCCAAAGGGCCTATTTATTTTTTATACTTTTGGATGGGGGCTTATTCGAGGGGGGGCTTATAAAATTACCTGAAACATGCCACATAAAAAGATAATTTTGAAAGTTCTTTGTTTTCATAATTTAAAAAATAATCTAAGTATAAAGCAACATTTGACTAAATTATTAACAAAAATATAAAATTTTGTAGTAATTCACTAAAATGCCAAAGGCAACCTCAGGAGTCGAAAATCAACAAATCAAGGGGTGCTTATCGAGGGGGTCAATTCGAGGATTTACCATAATATGATTTGGGCAACTGTAAGGTGATACTTTGAGAGTTCTCTTTTGGGTCTAACTGTTGCTTAGTGATTCTCTTTCTGTTACAAAGCAAGTAATTTTGCCATTTATATTAACCAATTCCAATAATCTGCATCCATCACTTCTATGTTGAATCTATGTTGAGTTGACTCCTTGATATAAAAGCAAATATGAGATTCTTAATGAATCAGCTACATAAATTACATTACTGTCTCTATTCTGAAAATGAGAAAACATGCCTCTATTTAAGAAGAAAATAACCATCACTTTATACCTTGTATTCACTTAAACGCCATAATAGATATAGCACTGTTTTTCATTTGAAACAAATTTAGAGAGCATTTCCTTTTCTTTTCTTGGATTGCAAAGTGGTTTGCTTTTCCATGCAGGATACTGTCATTGACCAGGAAAATTCCCATACAGCTATTTTCACGAAATGGGCGAATGAAGAGTCTATAACAGATTTTGGCAAATAAAAACATTTACTATGAGAGATTGGTGCAATGTTTAGTTGTTCATTCTATACAATATTAGCCTGCTTTAGAATCTTCCTCAAAAAAGTCAAAAATAAAGGTCTATATTTGGCTTCAAAAAGTTGTTGCTAGAAGTATGCTTGTGTATGGCACGAATTATGATAAAATATTACTAGCAAACATGTATGCACGTTACAGTTCTATTTGAAGTTGTTTACTCTCTTTAGACTAAAATACTAAGTTTCTTATAGACAGCCTCTTATTTCGTTTACATTTGGCTACTTTCAGCCATCTCATAGCTCATTAAATTTGTGCAAATTGCCATATGAGTAACTTGTTAACCACTAAATTTTCAAATATCCGGGTAGTCGTACCCACACACTTTAGATAGAGGAATATCCAAATGTATAAGCATGTTGTGATAATGTGGTGGAGTAGATGTAGATATCACAGGGACACTTATGGGTAATTTATGCATACAGTGTTGAAAGTGCCCCTCTTAAAAACAGAGTCGTCCGTTCTTTCCATTTGGCGTTGAAATTCTATAAGTACGTTTGTTGCGACAAGTTGGTCATCAATGTTCGCCAATCGGCCTAAACCCCTCTCGACCCCTCTCAACTCAGTTGCCGCAATTAGCCACTTCTGTTTTCGTCACCCGTACCTTCTCTAATCAATGGTGTATATCCATACTAATCATTTGATTAATCGTGGACCCAGACCTTGTGGAATGTACATCTTTTGTACTTCATATTCCCAAGTTCAGATTAATCATGGGAAACACCTGGTTTGCAGCTCACCCCCTTACTCCATGCCCGCTTTTCGCTTTTGATTTTATAGTCGATGCATTTCCCTACAGGCCCGCTCACGCGGTTAGATTTATGTTATAGTACTGAACGTCGTAAAATTCTAACTAACGACAAAATTGGAAGGCCAATTGATAAGACTATATATGTGCTGATGAATTTTCTCAAAAAATCTCAATCGGCCAAATGGCTTCCATTCATATAATCTTTCGTGATGAAACACTTTTAAGACTTTTCAGAAGAACAAGATTTTCAGAATAGTCAGAATAGCGGCCCAAACGTTGCTGTGTACCCGTACAAGAGCTGCGCAATGTAAATCGAGTGCCAACCACAATTCGAATCTGATACACTTGATCCTTCACGATAGCAAAACAAATCTTCCGATTTCTGGATCACGTGACTTGCGTTTCAGAGACCCGTTTCTGAAACCGGCTGAAACGGAAATAAAATCATGGTATTCATATAACCACACCATTTGGAAGATTGTTCCGCCTTCCAGCGATGACGTAGATGCAGTAGGTAATTAGTGCCTAGTTTCGTGATAACGACGGTAACAAGGAAGTTTTGATTTGGTTCCTGAAGCAACAGCATAAAAACGGCCGAGTGTCTTTCTCGTTCAGCCATTAATCGGATCAACAACGACTGCTGAGGCGACGAAGAAGAGCAATCATGAAAATCTCCTTGCTATTCGTTGTTTTGCTTGCCGTTGCTCTTTTGGTAGACGAGGGGGAGTGTTGGCGCCGAAGGAGGAGACGAAGAAGATCTGGTGGTGAGTTGGGCGCAATTTTGTCCTACTTTTCAAACAATTTGTTCTACAGATATTGGTTAATAGAAAAAAATTTCCTCATAGATATTTCAGAGCGAAATCCAAGAAAGTTTAGTAACTGAGACTTTGGTTCAATGATGTTCAATATTGGAATTCATTTGGTATTCGTCAAAAATGACTTTTTAATTATGTACCCTTGAGGGTTTCTCTAAATTTGACTAACAAAACAATATATAACAGTATCCGATTTCATGAAATGCTAATTTTCATAAAATGTCAGTTGTCATGTTTTTACATCTGATAGGTCGATGAAGTATCAGCAATGGCGGCGTGACATACACCTTTAAGAACGGGGCCTCGGTCACGGGGCACGGCAGCCTCTCGAACGGGGGTTCCGTAGGCGTAAAGGTCACTATTCCCTTTGGCCGAAAGAGGCGAGCTGTCGCCGATGATGCCCCAGCAGAAGAGAAGAGAAATCCATCAGGGGAACAGATGACAACAATTCCACCAGTTTTGGATGTCGAAGATCAGCTGAAAGGAAATCTCGACGGAGAAAAGCCCGATTTGCCAAAGAACGAGGAGAGCCCCATCCCGATTCGCCAGAGCCAAAACAGGGAGGAAAGCTGCGAGGACTGTCTAGAAATTCAGCCATTCAAAATCAACGACAAAGGGGTGGAAAACAAGACGATTGAGAGCAACGATTTTGTCATGGTGGTGAAATACGTCGAGGAGAACTTCTCAGCAATAAAGCTGCAAGCGAAAATCAAGTTTGAAGTGTTTGAAGTCATCAAAAGTCCTAACGATCAAATCAAAGAGGGGGAGACGTTCTTGATCAATGCAGAAATGGCCAAGTGTCCATGCTTGACTGTCCTCGATCCCGGGTACTATGTTGTAACTGGATCAGTCGACGACAAAGGCCAGCTTGTCCTGTCAAATGTCCTCATGGAATTCGAACGCTGAGCTAAAGACATTTCAAGTTTTACACTCAAATTGTACAGTTTGACACTCATATTGTATAGTTATAATTGTATTGTCTAATGCTTTGTATTTATGTGCCATTTATTCTACGCTGGCTTGTTTTCTGAGCTTCCATCTGGTCGCAATATTTAGATCAAAGTTTGTTACCATTAGGCCTCGATAACATGAATCCAGGCTGCATAACAAAATTACTACTGTTGTTTATGCCTCAAGCCGGATACACTCCAATTCAATCACGAACTGATCGTTATTATAAGAGTTTGATTTGATTTGACAGAGTTTGATTATAATTGTATTAGATAGAATTTTGCAGTGAATTGCAATTTTTGTACGCTGTGGGTTGTTTATTTTCATTTCTGCACCAAACATACATACAAGGTCAACGATTTCTCTTCTCTGGTTTATTTTGAGAGTTTATTAACTAATTTGCTCGAAGTGGCTTGAAAGGTATCATTCACGCAATGGTAACAGTGAAGCATTTACCCATGGGCCAACTGGGCCCTAAATCCCTCAGCACTTAGGGGCCAAACGAACTTTTGTTAAGCCTATTCGACGGGTTTTTGATGAATTGAGTAGAATGAGATAATTTGGTATTATAGTACGCCTAATTAGCTTTGGCCCCAGGCCCCTGGCAGTCGTAAATGCGGCCCTGATAACAGAGACTGGTCTTTTTCATGTCAATGCAGTTAATGGATGGCCAATACTCGGTGTGAATTGCTTTGAAGCAAGAACTCAATTTCATTTTTAGCAAGAACAACAATGTGCAGTCATAACCTCGAGTATTTTCTAATTATCTGAGTTTTTTTCAGTTCAGCTGACATGTCTGAAAATGCAATTATTCTAAATGCAGTGGCAATTACTATTTTAGCCAGAATCCAACTGACATTTGCCTCCTTGCCCCATCCGTTTCTGTTTGAGATCGTCTCCAGCCTTTTAAGGTACCCCTGTAAGGTACTTTGACTTTCCTATGGTACTGGGATCTACACGTTGGAAGAGATTCTCTCAGTTTGTCAGTCGGCTTCAAATATGCAATGTTTGCGGGTTCAGTCTCTTTACAGCTTTAATATGCCCGCTTTTTATCTTTAGGAATCTGTTTAACGAATACCCTCAATCCATATACCATCTTCCAGTTAAATATGAGTAAATATCCTTATATGGTAGTATGAGTTGGTTGTAGATGCACAAAGCGCCCTGCATTCATTGAGTCGTGGTCAGAATTGCGGCGCCGATTGGGTTAACAAATGAGCCTCTGATATTCATGTCAAATAATGATGGAAATTCAAATCCAACATTTAGAAGGCACTGTATAACCATCTTGTTTGCTGAATAAAACAATCATAAGCATAATATACTCGAATGGAACAATATGTGGCTGTACACAAGACAAATGTTTTCAATTAAGATATTATCAAATCTCGATTGGTCCATTAGAGGTTTCCTCGCCAAAATATAATACCTATCTTCCGGCCTATCGACCGGTCTACTTTTAATCAATATACTAGCTTGTCTTCGTTGAGTTGCCTTATCAGTGCCTGTCATCGATTTGGACCGACCTGTTGGCGTTAAATAAGGATCTTATGTCTTGAATAATACGGACTATTTGGAATTTTCTGCACCAGGTCTTGAACAACACTGAGATGTTTAGGTGTATAATTTTTGCTATTCGTTGTACAATCTAACTGTTTTGCAATTAACGGTTAGTCTGTGAAAGAGCTAATTAGAGAACTACCAAACCTATAATGTTCGTTCGCTTGTACCATCGATTAAAATCGTTGATTGAGCTTGAGGTTTAGGGGTTCCGTTTCTTGCTGTACCAGAATATTGTAGTTTGACATGGTTAGCCTCGTTTTCACGCTGATACTACATCAGAAACTACTTAAGAATGAATCTGGCTAACCTCGTTTCAAATTCACCTGCGTACAATTTTTTCTAAACAACTGAAGTGATCAGTGTACTTTCTGTCTTTACCTATTCTGTGCCGAAGGGTGCTTGCAAGACCTCAGCTGTGAAAGATGAATAAAATCTGAGTAGTGCTGTATATTTATGGCCGGGAATGTTGTGATGCCATAGAAATTTTTTCGTCCGACACACCTCAGAGTATGCAAACGTCTGATAATAACCAAAAACTGACCGAATAAATAGCCAGATGCGGATCGAAAACACTAGAGTGTGATAAGCAGAGCGCGCGATTGGTTATAATTGACCAATCAGCGTTACTTAACACCAGCAAACATGACAGTTATATAGTGCCTTCTAAATGTTGGATTTGAATTTCCATCATTAATTGACATGAATATCAGAGACTCATCTGTTAACCCAATGGGCGACGCAATTCTGACAACGACTCGATGAATGCAGGGCGCTTTGTGCATCTACAACAAACTCATACTACCATCTTAGGATATTTACTCATTTTTAACTGGAAGATGGTATATGGATTGAGGGTATTCGTAAAACAGATTCCTAAAGATAAAAAGCGGGCATATTAAAGCTGTGAAGAGACTGAACCCGCAAACATTGCATATTTGAAGCCGACTGACAAACTGAGAGGATCTCTTCCAAACATGTAGATCCCAGTGCCATAAGAAAGTCAAAGTACCTTACAGAGGTACCTTAAAAGGCTGGAGACGATCTCAAACAGAAACGGTTAGGGCAAGGAGGCAAATGTCAGTTGGATTCTGGCTAAAATAGTAATTGCCACTGCATTTAGAATAATTGCATTTTCAGACATGTCGGCTGAACTGAAAAAAACTCAGATAAATAGAAAATACTCGAGGTTATGACTGCATATTGTTGTTCTTGCTAAAAATGAAATTGAGTTCTTGCTTCAAAGCAATTCGCACCGAGTATTGGCCATCCATTAACTGCATTGAAATAGAACAGACCACTCTTGAGGCCTACTTTAATATGCCAAATTATCACGTGTCATGCTACTCAATCCATCAAAAACCCGTCGAATAGGCTTAACAAAAGTTCGTTTGGCCCCTAAGTGCTGAGGGATCTAGGGCCCAGTTGGCCTATGGGTAAATGCGTCACTGTTACCATTGCGTGAATGATACCTTTCAAGCCACTTCGAGCAAATTAGTTAATAAACTCTCAAAATAAACCAGAGAAGAGAAATCGTTGACCTTGTATGTATGTTTGGTGCAGAAATGAAAATAAACAAGCCCCAGCGTACAAAAATTGCAATTAACAGCCAAAATTCTATCCAATACAATTATAACTATACAATATGAGTGTCAAACTGTACAATTTGAGTGTCAAACTTGAAATGTCTTTAGCTTAGCGTTCAAATTCCATGAGGACATTTGATAGGACAAGCTGGCCTTTGGCGTTGACTGATCCAGTCACAACATAGTACCCGGGATCGAGGACAGTCAAGCATGGACACTTGGCCATTTCTGCATTGATCAAGAACGTCTCCCCCTCTTTGATTTGATCGTTAGGACTTTTGATGACTTCAAACACTTCAAACTTGATTTTCGCTTGCAGCTTCATTGCTGAGAAGTTCTCCTCGACGTATTTCACCACCATGACAAAATCGTTGCTCTCAATCGTCTTGTTTTCCACCCCTTTGTCGTTGATTTTGAATGGCTGAATATCTAGACAGTCCTCGCAGTTTTCCTCCCTGTCTTGGCTCTGGCGAATCGGGATGGGGCTCCCCTCGTTCCTTGGCAAATCGGGCTTTTCTCCGTCGAGATTTCCTTTTAGCTGATCTTCGACATCCAAAACTGGTGGAATTGTTGTCATCTGTTCCCCTGATGGATTTCTCTTCTCTTCTGCTGGGGCATCATCGGCGACAGCTCGCCTCTTTCGGCCAAAGGGAATAGTGACCTTTACGCCTAAGGAACCCCCGTTCGAGAGGCTGCCGTGCCCCGTGACCCAGGCCCCGTTCTTAAAGGTGTACGTCACGCCGCCATTGCTGATACTCCATCGACCTATCAGATGTAAAAACATGACAACTGACATTTTCTGAAAATTAGCATTTCATGAAATCGGACACTGTTATATACTGTTTTGTTAGTCAAATTTAAAGAAATCACCAAGGGTACATAATTAAAAAGTCATTTTTGACGAATACCAAATGAATTCCAATATTTAACATCTTTGAACCAAAGTCTCAGTTACTAAACTTTTTGGATTTCGTTCTTAAATATCTATGAGAAAGTTATCTCTATTCACCTATATTAGAAGAACAAATTGTTTGTAAAGTGGGAAAAAATTGCGCCCAACTCACCACCAGATCTTCTTCGTCTCCTCCTTCGGCGCCAACACTCCCCCTCGTCTACCAAAAGAGCAACGGCAAGCAAAACAACGAATAGCAAGGAGATTTTCATGATTGCTCTTCTTCTTCGCCTCAGCAGTCGTTGTTGATCCGATTTATGGCTGAACGAGAAAGACACTCGGCCGCTTTTATAGTGTTGCTTCAGGAACCAAATCAAAACTTCCTTGTTACCGTCGTTATCACGAAACTGGGCACTAATTACGCACTGCATCTACGTAATCGCTGGTAAGCGGAACAACCTTCCAAATGGTGTGGCTAGATGAATACCATGATTTTGGTTCCGTTTAAGCCTGCTTTGGAGAAATTACAATAAGTGGTCTCTGAAACGCAAGTCACGTGATTCGAGAAATCGGAAGATTTGTTTTGCTATCGTGAAGGATCGAGCGTAGTCAGATTTGAGTTGTGGTTGGCACTCGATTTACATTGCGCAGCTCTTGTACGGGTACACAGCAACGTTTGGGCCGCTATTCTGACTATTCTGAAGATCTCGTTCTTCTGAAAAGGCTCAAACATTTTCAACCTAGTCAGGAAGCACTGGCTTAACGGAAGCCATTGTACCTCTAAACAATCAAGTATCAAAACAGAAAATTAGGAATGACGTCACGATAAACATCGCCAAGCTCATTTTCGAATAAATCAAGGTAACTGATAGGCGCATTAGTACAATACTATCATGGTCTTTGCTATTTGCACTGTGAATTTCTCGTTGTGAATTCTCCAGACTTAAAAGTGGCATTTTCAATTCAACGATATATAAAAAGTAGAAATATTTCAATTTAATTAAAATATAAGATCATTTTCAAAGGCAGGGAGGGCCTGGCACTTTCATTCTGGAAACTTTTTTAGTTAACTAGACAGAAATTTATTGGTGCTCAGCTATATTGAGCTAAGTTAAGAAAAGGAAAAACTGGGTAAAGAGCTTTAAACAGAAAGATTTGTTAAATAAATAAGCTGGGTAAATCAATGAAATACAGAGAGATGGTCAAAGTATGTTGATTGATAAATGGTTTTGGTGCTTAGTGCTCTGACCTTTCTTCTCAAGCGGACTGGTTTAAAACGCTGGTTGTCATGATATAGAATACAATTGATGATAAAAAGTTCTTCTGCGCTTATTTGATGTTTTGTTTAGACTAGCAAGACTTTCAATTTAGGTTACTGAATGGAATCATATGTTAAAATCTTGCAATTGCTGTGTGCTTCTTGATTTTCTCAATAACATTGGTTCATAAGGTCCCAATAAGCACCGATTAATTGGATGCAAAGTCAATTAGGGCCCCCATTTGTTCTTCTCCATCAATGTTCCCACGAAATGGACTACCATCACCCAAACAGCCCTATTAACCATTCTGGAGTAGCTACAGCCTTACCTTGTATATCTGAAAAGAAATTCCCATTAAATAACTGGGGAGTCTTGCATTGATAGAAAGGGAAAGAAACTCAAGAAAACAGTCCAGCATTTTATCCAATTACAAATAGTACATTCATTGCACTGACATTGTAACAAGCGAAAACTGAATCTTGGAAACTGCTACTCATAATAGAACAAAAGGTAACGTCGTACCAATTACGAGGGTAATCATTCAGACTGGTATGTACATTTGAGCAAAGAGAAAGGAGTGCAAAAGAAGGTACCTGTCTCAATTGAAAATCTTTTGAAATCATTCACAAAAGAAACTTATTATATCGGCAAAGTTTTAGTTTAGCAAAAGATTTGTAAACAATTAATAAAGACCTTGAAAATACCACGATAAACAGTCGGAAAATTCTTAAAAGGTTTACGGCCATATTCCTGTGCTCATAAAGTTTCCTTGGGTTCGTAATGGAAAGATTCTGATAACCCTTATCCTGAAGCGAACGCTGTTGGATACTTTATAACATATTGTAATTACACTCAAAATTCATGTCGGCTTAGAACAGTGGTCAGTCTTTATAAGTGGTTTTGTTGGCAATGTTTATGTTGATTTTGGACAGTTTGAAGCTTACTTTCGGTGTAGTTACAGCGAACAAATTGGAGGGCGTAGGGATAAACCTAGACTTCGATATGAAAAGTTTCTATCTGCGACAATACAAGTCTGTTTTGATGCTTGATTGTTTAGAGGTACAATGGCTTCTGTTTAGCCAGCGCTTCCTGACTAGGTTGAACATGTTTAAGCCTTTCCAGAAGAACGAGATCTTCAGAATAGTCAGAATAGCGGCCCAATCTTTGCTGTGTACCCGTACAAGAGCTGCGCAATGTAAATCGAGTGTCAACCACAACTCGAATCTGATACGCTCGATCCTTCACGATAGCAAAACAAATCTTCCGATTTCTCGAATCACGTGACCTTTCAGAGACCCCTTATTGTAATTTCTCCGAAGCAGGCTTAAACGGAACCAAAATCATGGTATTCATATAACCACACCATTTGGAAGACTGTTCCGCCTTCCAGCGATGACGTAGATGCAGTGCGTAATTAGTGCCCAGTTTCGTGATAACGACGGTAACAAGGAAGTTTTGATTTGGTTCCTGAAGCAACACTATAAAAACGGCCGAGTGTCTTTCTCGTTCAGCCATAAATCGGATCAACAACGACTGCTGAGGCGAAGAAGAAGAGCAATCATGAAAATCTCCTTGCTATTCGTTGTTTTGCTTGCCGTTGCTCTTTTGGTAGACGAGGGGGAGTGTTGGCGCCGAAGGAGGAGACGAAGAAGATCTGGTGGTGAGTTGGGCGCAATTTTTTCCCACTTTACAAACAATTTGTTCTTCTAATATAGGTGAATAGAGATAACTTTCTCATAGATATTTAAGAACGAAATCCAAGAAGTTTAGTAACTGAGACTTTGGTTCAAAGATGTTAAATATTGGAATTCATTTCGTATTCGTCAAAAATGACTTTTTAATTATGTGCCCTTGGTGATTTCTTTAAATTTGACTAACAAAACAGTATATAACAGTGTCCGATTTCATGAAATGCTAATTTTCAGAAAATGTCAGTTGTCATGTTTTTACATCTCACAGGTCGATGGAGTATCAGCAATGGCGGCGTGACGTACACCTTTAAGAACGGGGCCTGGGTCACGGGGCACGGCAGCCTCTCGAACGGGGGTTCCGTAGGCGTAAAGGTCACTATTCCCTTTGGCCGAAAGAGGCGAGCTGTCGCCGATGATGCCCCAGCAGAAGAGAAGAGAAATCCATCAGGGGAACAGATGACAACAATTCCACCAGTTTTGGATGTCGAAGATCAGCTGAAAGGAAATCTCGACGGAGAAAAGCCCGATTTGCCAAAGAACGAGGAGAGCCCCATCCCGATTCGCCAGAGCCAAAACAGGGAGGAAAACTGCGAGGACTGTCTAGATATTCAGCCATTCAAAATCAACGACAAAGGGGTGGAAAACAAGACGATGGAGAGCAACGATTTTGTCATGGTGGTGAAATACATCGAGGAGAACTTCTCAGCAATGAAGCTGCAAGCGAAAATCAAGTTTGAAGTGTTTGAAGTCATCAAAAGTCCTAACGATCAAATCAAAGAGGGGGAGACGTTCTTGATCAATGCAGAAATGGCCAAGTGTCCATGCTTGACTGTCCTCGATCCCGGGTACTATGTCGTGACTGGATCAGTCAACGCCAAAGGCCAGCTTGTCCTGTCAAATGTCCTCATGGAATTCGAACGCTAAGCTAAAGACATTTCAAGTTTGACACTCATATTGTACAGTTTGACACTCATATTGTACAGTTATAATTGTATTGTCTAATGCTTTGTATTTATGTGCCATTTATTCTACGCTGGCTTGTTTTCTGAGCTTCCATCTGGTCGTAATATTTAGATCAACATTGGTTTCCATTAAGGCCTCGATAACACGATTCAACGCTGCATAACAAAATCACTATTGTTGTTTATGCTGCAAGCCGGTGACAATCCAATTTAATTATGAACTGATCGTTATGAGCAGTGATAAGAATTTGATTTGACATCAAGACTCTGATATATGTTGGGTCAATAGTTTCCCGAGCAATATTCTCGTCGTAAAAATAAGTCTTCGCAAGTGGGAAAAGTGGTACTACCCATATCACGATTTATTTCCCTGCTTAGAAGACTCACTGTGCCCCGTTAGGAAAGTTTTAGTTTGGATGTTTTAAGTTATGCAGGCCAAAATAGCAAAGCAGGCAGGCTTCTATTCGATGATTTTCTTGTTGTTGTTGATGTTGCAAATTTAAAATGGCTGTTGAATGTTTCACTTTTCACGGGGCCTTCGTGTGTTGGGTAGATTAGCATTCGCCGGCTGTATTTCGACTCATTGTATGGAGTAAGTTCTCAAATAACTGCGCAGATGCTGATAACTTCAATAGAAAATGCTACAGCGTTTACTGTAAGCGTAGTCATCCTTCGCAAATAGAAATTTGAAGTACCAGCAAAGTCAAGAAAAATCGACGGCTCTACGGCTGGGTTCCGGAGGAGGGTTTTGTCATATTTCAATGTCATATTTGAGGAAGGTTCATTAGTAGTTTTTGTTATAAACAATGAAACTAATTGTAAAAAAATTTGAGTTGGTTATGAGGAAGGCTTGAATTACAAAAACAGAAGGTTTTAACTTTTCCTGGCCTCGGAGTAGTACCACTATAAAAATGTGATCATTTGCCCAAAGAACCAAATGAAGAACCCTCAATTTTATGAATACTTATGACCGTAATTGACCGTAATTGAATTAAACAAAGGCTTCTTAGAAGTCAGGTCTTGTTATCACATGGAATCAAAGTTGCGATGAGGTTACTCGCAAATGTACGAAAACGGATATCTTAAGTGTAGAGAGAAACCCCAAATACACGAAAAACACGATACGAATACAAGATTCGTAACAGATTCACGTGGTCATAAACGCGCTTCGTTGATTGGTACCTTCCTGTATGGCGCAAAATAACCTTTGCAATTATTGTATCAATTGGTGTATCAACCTCTCCGAAAAATATCCGCATACAAAGTATATTTGATAGGTCTGATGTTGTTACATTCCCTGCATTGCGGTGCAACGATTAGTATTTAGTTCATTATGTATTCGTCTCTATTTTTCTTTGTGACAGGACGTTTCATCCCAAGAATGTTTTATGGTATTGGAGAGGCAGATTTAATAGCACCTTGCTTTACGATAATGGTTTTCATCTCAATTTCTTCTTGTATTTATAGAAACATCCTAATGGAACCAGTCACCGGGTCCAATCAGAAATGAACAAGTTTTCTACAAGTAAACGGAGTCTCGCTTTGTCTTTCCTGTCAGATTATCTACAGGAAAACAGAAAAAACTACAAAAAGGTATTCGTCTGTTGCACGTGTTATTACTAATATTACTTACTTCACATTTGCAAGAAAAACTGCACGTGGCCAATTCTTGGCATTCCCAAATTATCATTAATTAATCGTCTATAAAATTTGTTATCTGGGAGACCATACTTAATGTCCAATATTTTGACATGCCTATTTCTTGCCGGCGCTAGACACTGCGTGGCTTTGTGGAAGGAAATACCAGGTATCAACTGTAAGAAAGAAAATATCAAATAAATGGAGGGGGTGGTTAGCTGGTTTTCAGCAAAAATATCAAATCCAGAATATTTTGAAAAAGATCTTTATAACTTCAACCTATCCACAGCGCGGGACCTACTAAATGTTGTTGTTGTTGCCAAGGATCAGATGCTGTAGCCCAGGGAGACTAATATAGTAGCTCATGGTAAATGATTCACAACTTTATATCTACGTGCAAGCATTGATGTAGTATTCAGTGAAATTTGATTTCCATTCAATTAAGAGAGTTTCTTTGCAGCTAACGAATCTTCTTAAGGAAAACAGCATTAATTGTTACTAGCTTCTTGGTTTTCCTCAACCCTGACCGTTTTAGTTGATTCAGCAAAAACCAAAACCAAGATGCAACCAAAAAACCCCCGTTATTTGGAGCTTTGTTAAATGGAACGTAAACTTATGTTCTCACAAACATCGCAAAAGGATCTGATAGGAATCGATGAAAAATAGAAAACTCTATCCAAAAATTCCCATAGATGGCTATTGTACTTTTGGTATCGTACTTCAGTGGTTTCTAGTTTAATTATTGCTGAAAAGTAATGGATTTTTCCAACCAAAGTGGGATGCAGTAAAGAGTAAATATAGAGCAACTCACCCTCTGCGGGGATTTCAGCAGGGGGCCATGAGCTGGTGCCTTGTTGAGAAAAAAGGTTCAATCATTGATCACCTCTCTAGCATTGCTGAGATTCCTTACATTATCAGGCTCCTTTCAGTACTGAAGTATGGATGATTAATATGTTCGATGCATGTGTCTGCTTAACATTGATATGTTTATAACATATCCTACCAGCTTAAAAATACACTTTGCCATCACCAAGGTGACGTTCTCATTACTTGCTGCAACAACGCTTCTATTAATTTTAAAGTCTTTTGTTACAAGGTAAATCTCCTCTAATAACCTTCCTAGTTGAAATGCTAATAACAGGTCTGAGGTACTCCTTGAATACAAACCGAAAAACAGTTTTGAACCTACTGTAAACGCAAGCGCTACAATTTTTTATGGCACCGTTATTTGCTATTACCTCTGCAACCACTTTGCCTGCATCTTCTTGAGAAATTTTATATGGCGATCCATCAACAGATACGTTTTCGCTAAAATAAAAGAAACAATTCAAATAAATGTTTGTCGGGGAAGCTTCTCGATATCTGATTAAAAACTCATGCTGACGGTAAAAATCTTAATACTGAAACTATTGATCATTCTGTTGCTAATTCGACAAAATCTTGCTTAAATCTTGGAAGAAAATTTCACAGGCTCACCAAGCAACATCATCAGCAACACAGGGATCACTGCTGATTAAACGCTTCCAGTTTTCGTGGGTAGACAAAACCGTCTGAACGGCGAAATCTCTGTTTTTCGCTTCTCCATTGAAAGCAAACTCGTTTTCCGGCTTGCCAGCTGGGATCTTGTACAGCTTGAACCATTCGTGTGTTGCCTGTTAATAAATTATGAAAGCTTATTCGCTTATCGGAGAATTGCCGTGTACTCTTCAGTTCGTTCAGGCAAAGCACTGATAAAATCTCAGAATCGCCAGCTTAAAATACACTTTACCTTAATGCATCATTGTATGCTGAACAGGTAGGGGCTTTGAAATGGTGGGTAAACAGATGGTCGGTAAATGCTGTGGATTGTCGGTAAATGCGCACCTTATTTTATCTAGCATATTGATGTGTATCAAAAAGTGTCCAACCAAAATCAAACAACGCCAAATGAACCAAGAATTTCACAAGTAGGAGTGAAAAATTTCATATTGATAAAATTCGCAATAAATAACTGTGAAATAAGTTTTTTTCATGGACAAGCAAGAGTTGAATTCTAGTCGGTAAATTCACCTGTTTATTATTCAAAATAATCAAGGTCAACTACACTACAGAATGGCTCAGTGTTGAAGAATGATTTCGTTGAAATAAAGGGGTTGCATACATTGATATTCAGCATCTCCTAGGACCTAAGGATAATAATTCACAACAACTAAAAGTAGTCAACTAAAAGATATAAGTATGAGTATGAATGTGATTAGTCAGTATTTATTCTGACTTACTTCAAGAAGGCCTGGCATATGTTTCCGGATTCCATCAATATCTAGGAAATTAATGAAATTATACAATGCTTACTCAAGTGTCAGGTAGGCTTGTAAGAAATCCCTTGTTCTTTCCTTTGCTTGAGACACAGCCATTAATAATCATTGAACTATCTCACAAACTCCAAATGTATCAAACAAAAAAGAAGAATACATGAGAGCAGTTGTTAATCAGGCGGGCCATCTCGTGATAGTTCTCTGATGAGAAACAGAGAAACACCAGAACCAAATCCCAAACTTACAGTTTAATGAAAAGTAAAGACCCTTACAGTAATTATCAGGCATAGATGCTTTTGCTTTCCTATATACCAATAAATCCTACTTCAAGGCTCCCTAAATCAACAAGCTTCTCAGTCTACACTTACAGTAATACCTCCCATTCAAGAAACTATTAAATTTTTAAAGAAGCTATTTCATGCCCTCTTAGGCTATTTGTAGCAGCAATTTCAGGCCTATTCAGCTGATGAATTTGCATTGTGTTGAGTTCATGTTGCCCTACCATTGATTCTATCCGCAAGAGGATCTGTAACATCAATGGCTAATATCTTCCAATCTGTCTCTCCTTCATCAATCAGTGCCATTGTTCCAAGAATTTTAACCTGCTTCACTTCTCCACGTCGCCCAACCTTGGATTAGATGAAGAATAAGTGGAATTTCTTTTGTGGTATAGTAGTGTGATCAACTGACAATTGTTGAGAAAATTTGTGGAAGGAAATATCTAGCAAGTTTCATGATTCCATATCATTCCATTTTTAGTTGATGGGTGTAACTTACGAGTATTTACTAGTTCAAAGAAACTGAACCTGTTTGGAAAGCTAATTTTCAACTTTATTGAAAATTTTGCAAGAGCGTTTGACAGAAAACTTTCCAATGTGAAACTGTATACACAAAAATAATTTTACAATTCCTTGAATAAATATACAGATTTTGTGTCCTGGTAGAAAAATACGCTTCCAAGGAACCCATCAAATCCTCACAAGAAACTATAACAGTAGGTTATAAATCCTTTCAATATCTTTTGAATTTTGTTTCTAATTGCAGAGATTGATGTACAATGGGTATTTTGGGTATCAAATATCTAAGATCTATATGTAATAGAATCTGGTAGTTAGCAAGCTTGTGGCAGCATTGGTTGACATGGCAACCAAATAGTTCTCTTAGAATGCTGTTTTCAAAATGGAAACCAGCTGCTTCTGTTGTCAGTGAAAACAGTTTTCTATAGAAATCACTATGCTTGGTGACTCTCACTTTTGAAATTAAATACCAAACATATCTAGTAACTTTATACTAAAAATAAGTATAATCATTTTTTCCTCATGTCTTGTAATTGTTTGCTCGGTAGTCTAAAGCTGACAAATATAATGAAAATGATGACATACCTTATGTCCAATTTCACAGACATCAATTGGGTCATTGTCTCCTTTGCATTTTGTGCTCTCGTCAACCTCGTGGGGATCTTCCCATGTCTATAATTGGTCAATGTACTGTCAAATATCATCCACAGTAGTAAAATGAATACTCTTAAAAAAGAAATAGCAAGTGAGAGTTAAGGATTATAGAATCATTTTAGCTAACTACTACTATTTTGAGTTGCTATAAAATAAATTGTGTAGTTTCTGCCAAGTAGCAGTGATCATTACCTGTGGTAAAGCACCATAATTCCAAATGTAGCCTCGATAGGGAAACACGTTATTGACAAATCTGACTTTTCCCTTTTTAACATCTTGTTTAATAGGGTTCAGCTTGTCCTTCTTGTTAATCTGTTAGAAAATGAGAAATCTTAGGCACCATTTTCAAAACATTACTATATATCAAAATTAATGCAAGAAATTACTCACAATGAAGAATAGACACTCTCACAATTCATAAACAAGAAAATCATCAAGAAAAGAAAACAAATTCTTGATGATTTTCCTTGTTTATGAATTGTTTATGAATTTTCCCAAATTTTCAGAAATTTTCTTGAGTAATAGCACATAATTCCAAAAATGATGTTTGAGAACTGTGATTTCCAATTCCAAATTTGAAAATAATCATGTATCCCATTTACTGTACCTTGTAGTATCATTATGTGGGATGAAAATGGACTTCTCAGCTACAGAATTTTACAAACCTCAAGTTTTGCATTAGTCCATCTGGGAATTTCTACCACCATATTGTAAACATTTTTCTGAAAAGAAGTGGATTGAATATATTAAAATGTCCACTTTCAAAACTTTGAGATTATTCAAAACAAGCAAAAGATGAAATCTATTGACACTTCAAAATGATATATCATAATATACATATTTGAAAAGGATGATAGCCAAAAGAGAATAGATAAAGAGAACTAGATAAAATAATAACAAAGTTGGTTATAGGACCACATATTGCCTAGAGGTTTATATCAAAACTGCACAGGGTCATGAAATCAAAAAGAGAATTTCAAAAATCTTGCAAAATTTATTTGATAGGGATATACTTTTTTCTAATAAAGAGCATGTAACTGTATGCAGAGACCCTTCTCACCTCCTTGTTTGCAAATAGAGGAATATCATGAAATGGTGAAATGGGTCCATTTTCTCCTTCTGCAATAAAAGTGAGTTTTCAAAGACATTACTATAAAGTACAATTTACTATCACATTTTACATTCACATACAGTATTTCAAAATAAGCTAACAAAAAAAGTAATCAACTACAAGAATCTAAAAAGCAGGGATAAGAATAAATACTTTAACGAAATTAGCATGAATTTTCTCAAAGAAGGTTTTCTGGGTGTGGCAAGGTTTGAGGTGCCACACCCAAAATCATTATAGAGTGTAACTGGAATTAGTTTTGTATAAAAAACATAACTTTTGTTGGTTCCAAAATAATTCTCATGAATTTTAATGAAAAATATAAGGACATGTATAATTGCAAAACAACGTGTCGTGTTGAATGCAAAGAAATCAAAAGAAAAGTGTTAAAATATTTTTATATACGAAATCAACTTCTATTAAATGTGATACGCGGCGGTAGTAACGTGCCTGTTTATGTAGGGATTTGTAAAAAAACTGACAAACTCCCATAAAATTTATTTTCAATGAACTAGTGAATGTTCAAATAGTCGTGAATTACATCGTCTCTTTAGATATCTGCGAAACTGGAAATTTAACTTAAACTAATGAAACTGTTTAGATCTTATAGAAAAAGTGGCAGCGTTTTAAATTCCAACTATTTTGACAACGATGGCTCAAACCACAAGCAAAAAGATGTACTACTTCTCATACAACATTCGCGATTTAAAACACACGTTAGGAAGCATGACATTTTCTATTAGTCTGGACTCACTAAAATAGATCTTGTAGTCATGAGTGTGAAGTGATCCACTTTCCTGAGTTGAGTAGGCCATGGTTGCAAATCGAGCAGCTGTGTTTCTGCAAAATGAACGGAGGTTGGGCGAGTTCTTTCGGACGATTGCAAGCCAGATGAGAGAACTGACGGTGCGAATGTGCAACATGGTCATTCTTCAGCAGCCTCGTTCACGTGTCCTCTCTAAGAAATAACTAAACCACCAGATGTCATGTCTCGTAAGGATCCAACTTCCTAGACAACATGGCAAACGGCTCCATGTCCAAGAATTGAAAAATTTACTTAGCAATAAAGTACGCTTCCATTGCTACACCCAGACTAATGAAGTGATTTCAATAGCTGCAACTTTGCGATTTAGTTACCATGATTTTTTGTAACTTAATGGACTTTAGGTCCGACACTCCTCAGACTATGGAAACGCCGTAAAATGGTCAAATAGATTGCATAGCCAGAAACCAAAAACCACGTGAAAAGTTGTAAGATAGAGTGCATGAGTGGCTTTGTTTTAACCAATAAGCTTCCACTCCCATCTTCTTTCAGAAGAGTGTAAGTGAAATGACGAAGTCAATCAGGACTGAAAAGAGTTCTTCTTTTAATTTCATTTCTTGGACGACTGAGGGGTAAAGGACGAATGATAATTTCAAAAACACAAAAAATGGCGCTTTTGACGATTCTATTCTGAAGTTTTGGAATATGAAGCATTTGTTGGTTCAGTTGTTTCATCGGATTCTTATTTTGAGCCACTAATTCTCGTTTTTACCGATGCACTTAATTGCAATTGCAATGGCAATTCGCGACATCCATTTGACCTTGCATTTTCATCCTAATTCCATAGAATACAGAATAAAACCAACATCGAGTTTCCATTCTGCAACTTTTCAATTCAATGTAACGTTTTCCGTTACTCTCTCCACACACACCTTCAAGTATGACTGTCCCTAGTAGATAGTACTTTTGTCTTACACGATACAGCACAGCGCCGTCTATTCAGTGCTGAAATGAAGTTGATAAGTATTGTCTTGAAATGCAGTCTTTCCATAATGCAATATCTCAGAAAGGAATGTTGAAATATTGATATATTGCAGAAACTTAATGCTGCAAGCGTATGACACCAAAGGCCCCAACGTCTTTTCACAATACTGCATTTTGCCACTTCTAAGAATTGATTCGTTTGGACATGCGAAACAGCAGGTCTGGTCATGTTTGCATCTATATGGCAAAACAAGCATTTCAGCTCACAAAAACAAGCCACTGCACTGGCTTTCATCATTGCCTACTGCATTCACGTTTACAGCTATGCAGCTGCATAGAGAGAATGATTTCTTCGATTTAAGCGTCATTTCGATTTTAGAAAGATTTGAGTATCACTTCGGCCCGTCAAGAAAACATTGGCAGAAACCTGCGAATGGCCGCAATAATGGAAGTAATCATAGCCCCTGACATATGGAATTGGCGAAAACTCCTGGTTGAATCCAGCTTTCTAAATGATGATTTTGAAGCAGTTTTTGTGCCAATAGGATGCTGGATCGAACGAGAGGGCATAGTCACCCAAAAGTTTGGAAAGATATCTTTTTGTTGCTTTCATCCATAAAGCAAACATTAATACCCCCATGCAATTTTAATACTTCATTACTAAAGATTATTCGCTCATAACGCGCGAGGTAATGTTATCATCCCTGAATAATTGTTTTGCACTTTGAATTGCAGTTGAAAAAATATGAAGTAGACCCCTAATACAGCACAGACAAGATGCCAGAAATTCGAGTATATATATAATAGCGTATATATAACGAAGTTCTTTCTCTAAACTTTAAACTTTCTCTAACAAAGTTCGTTCTACCACAGTAAAACACAGTTAATAAAAGATAAATAATGCTAGATTAATGAAGTTGGTGCTTGGATCTTGCCATGAAACAGTGCTAAATGTGGGTATTGAGGGTAGTTAAGAATTGAACTGAGTTTCACATTTCTGGATGATGTTCCAAAAGTATTTTCTCTGCAGGAGATACTATTGGTAGTAAGGTATATACATTTACAACTATAATAATAGCAAATAACTTTTAAAAACATGAGATTACAAATAGTTTTTTTGCTAAAATGACTTTTCAACTAATTTTATACGTAGGATCGATATATGGAAATAAGTTAACCATCTGATAATATAAATCTATAAACACTCTATTTTAAGGAGGCTAAATATAATTTTAAATAAAGTGAACTCAATAAGATATATATTTTATACATAAAATCGAATAATTTTATTTTTATTTTAATGTCCTAATGTCTTGTTGGAATAGAACTCCAAAAACGAGCCACCTCTGCTAAATTTGCTCGTGAATTTCATGCTGTCCTCCGTAATAGCAATATAATGATCTACTTTAAGGTGGCTAAATAAAGTTTTGAATAAAGCAAACTCAATAAGATATATATTTCATACATAAAATCGAATAATTTTATTTTTATTTTAATGTCCTAATGTCTTGTTGGTATAGAACTCCAAAAACGAGCCACCTCTGCTAAATTTGCTCGTGAATTTCATGCTGTCCTCCGTAATGGCAATAGAATGATCTACTTTAAGGTGGCTAAATAAAGTTTTGAATAAAGCAAACTCAATAAGATATATATTTCATACATAAAATCGAATAATTTTGTTTTTATTTTAATGTCCTAATGTCTTGTTGGTATAGAACTCCAAAAACGAGCCACCTCTGCTAAATTTGCTCGTGAATTTCATGCTGTCCTCCGTAATAGCAATATAATGATCTACTTTAAGGTGGCTAAATAAAGTTTTGAATAAAGCAAACTCAATAAGATATATATTTCATACATAAAATCGAATAATTTCATTTTCATTTTAATGTCCTAATGTCTTGTTGGTATAGAACTCCAAAAACGAGCCACCCCTGCTAAACTTACTCGTGAATTTCATGCTGTCCTCCATAATGGCCTGTTGCTGATACAACTTGCACCTATTGCCCGTCAGTGGCGAAGTGTACGCGATGCACTTGCGATCTTGCCTGCACTTCTCCTTGCACTGGTTAGCACTCAATGTACGGTCTTCGGCCCTCGCAGATGCGTCCAGATGAACATGCAGGATTCGAAGATTTCTGTCCTTGATGTTGATGCTGTCAATGAAAAGGACCAGCAGATTGTCGCTCGCTTGCTCAGCCGAATGCTCACCGTCCCCATAAAGATGGCACCTTCCTCTTGCATGGCTTACTGCGACACACCGGCTCTCTTCAATGCAAGATTTGATGCAAAGTCTTTCATCAGCATTGATTGTCCGAAACTGCGACTGGCCTAGCTTAAGTCCCTTGAACTTCGTATAACTCTGCAGTGCTTTGCAGGAGTCAACAACGCCTTTCTCTTTTAAATAATTGCAGTAGGTTGCCTTCGATTCATCTACCAATCTGAAAACTCGTTTGTAATCAATACCTGTGCCTTTCATGAACTTCTCTGTAAACAGCTCTTCGATGCCGGCCATCTTATACTTCGTTGGCACTGGGTTCTCCTTCACCTCCGACGCCCACTGACTTGTGCTGCCGCTGGGTGGTGGCGGTGCTCCAACGCTGATGGTCGATGTCTCAACTTTGTTGCGGAACTGCGATGCCTGCTTGGCCTCCTCTTTGCTGAGACTCGCCGATCCCTCGATCCTCACGAACCCAGAGTAGCTGGCACTCATCGCGACGCTGATCGAACTTTGACTCAGCTCCTTGAAACTGCTCTTGGTCATCTTGTTTTCGTAGATCAGTCGTGCACCGAATGTGACGTGTTTGAGGTAGTGTGTTCCGTAGTAGTCGAAAAACCCATAAACGTCTGACGTGTTATTCAGAAGTCTTGCCTTCATGAGGAATGACTTTGATAATGAAGGTGGCTGCATGTCATCGATCATGGAGATGTAGTAGTCACACTTCGCTTGTGAATACACATAGACTGTTTCTTTAGACCCCACCTCGGCAGAATTCCTTTTGTATTCAACGCTGGCAGAGAACTCTGCTCCCCACCCTCCTCCGCTCACTTCAGCTGATGCTGCGAGGGATCGAGTGAGCTGGTACTGATCCTGGATGACTTCTGATGTGAATGACGTCACACAAGAAATATCAGGAACTACAGTCAGGCCTTCAGGCAAGTGGTAGCGGCAGTCGGCCGTTCGTCTTCCTTTTGAATAGTCGCTGTCGAAAATTGGCCTAGTCAGTCCTGGATCATGTCCTACAGCCAGCGGATAACCTTTCAGAATGTTGTAGCCAAACAAAGCGTAGTCGAGGTCCGGGAAAGCTTTTGCTGTGGCCCCATCTGTGCATGTTTTAAGGCCATCTTTACCCTGTGTCTTGAGGGCACTGGCTTTGTTGTTTGCAGCAACTGCGTCACGTAATCTAGCGCTCATTGCAGAGAAATTCGAAACCAGCAGGTAAACTGCAATAACAGCGAACAGTGCTGCAATGAGGCCAAACACAGCCGATGGTCGAAGCAGCCATCTTTTTATGCACAGACGGCACTTGCTTTCTCGTTGGGAGCCATCTTGGTCGTCAACGTTGACAATGGATACGTCATCGATCGATCTCTTCACCTTGCCAATCTTCTGCTTGAGAAGAATGTTTTCTTCGAAGAGACGACCCGAATCCCTGGCGCTAAGTGTTGATGAGGACATTTTCGTAACTACAATAAAAACAACCGCTATTTAACGACCTTGCATAAAAATGTTTGCTCCATTGTAGGTTTTGATTGAGTCAGTTCTCTTAAACTATTAAAGCAAGTGGTGCTTTGTACCTGAATTATCTACCTGGCTCGAGACAAGGCCTCCACTAAATACTGAGAGAAAAATTCAGTTACACATTTAGAATCTTCTGTTGGCCAATCGTTAATGAACAACCAGGGACGCCGGAGAGGGGGCGAGGAGGGGCAAGCTCCCCTCCAATGGGGGGCAAACGTGTCTTTTTCTGAAAATGTCCACTGTCCCAAAGTGACGCAAAAGTGGCAGTTCAACGAAAAGCTGTGATCTCATTCACCGATATTTATAAAGATATCAACGGAAATTGCGACATCATACTAAATGTGGATATTTCTATCCTTAACAGGGATTGTACAAAGCATGGTATCGAGACCGAATTTTTACGGCAGTAAAAATTTATTGAGAAGAAGTGAAAAGTCACGGAAAGATGGAATTCCAATAAAAATGCGTTTATTTTATTAGTCAACTGTCAATGCAAAAGATGCCCTTTGAACTTTTTTCTGTGAATTTTGTCTTGATTGCCCTCACGTTTCTCTATTTCCCCCTGCCCAATCATCGCTCCGGTGTCCCTGCGGACAACGAGCTGCAGTTCTTCAAGAACTTGAAACATTATCAAAGTTCTTTTTACTCGATAATGGGGCTTTCAAAACATGTTTCTAGGCAGTGATCATAAAACAAGATTGGTAAAAGCCTTCCTGAACGACTCGTAGCACCGTTCGAGGTGTCGGGTGTAATAGCACCTTAACTGGTTGTTAGTCAAAGAAAACAACCAAATTGTCATGCATTGAGAAACAATTTGAAATTGTTAAACAAATTTTCTGTATAGAAAAAGTTGGTAAAAAAGTATGGTTGGTCACTTTTTTTCTGAAAACCATCAAATCCCACCGATTCTTGTTTGGAATGAGTTAAATACAGCGACGAAAGGAAAATGCAAATGTGAAAACGCTGTACCGCAAGAGAACGAATTGGGAAGCAAACTCACCAATGTGATATGTACTTGAATTTCCCAGGTTTCCAGCTCTCGGTTTTTACCAGCCCGTTGCTGCTGCAAGTGAGGGAAACTCCGTCGACCGAGTCTTATATAAGCACCCGTTCTTCACTTTAATTTCTTATGACGTCATGCAAAGGTAATCCAGTTCCGCGTTCGTTTCTTAGTGGACACTCGATGCAGTGTAGCATCTTGATTCTGAGCAACTGGAGACGGGGGTACCGTCGGTAAAGGGGGTGGATTTCACCGTCGGTAAAAGGGGTGGATTTTACCGTCGGTAAAGGGGGTGGATTTCACCGTCGGTAAAGGGGGTGGATTTCACCGTCGGTAAAGGGGGTGGATTTCACCGTCGGTAAAGGGGGTGGATTTCATCGTCGGTAAAGGGGGTGGATTTCATCGTCGGTAAAGGGGGTGGATTTCAGGAAAGGGAGAATAAGAGTATTTTATATTTATTGAATGTGAATATAATTTTAATTCTTGTACATTGATTTGTTTGCAGGCAGTTAAAATCTCACATACAATGGAACAATTAACTGTTACCTGCAAATGTAGAGAGAGCTAGATTCAACTGAAAGGTAAAAGAGTCACTGTTCTTAAAGTAGCCTTTACCCCAATTCTCTAATTGAGACCTCTCTTACTTTTGTTTTCCCTGTGGTTGGTGGCTAATTTCTCTAGGTGCTACAATGTACCCTAGGCCACACTCGTTAGGCAATTTTCACTTGAAAGCGGGAGTGTTTGAGAACACCCAATAGACCTGGACGCTTTGAGCATTATCTGCTTTGACTGGTAGTGGACAGCTTGGTGCTTTGATGCCACTTCTCAGGAAGATGCGATGCACACACTTAAGCATGGACATGTCTGTTCCTTTACCATTTGGCCTAGCATCAAGCAACCGTTCACGATGAAACCTCTTACCAAGCAGAAGTGCTTCATTGTACTAGCACTTTTCAACCGATTAAAAAGTGGGTTGCATTCCCTAATTATTTGGCATCACATCCACACACATACCCCCGTCTGATGAAAATTAGATGCTGCTTTTTCAGATTGCATTTTTTTGCTGAAACCATTTCCCTCACGGTTTAGTTCCTGTTTTCGGCATTTTCTACCAAATATGTCCAGAGAGCGGCATCAGGATTGCTTACGTCACATCCTCTTTACAATACCTTTCGTTTTTCCTTTTCTCGGTGCATTGTTTCCGATTGCTGGCTCGCTCTCTTAATTCTCGTATTATTCACCCCTTTCGGTTTCTTTTGGACTTAAAATCAAGGAAAGAAAAAAATTCGGTTGAACTGCTTTCTTGTTTGATAGGTACATTTACCGTTATAACGAAACGCTCATTATGGGACTGTCCACAGCTAGCAATTATGGGACTTGCAAATCATTTGTAGAGGGAGCAAGATGGGCTCCATATGTTACGAAGTACCAATTTTTCGGCTGCAAAATAAGTTTGAAATCGACTGAAGCAGATTAAGCATAAATTCAGCACGAATCTCAAGTCATTATCTTCGCATTGCCTCTCTGCTAGTGACAAATTGACGATACAAAAGGTATCCCCCGCCAAATGTACATGAATGCGAAACATCAATGGGTTTTGTCAAATAGCTTGTTCTGAATAGTGGCAGCTTGGTTTTTCTCCCCCAGCAGATTTTTCTAAAGTGGCACCAAAGTAAAGGGGTGTCAAAGACTAGAAGGCCTTGGGCTGCGCTACAAAATCCTATCCAGCAAAGGTCCATCAATCCAGCAAAGGTTCAATTTTACTGTTCCAAGGGCGCCGCTTGTGGCCGTTTCCAAATTTAGCCAGTTACATTGTATAAGTATGCCGAAAGATTTCTCATAACTTATATACTGCAGAACTTCAGCGGTAAACACTGACCGACAAGCAAAAAGCAACCACCAAGCAACAAAAGGAGTGCACGAGAAATGGGAGGGGGGGGGGGGTGAAATTATAAGAGGCTCTTTGCTCACCTCACGTTACTATTTGACATAAAGCACTAAATACCTAAAATGGCATTTGAATGGGAGGGCCAAGTTGGTATCTTGATTCGCTTTATTTGTATTATACACTGTTGGACGCAAAATATTTTTCGAAGTTTTTAGGTTTCTTGAGAATTGGATTGACACCTCCGCTTATCACTCCAAGTTTGACTCGAACCAAGCAACCCCCTAGAAGATACGTATCTTCAGAATTTCTCTCTTGAGGGGGTTTGTCTGTCCTAGAAAGGTGCCTTTCAAAGTAAAAGTTTGCTTGGTTTTAAGAGAGAAGAGAGCAAATCTCTTCGCTCAAAGTCCTTAAATAATTTTGATAGCGAGGTTCTTGATTGTGTATTGGAGGATGCAAATAAACAGGCGGTTTAAGGAAGCGGATCTCTTAACGAAACTTGATAAAAAACAGAAATAATTAGATATCATTGTGGTAGCTATTTTCCAATCTAAATATAAAATCTCTCTCTCTCTCTCTCTCTCTCTCTCTCTCTCTCTCTCTCTCTCTCTCTCTCTCTCTTGAGTTTGACCACAAAGGGTTCACCTTTCCTTACAAGAGAATCAAAGTGAGTTCTCAGTTATTGAAGGAAATGCTGCAATACATTTCTGTTTTCTGCGTCATTGCGGCCCCTCTTTTCGGCGGTGGGCGTTGCAAATCTCATTGGAGGTTCCTGGACCGCCACTATCAAGAATTAAATAAGAATTTATCTTATTTGTATGGGAAAATCCAATGTTTTCGGTAAACTGCTTCTCTCCTAACCACGGCACACCCCTGTAAATAAGTATGCCCTTTTCAGCACAACATGAGACTTTTGGTTTGCACTGCATTTCCAAATTGACTTAGCACAGGTAAAGAAAACACGTTGCCTAAACAGTGGGATTAAAGCGAGGTAAATAGATTGCAAATCTCTTGATTAAAGTCAATGACGCGCCGTGGGAATGGCCTGTGAAGTTGACTCTGCGTCAAATTATATGATGCACACGCGGAACATCATTATGCAAAATGCTCTGACGTCATTCGTAGGACATCGCCCGTTCCGGCCCTTTGAAAGCGAAAAAGCGAAAACTGAAAACGAATGATAATTCTGTGATAAGATTATCGCTGCATCAACGGATTTCTTTAAAACGCCGCTTCAGTTAGGCCAATTATATTTGTCTTGTGGCTATTGATTTTCTGTGAGATTTTTATCTCGTATTTCTTGACGCACTGCTTATTTATTGACGCAAGAATTTCGGTTATGTTTAACTGGTAGTACTAGTTTGTTCATGCTGGCCTATTTTGCTATTGGGTATAAAGCGTGCTGATATATGGTTTAGAAAAGTAGCGAGTAGCAAAGGGCTAAAAATACCGAAACTTCTGGTCATGAAGTATTGGACAAATGTTCCGTAGTGCCAAACTTCAAAATTGCAAAAATTGATGGAAACAATATTTTCGCATACTTAGAGTGCTTTTTCAGCCAACATTACACAGAGCATGCAGACGTCTGAAAACGACCAAGAGCTTGCCAAATCAAAAGCTAATTGCGAATTGAGACACACTATTGGAAATTGGAGGGGAAAAGGCACAAAAAGGAGAAAATCAAAGAGCATATTCATACGAGCCTAAGGAATAAAACCCCCAAAGAAAAAGAGGAGCCACATCGTTATTGTAAAAGACGCAATGCCTAACTTTCCTGCAACAATTTCCGTATAACTGGGCAAGCTGTGTGCATTGAAGTCTGTCTACTTATGTAGACAAAAGTTCCTCCTTTCTCTTTAGCTCTTCTAAAAAGTCATTTACATCCAATCATACGACCCTCTTACAACCCTTATGTGTTACGGGTGAACAAAAAGAACTGAAAGTATGCGAAAAAAAGTGTTCCGCCATTTCTTGCCATTACAGAGTTAGAAACTTTGCATAAAGGAAATAATGTATCTTTCACGTCACATGGCATCTTGAAAATGCAAAACCAACCGATTCAAGTGACTGACGGTATTTATGCCCAAAAATCCTGTCAAAATTGCCTTGAACTGAATTTCGAGGCAAAAATTAGCTTTTTTAATAGCAGAAATGTATATTAAAAGAATAATTCTCCCAATTCAGAACAACACGAGAAAATACCAGTGTGTTATAACTGTACAATGATGATATCATATTTTTATAAAATCAATCCAGATAAGAATACAAAAATAAGTATTCAAAACATTTGTTTACAATTTTCTAGTCCTTAAAGTATCTAACGTTTTCAGTGTATCAATTTACCGCTTTCTTCGTCTTGCTCAAGGGTGGCAATGATCTTGGCCTTGACCCAAGTGGAGGTAGCATCATGCTCCTTCCAAGCGGCCTTGTTGACGTCAAAGACGGAGCATGCAGTATTCCACTCTGCTGTGGCTTCATACCAGTATCTGAATCGCTGTCTGAACTCGATGGACTTGATGCCTCGACTGAACACGCAGTAGCAATGGTGCTCTTTCGCTGTTTCCTGTCCGTTTCATCGTGTCCCTTGTCACTCATTTCGATGTCCGATATTAGGTTCTCGATTTCCAGATCTTCATCAAAGCCCATGTCTTTCGCCATCTGCTGTTGCTTTGAAGAAAACTTGCGGTTCTTTGAAGTGGATTCAGCCTTCTTGGTCCTCTGCTTTGTCACAAAGGAGGTAAGCATGTCATCTTCTTCTTCATCAATGAAATTGGATTTCGGCCCTGAACCTGTGAAAAAAGGTATTGAACAATCAACTGGAATTCCACTTCTGTATTCCTTAGCCATTGAGACTATAATAAGTTTGTTTAAATAACAATGGAACACATATTCTGCTTGTTCTTTTCGGATTGAAGCCCGTGAAACTGTTGATAGATTGGGAAACTTGTATTCTAATCATTGTCACCTTTCTAGCAATAAGCATAAACAAGCCTTTTCTTACCTTCGTTCCCCACCATGATATTCTTAACAGCCTGGTCTTTTTTCATTTCATCATCGTGATTCTCCGCTTCACTGTGGTTCTCTGCAATTGCGCTCGCCATAATTTGCTCCTGTGATTCGTCTTCTTCGAACGGTTCTATTGCCTCAACGTAATCATATTCTTTAATATGGTTGGCAAGGTAGTTTTCTTCGACTGATATGTCTTCTGTGACATTTTCTTCATCTTCAACCTCCATGATTTCCTGAAACACATTCACCTGGTTTTCCCCTCCATCCCAGCTAACTGTTTTGGTTGCAGTAATCTTTGTACTTTCCATCCCTTTGGCTTCTTTTTCATCTTTAAGCTTTTCCTTTCCATTTCCATTTTTCAAAATGGACTTCACGTCGTTTGCTGTTGTGACAAGTGTATCTTTGGGTAGAGTGTCCCAGAAATCATCATCATCCTCATCGAAGTTTACCTCGTCCTCTGACGCAGTCAATTCATTTTGCAAGATGTCTTCAGAAATAGAATTCTCCTCTGAGTTGTCCCCTTTTTCTATGTTGCTGGTAGTCTGGCTCTCTTCTTCGAAATCTGATTCGTAGATGCTTGAAAGATTTGTTTGTTCAATGCATTTAGTAGCAGCACTAACGGTATCTTTCGCTTTACTTGCATTGTTTTTCGCTTCTATCTCATCGTTCTCAAATGGTTCTATTACTTCAATGTAATCATATTCTTCGAGATGGTTGGCAAGATATTCCTCTTCAACAGTTACGTCCTCTGTTACATTTTCTTCATCTTCAAATTCCATAACCTCTAGTTGAATCTCATCACATGCCTTCTTTAAGTCATTCTCCGTCTTTCTATCAATTGGAGATGTTGTTTGTTGGCTTTCCAGTTGCCGCTCGTAGCATTCCTTCTCCTGTTTGTATCTTTCTATCATAGCTTCCAGCTCATCAACTGTTTTGTGGAGCTTCTTTGTCTCATCAATCAGGGTTTTGTTTTCTTTGCCAAGTTCTTCGATGCTGTGGTTCTTTGCCTCTATCTCTGCACATCTTTCATCGACCATTCTCGACAACAAATCATTGTTTCTTCCTCTTTGCTGGGCCAGAGAAAGATCCGCTTCCTTTTGTTCCAGACTGAAAATTGTTGCATCGAGCTCTTGTTTCAATTTCTTCCCCTCGGCTTTTGATTGCTTTTCAGTTTGGGCTGACTTTACTGCAATGATTTGCATGTTAGCTTCTGTATCAGCCAAAGAAGAGGCAAGGTCATCAAACTTTCTTTGCCAATCTTCGACTTCTTTCTTCAAGGCCTCGATGGTCGACAGATTTATGGTTTCATCGCTATTTTTTAACTCAACCTTTGCCTTGAGGTCTTTTACTTCTTGTTCCAAGCTTTTTTGCTGAAGGTCTTTGGCTTCAAGTGTCTTCTTGATTTCATAATTATGTTTCTGAATCTGCCCCTCCTTTTCCTTCATCTCCTTGAACCTATTAGAGAGCTCACTAAGCTTTTCTGACAGCTCTTTTTCCTTCTCAGCATGAGCTGAGTGGCTCTTCTTTTTCATTTCTGCTATCTTTTCTGAAAGTTTCAAATTATCTCCAAGCAGTTGTTCTTTGCTTTCTGTGAGTTGCTTGATCATTTGCTCAGATTCCGCCAAGGCTTTCTCAAACTTACTTCCGCACAGAGCATTTTCATGTTTGAGTTGCTGTTCTGTGGTGATGAGTTTTGCATTAAGGCTGGCAATCATTTCTTCGTTGTCTTTGAGTTTCTTCAACAAGTCTGCTTGCTTGGCTTGTGACTGCCTCACCTCTTCTGTCTCTGATTGCAACTCTGCTTTCAGTTTTGAACAACTGCTCTCTAATTCCTTCACCTGCTCACGCGAATTCGCAATCGAGGATTCTTCTGTCTCAAGGTCTTTGACTTTTTCCAGGAGCCTTTGATTCTTCACTTGGAGATCTTTAACAATACCAGATTTCTGATCCAGCTCTTGCTTGAGTTTTGAATTGGAGTCCTCAAGCTTGTCTTCTCGTGACTTTGATTGTTGAATCTGGTCTTGAAGTGCTAGCTTCTCTTCCTGAAACTTTTCTTCCTTTGAATGTATTCCTACCTTAACTTGCTCCATCCTCTGCATCAGCTCTGAAATCTGGCATTTTGCAGTTGCTTTATCATCTTCAAATGCTTTTACTTTTTCTTTCAGTTTCTCAACATTGGCAGTTGTTTCTTGGTCCTTCTTTAGTTGATCTTTTTTCAACTGTGCAACTTGCGCCTCAAGTCCAGTCAAGGTGCTCTGTGCCGCGGAAAGATCGTTTTGTAGCTTTTGGTTATCATTAACCAGCATCGCAGCTTTTTCTCTGCTGCTCTCCATATCTGCCAAGGATGTCTCTAGTGACTGGATTTTCAAAGCCTTTTCTTCCAAAATGGCTTCCAAATCAATGCAGTTTCTCTCCAGATCAACATTGGCATCAAGAACCTTGTCAAGCTTCTCGTTGAGATCTTGTCGCTCTTCTTCAAATGAGAGTTGAAGGCCTTCCTTTTCCCTCAACAGGCTCTCTACCATTGAGCTTTGGTCATTGAGTTGTTCTTGGACAGAGTCGAGTGTTGCTCGTTCAATGCAGATTTCAAGCTTTTCAGTGAGCTCTTTGTTCTTTTCTTCCAACTCCGCGAGCTGTTTTGAAGATGCATGGCCTTGAATTTCTGTCTCTGCCAAGCTACTTTTAAGAGAAATGTTCGTTTGTTCCAGTTTAGCCAAAGCAGCTTCAAATTTTTGCTCCTTCTTCTTTGAGAGTGTTGCAAATTGATGATGCTCTTCTCGTTCTTGATGCAGTTGTCTTTCAGCCTCTTTTAATAGGCCATTCAGCATTTCATTTTTCATTTCTATTTCTGCCATGAACTCTTTACTTGCAAGCTGGTTTACCTTCATCTGGTTAAGCTCCTCTTGAAGCTTCCAGCTTTTGTCGTCGTTTTGTGCAGCTTTCAACTCATCTATTCTGCTTTGCAACTGCTCAATCTCTTTGCATTTATCAAGCAATTGCTTCTCTAAATGACTGTGACCAATTGAGCTTTCAACTTGGCTGTTCTTTCCTCCATTCTGACATTCAATCAGCTGTCTTTCCATGGCTTTTAAATGACTTGACAAGTGGTCATTCTGGCCTTCAAAGATCTTCAGCTTTTCCTTTTTTGACTTTAGATCAAGTTTGAGAGCCTGTTTGTCTTTCAAGAGTCTGTCAATGTCATCCTGTCTGTATAACACTGCTGCATCTAATTGAGATCTAGTTTTTTCCAGCTCTGCAACAGTTTGCTCAAACTTGTTCTTGAACTGTGCAACCTCTTGTTGACATCTCTCGGCTTCAAGAGAAAATCTGTTTCTTTCCTCTAATTTTCTCTTCCATGACTTTTTGCATGAGAAGCAGCTGTTCCTCTGCATCATGGTTATCAGCTCTGTCCAGCATGGAGTTATAATCAGCAATGAGAGATTGGTTTTCATCATGAAGTCTTTCGAGGTCATGACGGTACTGTCTCATCATCTTTTTGATTTCTTCATTTTCGTACATCAGCTCGTCGATCTCTGCCTGGCATTCTTCTTTGCTCTGCTTTGCTTCGAGCTTCAGTCGCTTCTCCATCATCAGTTCTTTCTCCATCTGATTGACTTTTCTTCTGATCTGCGCAAGCTCTTC
The DNA here is from genome assembly GCA_003864495.1 of Nemopilema nomurai. NCBI lineage: Eukaryota > Metazoa > Cnidaria > Scyphozoa > Rhizostomeae > Rhizostomatidae > Nemopilema > Nemopilema nomurai. The sequence goes on from ML133443.1 coordinate 776,787, forward strand.
AATGGCATGGTCTTTTTGTTTTGACATCTATGCAAAAGAGAGACCTTTGTTTACGACTGGCGAACGCAAAACTAAAAGTTCGAGCAAGTGTAAGAAAAACCACAATAGGAACCTAGAGATACTGATGCTATTCTAAGAACGGACCACTGTGATAATGTCTTTTTTAAGCAAAAAATGTTTTCTATTGGAAATGGTAGGTTTCTTGACAACAATATATCCCTGAATAGAATTAGTACATCTGTCTTGGTATTTTGAATTGTCAGTCCTTAGATGCTTTTCTGTTATGACATTTATGACGTACCGTTCTCTCATTGTCAAGCTCATCCTGCAGCTTGAGTATGTGCTGCTTTTTCGAATTAAGTTGACTTTCCATTACTTGCTGCAGTTGCATTTTCTCTTTTCTTTCATGTTGAATCTCATCTTAAAAAAAACAGTGGTAATTAAATCAATATATGTAGCAATGCCCCGATTAAACATTTGAAAAATCTTTTCCTGAAATTTGACAAATAATTTTTTCCACATGCCATGATCATAGCTATGGAGACTTCTGTATGTCTTACCAGCTTTAACAAATGTGTGCCTCTCAACAAGACGAATGAGTGAATATAGCCCTGTCCACACTACACAAACTAACCCAGGTTCGCCCCAGGTTTTAGCTAACCCAGGTTAGATTTTGCAGTGTGGACACAACTAATCTTGGTTCGCCCTGGGTTAGTTTAGCCCATCTCCAGAGGTGGTGTCGACCCAGGTTAGTGTTCTGAATTCCTAATGTGGACACAAAACCTGGGTCGAATCTGGGTTAGCTTTTTTAACGCATGCGCATATTTTAATGTGTTTTCATTTTGCGCGCCGAAAAATAAAATGCATTGCCAGGAAAAACATTTTGGACAAAAATACAACAAACTGCGACTTCGGCAACTTCCATTTTGATCCTGTTTGTGGAAAATTTGTTTTGTTGTCGTTGTTTTGTTGTTGTTGTAATTTAACTACGCATGCGTAGCATCAGCTAGCCTTGGTTCGCCTCGGCTTTGTGTCCACATTACAAAACATAAAAATCAAGTGTGGACAAAACAGGGTTCGCCTTAGGCTAAATTTAACCTGGGACGAACCTGGGTTAGTTTGTGTAGTGTGGACAGGGCTTATGTCTTAAACAAGGATAAATTGCTTTTCCTACATCAGTATAGAATCAAAATGCTTACCCATGGCCTGGTGGAGCTCGTTTGTGGCAATTTTCAACTGTCTTTTGGCTGCCTGGAGCTCCCCTCCAATCTGTGTCTCTTTGACCTGGAACTCCATCTCTTTCTTCTGCGCTTGATCAAGATCTTCCTGCAACTTTTGCACGACCGTCTTTCTAGCATTGATCTCATCCTGAGCTTCCTTAATCCTGTGTACATAATAATGTTGCCTTTAGACAACTAGGAAAATGATCATCCATAAACTGTGAAAAAGTTGATTATAATGGAGCCTTTAAAACGTTCCATCGCAAAAGCTTCATTACCTAGTTTTGAGACATTTGATCTCGTAGTCTGCTCCGTCCTCGAGTCCCTGTCCAACTTTAGAAAAATGAAAGCGTGCAGAAGAATCCTCTGCTGTCTGGTCTTGAAAACGCAGTCTTCTCTTGGTATTTTCAAGCTGCTTGAAAGATGCAATACCCAACCATGTGCGAGTCGCAATGTTGCTTGAAAATGTACCTAAATCGAAGAAAGACAAAGTGTGTAAACTATGGTTGGCACCATTTTTAACTATTTTCATCGCATTAAAACACTCTAGAATATTTTATGTTCTCTAAAAACTTATAAATCCTTCAAAGAGGCAAATTTTCGATGTTACTCAGAATGAAAGCAAAGTAATGAGAACTCAAGGGCAAGTGTTTTAATATCGTTCGAAAAACGAAATGAACCTCGTAGCATTTACATTGGTTTCTAAAGCTTGATTGAATTTGTCAAAGTCTGAGAAGAGACAGAGAAGTGAACTTGAAAGATCTCTTTTTGCAGTCCTGCTTTTCCAATTGCTGACCTCTCCGGATCCTTAGATCTGCTTCTTGATTAGAATTTCTTAATGTCGTAACTATTCGTCACATTTCGCTGATAAAAAGTAAGAACTTACCGTTAAAACCGGAATCGTCACCAGATGCATATTCCTTGGCATGCAAATACCAACTTGCATCTGCTTTAGAGCTGGTGTCCAGCTTGTAGCGTGGTGCGTGCACCATCTTCTTGTGGACATCCAGCGCGGCTGGACCGTTGAAGAACCGGTTCTCGCCCTTGTTAAAGCATACCCAACAGCGGGCGCTGCCGTCCGCATAAAAACTCGACATTTCGTCGTTCCTTGCACCCGTATAAACACGAGAACAAAAATAGCAAGTGCAAACTCACGAGTGAATGTGCACCGATGCTCACAGTTGTAAAAACCGAAGCATGAACGATTTCATTGATGCGTAATCTTTTATACATTTCGCTTGCTTTACTTGATTGTGACGTCAAATTAGGTCTGATGTTTACGGGACACGCGACGATTTTGGAAAACGCTCAATGTGCAGTAAAAATTCATTTCGGTGCATATAATGCCTTAAATATTAAATTACATTAAATTATTTACTTTAGTTGTACAATTTGCACATTGACACTTCAACACTGACTTAAAGAAATAGACTAGAAATCAGGAGTCTCAAAGTCAACTTGTCTATCGGCAGGTGGAAGAAGATTCTGTTTGAGGATAGGCCGCAAAAATGATTCTTCAAAAAAGCAAATGAAATTTCTCAAATATCACTAACAATCTTAATGAATACTTCTGAGCATAGAATGTCTTAGACTTGAATTCAACATCATGTAAAAACCATAAACAACTTTGCTGAAATTGGAATCTCTATTATTTTACTGGGTTGCTTTTTTCAAGAATTCTTGTTGCCTCAGTAGACATGCGTAAAGAATTTCATTCCGCTTGTCTATCTCATCCCCCTGTAACTTTGCACAATCTAAAGTTAGTATGAAAAATGGCGCTCAATATTGTATTCTTTGCGGACTGCAAGTTTCTTTGTCCAAAACAGTTTCTTTTCATACACCATTTCGAGTTCGCGACGCCATATTCCAAGTGGGGAAATACTGCGTGGCTCCTTCGCAATTTGTCAATGGCCGACTACTGAAATGGATAGGCTTAGGACACGCTTAGAGAGAATTGTATAATGGGTTGTTCTGTATATTAATTTGTGCAAGACCTTTAAAATTGAGAAGATTTATACGCTATTTATGGTCATTTTACACAATTTTGTGGAGTTTTGACCTGTTCTCGAAGCTTTCAACACGTGTTCAGTAAGCCCTTCGTTACACTTTTGTGAAGCACATGTTTAGCCAGTTTACTGCACAAAAATAACATCTTTACAAACAAGATCATTCTCGCTTTGTAACAGAGGGAGCCTTTTACCATGCTGCTGTTTTTACAAGCGTGAAATGTATGAAACGGGTTTAGCTTAGCTTACCTCTGGCAAGAAAAACCGCAGGTAAGAAAATTCAGTCAAATATTGATCCTTTTGTAATGCTATAGCCTTCGATTTTGGGCCGGATTTCGGTCAAAGAAACAACAGCTTTTTCGACAATGAAATAAAATAAAATGGCAGATGCTAGTGTAGAAGCACCTTTTAAGTATCTTGGACACATAAGAATCACTTTAAGACTGACTAAAAAATTGGTCAAATACTGATCCTTTTGTAAGGCTATAGCCTTGGATTTTGGGCCGGATTTCAGTCAAAGAAACAACAGCTTTTTCGACAACCAAACCAAATAAAATGGCAGGAGCTAGTGTAGAAGCATCTTTTCAATATCTTGGACCAAAAAGAATGACTTTAAGACTAATAAAAAAATTTAGTCAAATATTGATCGTTTTGCATGGCTATAGAATTGGATTTTGGGCCAGATTTCGGTCAAAGAAACCACAGCTTTTTCGACAACCAAACAAAATAAAATGCAGAAGCTAGTGTAGAAGCACCTTTTCAATAGCTTGGACCAAAAAGAATCACTTTCAGACTAACAAAAAAATTTAGTCAAATATTGATCGTTTTGCAAGGCTATAGCCTTGGATTTTGGGCCAGATTTCGGTCAAGGAAACAACAGCTTTCTCGATTACCAAATCAAATATAGTGCCAGCAGCTAAGTTAGAAGCACCTTTTCAGTATCTTGGACAAAAAAGAATCACTATTAGACTAACAAAAAAATTTAGTCAAATATTGATCGTTTTGCAAGGCTATAGCCTTGGATTTTGGGCCAGATTTCGGTCAAGGAAACAACAGCTTTTCGACAACCAAATCAAATATAGTGCCAGCAGCTAAGTTAGAAGCACCTTTTCAGTATCTTGGACCCAAAAGAATCACTTTCAGACTAACAAAAAAATTTAGTCAAATATTGATCGTTTTGCAAGGCTATAGCCTTGGATTTTGGGCCAGATTTCGGTCAAGAAACAACAGCTTTTTCGACAACCAAATCAAATATAGTGCCAGCAGCTAAGTTAGAAGCACCTTTTCAGTATCTTGGCCCAAAAGAATCACTTTCAGACTAACAAAAAAATTTAGTCAAATATTGATCGTTTTGCAAGGCTATAGCCTTGGATTTTGGGCCAGATTTCGGTCAAGGAAACAACAGCTTTTTCGACAACCAAATCAAATATAGTGCCAGCAGCTAAGTTAGAAGCACCTTTTCAGTATCTTGGCCCAAAAGAATCACTTTCAGACTAACAAAAAAATTTAGTCAAATATTGATCGTTTTGCAAGGCTATAGCCTTGGATTTTGGGCCAGATTTCGGTCAAGAAACAACAGCTTTTCGACAACCAAATCAAATATAGTGCCAGCAGCTAAGTTAGAAGCACCTTTTCAGTATCTTGGACCAAAAGAATCACTTTCAGACTAACAAAAAAATTTAGTCAAATATTGATCGTTTTGCAAGGCTATAGCCTTGGATTTTGGGCCAGATTTCGGTCAAGAAACAACAGCTTTTCGACAACCAAATCAAATATAGTGCCAGCAGCTAATTAGAAGCACCTTTTCAGTATCTTGGACCAAAAGAATCACTTTCAGACTAACAAAAAAATTTAGTCAAATATTGATCGTTTTGCAAGGCTATAGCCTTGGATTTTGGGCCAGATTTCGGTCAAGGAAACAACAGCTTTTCGACAACCAAATCAAATATAGTGCCAGCAGCTAAGTAGAAGCACCTTTTCAGTATCTTGGACCCAAAAGAATCACTTTCAGACTAACAAAAAAATTTAGTCAAATATTGATCGTTTTGCAAGGCTATAGCCTTGGATTTTGGGCCAGATTTCGGTCAAGAAACAACAGCTTTTTCGACAACCAAATCAAATATAGTGCCAGCAGCTAAGTTAGAAGCACCTTTTCAGTATCTTGGACCAAAAGAATCACTTTCAGACTAACAAAAAAATTTAGTCAAATATTGATCGTTTTGCAAGGCTATAGCCTTGGATTTTGGGCCAGATTTCGGTCAAAGAAACAACAGCTTTTCGACAACCAAATCAAATATAGTGCCAGCAGCTAAGTTAGAAGCACCTTTTCAGTATCTTGGACCAAAAGAATCACTTTCAGACTAACAAAAAAATTTAGTCAAATATTGATCGTTTTGCAAGGCTATAGCCTTGGATTTTGGGCCAGATTTCGGTCAAAGAAACAACAGCTTTTTCGACAACCAAATCAAATATAGTGCCAGCAGCTAAGTTAGAAGCACCTTTTCAGTATCTTGGACCAAAAGAATCACTTTCAGACTAACAAAAAAATTTAGTCAAATATTGATCGTTTTGCAAGGCTATAGCCTTGGATTTTGGGCCAGATTTCGGTCAAAGAAACAACAGCTTTTTCGACAACCAAATCAAATATAGTGCCAGCAGCTAAGTTAGAAGCACCTTTTCAGTATCTTGGACCAAAAGAATCACTTTCAGACTAACAAAAAAATTTAGTCAAATATTGATCGTTTTGCAAGGCTATAGCCTTGGATTTTGGGCCAGATTTCGGTCAAAGAAACAACAGCTTTTCGACAACCAAATCAAATATAGTGCCAGCAGCTAAGTTAGAAGCACCTTTTCAGTATCTTGGACCAAAAGAATCACTTTCAGACTAACAAAAAAATTTAGTCAAATATTGATCGTTTTGCAAGGCTATAGCCTTGGATTTTGGGCCAGATTTCGGTCAAGGAACAACAGCTTTTTCGACAACCAAATCAAATATAGTGCCAGCAGCTAAGTTAGAAGCACCTTTTCAGTATCTTGGACCAAAAGAATCACTTTAGACTAACAAAAAAATTTAGTCAAATATTGATCGTTTTGCAAGGCTATAGCCTTGGATTTTGGGCCAGATTTCGGTCAAGAAACAACAGCTTTTTCGACAACCAAATCAAATATAGTGCCAGCAGCTAAGTTAGAAGCACCTTTTCAGTATCTTGGACCCAAAAGAATCACTTTCAGACTAAAAAAAATTTAGTCAAATATTGATCGTTTTGCAAGGCTATAGCCTTGGATTTTGGGCCATATTTCGGTCAAAGAAACCACAGCTTTTCGACAACCAAATCAAATATAGTGCCAGCAGCTAAGTTAGAAGCACCTTTTCAGTATCTTGGACCAAAAGAATCACTTTAGACTAAAAAAAAATTTAGTCAAATATTGATCGTTTTGCAAGGCTATAGCCTTGGATTTTGGGCCAGATTTCGGTCAAGAAACCAGCTTTTTCGACAACCAAATCAAATATAGTGCCAGCAGCTAAGTTAGAAGCACCTTTTCAGTATCTTGGACCAAAAGAATCACTTTCAGACTAACAAAAAAATTTAGTCAAATATTGATCGTTTTGCAAGGCTATAGCCTTGGATTTTGGGCCAGATTTCGGTCAAGGAAACAACAGCTTTTTCGACAACCAAATCAAATATAGTGCCAGCAGCTAAGTTAGAAGCACCTTTTCAGTATCTTGGACCAAAAGAATCACTTTCAGACTAACAAAAAAATTTAGTCAAATATTGATCGTTTTGCAAGGCTATAGCCTTGGATTTTGGGCCAGATTTCGGTCAAAGAAACAACAGCTTTTTCGACAACCAAATCAAATATAGTGCCAGCAGCTAAGTTAGAAGCACCTTTTCAGTATCTTGGACCCAAAAGAATCACTTTCAGACTAACTAAAAAAATTTAGTCAAATATTGATCGTTTTGCAAGGCTATAGCCTTGGATTTTGGGCCAGATTTCGGTCAAAGAAACAACAGCTTTTTCGACAACCAAATCAAATATAGTGCCAGCAGCTAAGTTAGAAGCACCTTTTCAGTATCTTGGACCCAAAAGAATCACTTTCAGACTAACAAAAAATTTAGTCAAATATTGATCGTTTTGCAAGGCTATAGCCTTGGATTTTGGGCCAGATTTCGGTCAAAGAAACAACAGCTTTTCGACAACCAAATCAAATATAGTGCCAGCAGCTAAGTTAGAAGCACCTTTTCAGTATCTTGGACCAAAAGAATCACTTTCAGACTAACAAAAAAATTTAGTCAAATATTGATCGTTTTGCAAGGCTATAGCCTTGGATTTTGGGCCAGATTTCGGTCAAGAAACAACAGCTTTCTCGACAACAAATCAAATATAGTGCCAGCAGCTAAGTTAGAAGCACCTTTTCAGTATCTTGGACCCAAAAGAATCACTATTAGACTAACAAAAAAATTTAGTCAAATATTGATCGTTTTGCAAAGGAAAACAGGCTCTGAAACATAATTTCAAGTCATAAAAAGAGACACTGAAGGCCACATGGCCAACTGAATTGAAAAATGCTGAGTAAAGATGCATTGTTGCTTTTTCAGTCGACTTTCTTAGCAAAAAATTTAAATTCAATAATATGTATAAATATAGAAGTAAAGATGATAATGAATCCCAAATCATAGGCAACGGAGGCCCAGAAAGAAGTTTATTTTGCAGGATACATCGCTTCTGTCTTGATAGCTTGTTAAAAGTCAGATAATAGGTTGTCGCATTGGGCTGAATCGGCTAAAGGATCGGCCACCTCACAGGGCAACGATGAAGAAGTGGATCCAAAAGGATTTCAGATGTCTCCAAACGTGCTTGTGTAAAGGCAATTGATCCCTGCTTTCATTTCATTGAAAAATAGTTCTTGTGACTCTGCAGGGCATAGACATGATAAATATTCAAATTCTAGTTGAAATAATGAATAATTCTTCCCTTGTTGGAGTCGACTTCTTTCATGATTTACAGTCTATTTCATAAGAGAAAAATGCTAATTAGACACTTAAATCATAACATTTTACACACAGAAATTAATTTTCACTGTTCTTTGAGCGTTTTCCAAAATCGTCTGGTGTCCCGTGAACATCAGGCCTAATTTGACGTCACAATCAAGTGAAGCAAGCGAAATGTATAAAAGCTTGCGCATCAATGAAATTGTTCATGCTTCGGTTTTTACAACTGTGAGCATCGGTGCACATTCACTCGTGAGTTTGCACTTGCTATTTTTGTCCTCGTGTTTATACGGGTGCAAGGAACGACGAAATGTCGAGTTTTTATGCGGACGGCAGCGCCCGCTGTTGGGTATGCTTTGATAAGGGCGAGAACCGGTTCTTCAACGGTCCCGCCGCGCTGGATGTCCACAAGAAGATGGTGCACGCACCACGCTACAAGCTGGACACCAGCCCTAAAGCAGATGTAAGTTGGTATTTGCATGCCAAGAAATATGCATCTGGTGACGATACCGGTTTTAACGGTAAGTTCTTACTTTTTATCAGCGAAATGTGACGAATAGTTACGACATTAAAAATTTAAATCAAAAAGCAGATCTAAGGATCCGGATAGGTCAGCAATTGGAAAAGCAGGGCTGCAAAAAGAGATCTTTCAAGTTCACTCCTCTGTCTCTTCTCAGACTTTGACAAATTCAATCAAGCTTTAGAAACCAATGTAAATGCTACGAGGTTCATTTCGTTTTTCGAACGATATAAAAACACTTGCCCTTGAGTTCTCATTACTTTGCTTTCATTCTGAGTAACATCGAAAATTTGCCTCTTTGAAGGATTTATAAGTTTTTAGAGAACATAAAATATTCTAGAGTGTTTTAATGCGATGAAAATAGTTAAAAATGGTGCCAACCATAGTTTACACACTTTGTCTTTCTTCGATTTAGGTACATTTTCAAGCAACATTGCGACTCCCACATGGTTGGGTATTGCATCTTTCAAGCAGCTTGAAAATACCAAGAGAAGACTGCGTTTTCAAGACCAGACAGCAGAGGATTCTTCTGCACGCTTTCATTTTTCTAAAGTTGGACAGGGACTCGAGGACGGAGCAGACTACGAGATCAAATGTCTTAAAAATAGGTAATAATGCTTTTGCGATGGAACTTTTTAAAGGCTCCATTATAATCAACTTTTTCACAGTTTATGGATGATCATTTTCCCAGTTGTCTAAAGGCAACGTTATTATGTACACAGGATTAAGGAAGCTCAGGATGAGATCAATGCTAGAAAGACGGTCGTGCAAAAGTTGCAGGAAGATCTTGATCAAGCCCAGAAGAAAGAGATGGAGTTCCAGGTCAAAGAGACACAGATGGATGGGGAACTCCAGGCAGCCAAAAGACAGTTGAAGATTGCCACAAACGAGCTCCACCAGGCCATGGGTAAGCATTTTGATTGTTTTCTGCTGCTTGGAAAACAATTTATCTTTGTTAAAAGCATATTTACTCCTTGATCTTGTTGAAAGACATAAAATTCTTAAAGCTGAAAGGGCAGATAGTAATCTTCATACTTATGTTTATTGTATGTGGAAAAAATGCTTATCAATTTTCAGGAGATGATTTTCAAAAGTTTTAATCGAGGCATTGCTAGATATATTGATTTAATTGCCACTGTGTTTTTGAAGATGAGATTCAACATGAAAGAAAAGAGAAAATGCAACTGCAGCAAGTAATGGAAAGTCAACTTAATTCGAAAAAGCAGCACATACTCAAGCTGCAGGATGAACTTGACAATGAGCGAACGGTACGTCATTCATGTCATAACAGAAAAGCATTTCGGAAGAGAGTCTAGCAAAATTGGCAAAACTGAGTAACATCTAACTCTGGACAATTTAAAATACAAGGAATGAGATAATAACTCTATTGAGGGATATACTGTCCTGAAGAAACCTACCAATTCCAATAAGAAACCTTTACCCATTCATAATTGAAGAGGACTGTTCTTGAAATAGCATCCGTCATTCTGGACTTTCATTGTGGTGTCTCTTATACCTGGTTAAACTTTTTGCCTTAAGTGAGGCAGGTATAAAAGAAAGTTTCTTTTTGCATAGATGTCGAAACAAAAAGACCATGATATTGAAGAGCTTGCGCAGATCAGAAGAAAAGTCAATCAGATGGAGAAAGAACTGATGATGGAGAAGCGACTGAAGCTCGAAGCAAAGCAGAGCAAAGAAGAATGCCAGGCAGAAATCGACGAGCTGATGTACGAAAATGAAGAAATCAAAAGGATGATGAGACAGTATCGTCATGACCTCGAAAGACTTCATGATGAAAACCAATCTCTCATTGCTGATTATAACTCCATGCTGGACAGAGCTGATAACCATGATGCAGAGGAACAGCTGCTTCTCGTGCAAAAAGTCATGGAACAGAAAATTGTAGAGGAAAGAAACAGCTTTTCTCTTGAAGTCGAGAGATGTCAACTAGAGGCCGCGCAAGTCATGAAAAAGTATGAGCAAACTGTTGCAGAGCTGGAAAAGACTAGGTCTGAATTAGATGCAGCAGTGTTATACAGACAGGATGACATTGACAGACTCTTGAAGGAAAAGCAAGCTCTCAAACTTGATCTAAAGTCAAAAAAGGAAAAGCTGAAGATCTTTGAAGGCCAAAATGACAACCTGTCAAGTCATCTAAAAGCCGTGGAAAACAGCTGATTGAATGTCAGAATGGAGGAAAGAACAGCCAAGTTGAAAGCTCAATTGGTCACAGTCATCTAGAAAAGCAATTGCTTGATAAATGCAAAGAGATTGAGCAGTTGCAAAGCAGAATAGATGAGTTGAAAGCTGCACAAAACGATGACAAAAGCTGGAATCTTCAAGAAGAACTTAACCAGATGAAGGTAAACCAGCTTGCAAGTAAAAAGTTCATGGCAGATATCGAAATGAAAAATGAAATGCTGAATGGCCTATTAAAAGAGGCTGAAAGACAACTGCATCAAGAACGTGAAGAGCATCAACAATTTGCAACATTTTCAAAAGAGCAGGAACGAACATTTGAAGCTGCTTTGGCTAAACTTGAACAAAGGAACATTTCTCTAGAAAGAAGCTTAGCAGAGATAGAAATTCAAGACCATGCATCTTCAAAACAGCTCGCGGAGTTGGAAGAAAAGAACAAAGAGCTCACTGAAAAGCTTGAAATCTGCATTGAACGAGCAACACTCGACTCTGTCCAAGAACAACTCAATGACCAAAGCTCAATGGTAGAGAGCCTGTTGAGGGAAAAGGAAGGCCTTCAACTCTCATTTGAAGAAGAGCGACAAGATCTCAACGAGAAGCTTGACAAGGTTCTTGATGCCAATGTTGATCTGGAGAGAAACTGCATTGATTTGGAAGCCATTTTGGAAGAAAAGGCTTTGAAAATCCAGTCACTAGAGACATATTTGGCAGATATGGAGAGCAGCAGAGAAAAAGCTGCGATGCTGGTTAATGATAACCAAAAGCTACAAAACGATCTTTCCGCGGCACAGAGCACCTTGACTGGACTTGAGGCGCAAGTTGCACAGTTGAAAGAAGATCAACTAAAGAAGGACCAAGAAACAACTGCCAATGTTGAGAAACTGAAAGAAAAGGTGAAAGTATTTGAAGATGATAAAGCAACTGCAAAAAGCCAGATTTCAGAGCTGATGCAGAGGATGGAGCAAGTTAAGGCAGCAATACATTCAAAGGAAGAAAAGTTTCAGGAGGAGAAGCTAGCACTTCAAGACCAGATTCAACAATCAAAGTCACGAGAAGACAAGCTTGAGGAGTCAAATTCAAAACTCAAGAAAGAGCTGGATCAGAAATCTGGTATTGTTAAAGATCTCCAAGTGAAGAATCAAAGGCTCCTGGAAAAAGTCAAAGACCTTGAGACAGAAGAATCCTCGATTGCGAATTCGCGTGAGCAGGTGAAGGAATTAGAGAGCAGTTGTTCAAAACTGAAAGCAGAGTTGCAATCAGAGACAGAAGAGGTGAGGCAGTCACAAGCCAAGCAAGCAGACTTGTTGAAGAAACTCAAAGACAACGAAGAAATGATTGCCAGCCTTAATGCAAAACTCATCACCACAGAACAGCAACTCAAACATGAAAATGCTCTGTGCGGAACTAAGTTTGAGAAAGCTATGGCGGAATCTGAGCAAATGATCAAGCAACTCACAGAAATCAAAGAACAACTGCTTGGAGATAATTTGAAACTTTCAGAAAAGATAGCAGAAATGAAAAAGAAGAGCCACTCAGCTCATGCTGAGAAGGAAAAAGAGCTGTCAGAAAAGCTTAGTGAGCTCTCTAATAGGTTCAAGGAGATGAAGGAAAAGGAGGGGCAGATTCAGAAACATAATTATGAAATCAAGAAGACACTTGAAGCCAAAGACCTTCACCAAAAATGCTTGGAACAAGAAGTAAAGGACCTCAAGGCAAAGGTTGAGTTAAAAGAAAGCGATGAAACCATAAATCTGTCGACCATCGAGGCCTTGAAGAAAGAAGTCGAAGATTGGCAAAGAAAGTTTGATGACCTTGCCTCTTCTTTGGCTGATACAGAGGCCAATTTGCAAATCATTGCAGTAAAGTCAGCCCAAACTGAAAAGCAATTGAAAGCTGAGGGGAAGAAATTGAAACAAGAGCTCGATGCAACAATTTTCAGTCTGGAACAAAAGGAAGCGGATCTTTCTCTGGCCCAGCAAAGAGGAAGAAACAATAATTTGTTGTCGAGAATGGTTGATGAAAGATGTGCAGAGATAGAGGCAAAGAACCACAGCATCGAAGAACTTGGCAAAGAAAACAAAACCCTGATTGATGAGACAAAGAAGCTCCACAAAACAGTTGATGAGCTGGAAGCTATGATAGAAAGATACAAACAGGAGAAGGAATGCTACGAGCGGCAACTGGAAAGCCAACAAACAACATCTCCAATTGATAGAAATACGAAGAACGACTTAAGAAAGGCATGTGATGAGATTCAACAGAAAGATTTGGAATTTGAGGATGAAGAAAATGTAACAGAGGACGTAACTGTTGAAGAGGAATATCTTGCCAACCATCTCGAAGAATATGATTACGTTGAAGCAATAGAACCATTTGAGAACGATGAGATAGAAGCGAAAAACATGGCAAGTAAAGCGAAAGATACCGTTAGTGCTGCTACTAAATGCATTGAACAAACAAATCTTTCAAGCATCTACGAATCAGATTTCGAAGAAGAGAGCCAGACTACCAGCAACATAGAAAAAGGGGACAACTCAGAGGAGAATTCTATTTCTGAAGACATCTTGCAAAACGAAATGACTGCGTCAGACGACGAGGTAAACTTCGATGAGGATGATGATGATTTCTGGGACACTCTACCCAAAGATCCACTTGTCACAACAGCAAACGACGTGAAGTCCATTTTGAAAAATGGAAATGGAAAGGAAAAGCTTAAAGATGAAAAAGAAGCCAAGGGGATGGAAAGTACAAAGATGACTGCAGCCAAAACGGTTAGCTGGGATGGAGGGGAAAACCAGGTGAATGTGTTTCAGGAAATTATGGAGGTTGAAGATGAAGAAAATGTCACAGAAGACATATCAGTCGAAGAAATTTACCTTGCCAACCATATTAAAGAATATGATTACGTTGAGGCAATAGAACCGTTCGAAGAAGACGAATCACAGGAGCAAAATATGGCGAGCGCAATTGTAGAGAACCACTGTGAAGCGGAGAATCGCGATGATAAAATGAAAACAGACCAGGCTGTTAAGAGTATCATAATGGGGAACGAAGGTAAGAAAAGGCTTATTTATGCTTATTGCTAGAAAGGTGACAATGATTAGAATACAAGTTTCCCAATCTATCAACAGTTTGACCGGCTTCAATCCGAATAGAGCAAACAGAATATGTGTTCCATTGTTATTTAAACAAACTTATTATAGTCTCAATGGCTAAGGAATACAGAGGAGGAATTCCAGTTGATTGTTCAATACCTTTTTTGACAGGTGTAGGGCCAAAATACAATGTCATTGATGAAGAAGATGACATGCTTACCTCCTTTGTGACCAAGCAGAGGGCCAAGAAGGCTGAATCCACTTCAAAGAACCGCAAGTTTTCTTCAAAGCAACAGCAGATGGCGAAAGACATGGGCTTTGATGACGATCTAGAAATTGAGAATCTAATATCGGACATCGAACTGAGTGACGAGGGACACGATGAAGAGTACAGGAAGCGGGGAAAGAGCACCATTGCCACTGCTAGTCCAGTCGAGGCATCAAGTCCATCGAGCTCAGAAAGCGATTCAGATACTGGTATGAAACCACAGCAGAGTGGAATACTGCACGATCCGTCTTTGACGTCAACAAGGCCGCTTGGTAGGAGCATGATGCTTCCTCCACTTGGGCCAAGGCCAAGATCTTTGCCACCATTGCGCAAGACGAAGAAAGCGAAAAATTGATACACTGAAAACGTTAGATACTTTAAGGACTAGAAAATTGCAAATTAAATGTTTTGAATACTTTTTTGTTTTCTTATCTGGATTGATTTTATAAAAATATGATATCATCATTGTACAGTTATAACACTCTGGTAGTTTCTCGTGTAACCCTTGTCCTGGGCGTTTTCCTCGTAATCTACATGTAGGGTATCAACAAATGCTTATTCGGGATCTACAATACATTTCCGGGAAAATTTGACAAATTATGAAGGCGACAAAGTAATCGGTCTAAGGAATCAGTTGGCTTTTTGCATTTTTTGATCCAAACTCGTCACTTAAAGATCTAAAAACATTCAGTCCAAGAGTGAATTGACAAAAAGTCTCAGGCCTTCAAAAGTTCGTGCCGCACTAGAGTTGATACCCTGACATGTAGAAAATTATTTTTCTGAAGACTCTAAAAATCATGAGACAAGATACAGTCTGTGCTTGAAAGAAATGCAAATTCATTGCGTTGAGCAAGAAACAAATAAAAATGGGAAACCAAATCAATGATGGTAAACTCATTTTTGTGAAGGATGTGCCTGTTGAGACTAAAACAAATTAAGTGAGCAAATCAAACAGTGTTCTTCAGTTACTTTTTGAAAAACATTTATCACTATCCTTGCAATAGCCATGCGAGTGCATGTTAAACGCAACTGTACTATTAAATTAGATAACAACTCCCCTGCTTTACATGCTTAAAAGTTTTTAAACGACGTCATAGCCTTGCCCTGTTTATCGGGATGTTAGTCTTCCACTGAGCATTGTACCAAAAAGAATTGAAGGGCAACTTTTACTTGTCTTTCCATCATTAGACAAGGAGAGGGGGCTGGAGATGTATGAAAAAATTGAAATTGCAACATAAGTTAGCAAGCATATCTTGGTGCAGTCACACTACATAACAAAACGTTACTTGGTTGTGTGATGCAAATTATATATTATAGCATAGTTGATATGAAATATTGTCATCTGGGGAGGCAAAGTAGCTAATTGCATTTTTTAAATCTTTTCTATCTTAATTGCATTTTGTAGTTTTTTCAAAAAGCAAGAATTATTTCAATAGAACCAGAGGCTTTTAAACAGAGAGTCAAAGTCTTGGGTTATGCACTTAATTCTCTACTTTGCAATATTAAATTAAGTAATTACATGATTCCAGAATCAAATCTAAAGGAAACTCAGCATAAAATAAAAGTCCATAAAATTGTTAATGTACATCTTTATTTTGCATTCTTGATACGATCCATCAAAAATGGTTGAGTACTAAAATCAGGATCTTTAGACAAACTAAGGATATGTACCCACTATGACAACCTGCAAAACACTCCTTAAGGGAAATGTGCCTCATTCTTGTTACATAAGATTGTGCCTGGTAACAGAATTGATAAAAACACTAGAAAGTGATTTAATCCCGTAATGGCAGCATGTCTTTATCTGATTGCGTGCAGAGCAAAAGATATATAACAAATATATTAAAAAAATCTCTGTTTATTAGGATAACCAAGTGATGCAAGGTGTGGGATGCAAGTCCTTTATTATAATTATATATATACTGCTCAAAAAGCGCCACTTTCTAGATCTGCCTGGTCAGCTCATCTGACAAGCATTAGGGAAATGTAGGCACAAAATTACAAGAATAATATTGGATAGTTTTCGAAACAGAGAATTGCCTTGATGTGCAGTGTCTAGAGAATCCCATTTCTATAGTGCAACAAGGTCTCCAAACACCCTAGCTGAAAAAGCAATTTTTTCTTATTGTATCTTTATACATGGAAAGTTTTTATAGACTACAAAATAGACTATACAGAGCCCATTTGTTCAAAGTGCATAAAAGTAAAATTAATTTGCAATAAAATCTACTGAAGATCCAGCAATGATTTCTAATTACCATGCTAAAATAAGTATCATATCCACAAGTTTACATAGAGGTCACCCATAATGTATGTACATGTATAGGAAGGAGTAGGTTAGAAATTTTACAGTGGCAACTTGTGCCTTGTATTTATGTGAAATATATATATGTTTTTTAAGGCAAACCAGTAGACATGCCTTTATGAGTGACCTCAAATTATATTACAGGAAGATTATACATCAGGTATCTACATCACACCAAACAGGTCGGTGATACCTTCATTTTGCTCCAAAGAGAACAAATACTCTGCAGAGTCAAAGTCTGTATCTAACGCTGCCACCGTCTGGTCTGTCTCGGGGAAATGTTCATAGGACATAAGTTCATCTTCGACACTAACATCATTATCTTCAATAAGCGAGCTTTCGGGAGAGTTCACAGAAGAAAGGGTCCTCTGCCTCACTCTGATTGGTGACTGGTAAGTTGCACATTGTTGTGCTAAGCTTGCAAAGTCTATTTCAAATGCGCTTTGATAGTCGGTGTTGTCTTTGTCATCAGCAGCACTCTTGGCTGGCGACAGTTGCGAAGCACCATAGGATGAGTCATGGTCACCTTCATCGCTGCTTGGATCAGTGTTCTCCTTGTTATCCGGACAAAGAAAAACATCAATTGGACCATTTCCACTCTTCAGCCATATCTGCATTCCCTATATCAAAAAAAGCAAAACAAGAACTCAAGAAAGCACTCTAGTATTTCAAATTTTTAAATAAATGCAAATTTCTAAACAATGATCAAGGCCCAATAAGGAAAGGGGTGGAAATAAAACAACACCCTGCATAACCAGAAAGTTGTAAAGTATATACAGTTTTCTTTTCACATATTGTTAAATATGTATCTACAAAGGTTAGAATATGAGCCAACTGTGATAAAAACATTTGATAATTGCTTACTTCTTCGGGTCTTGGAACTTCAAGCTGAGTCTCTGGTGGGGCTTTTACAGCTATGACAGTTGTTCCATCAAAATCAGATATCCCTCTTATGTCTTGGTATGTAACATACGCATATGTATTCAAAAGTTAAGAAAAAACACTTGGTGTGTATACACAAAATCCTACTATTTATATTTATCTCTGAAACAGACAAATCTAAGCATCAAATATATACATTGTACATCAATACCAAAGGCTAAGTTTGCAGAAAAAAGTCTACTTAGTGTATTAATTTTGAAGAAGTCCAATTTTGCAAAAAGGATATCTTCTTATTTCATCATCTGCACTGTTAAATCCCATCTGTAGCTTCCTTGATTCAATCATTCGGTCAAGATTGTCTTCATGCTGCTTCAGTTCCTCTACATCATGATGAAGATTCACCATTTTGGTAGCCATTGCAGCTTGTTCTCTGTCAACTGATACTGGCTTCCTTTCAAGATGTTTTGCACCTCTGAAGAAAATGTTGCTCACTCAATGTTGTGGGTAATACAACAACACATACTAAGATAAATTCTGTTTTCAAAAACTACATAAGGTAATGTTTGCAAGATATAAACTAGGTCAAAAATATGCATTCCTTAAAATGTGACTATTCTTTAAACTGAATAACTGATGCTGAGCATATTGCATATAAATGACTTATTGACCAATTTTCCACACATCAAAGACACTTTATAACAGATGAACAAAAAGGTAGGATATGATAGACTCTAACTGTCTTAGATTTGTGATGGTTAAGACAAAAAAAAAATTTCAGCAACAATACCTCCATCTGATGTTATTTTTTGCTTCTTTTTGAATAACTCCAATGCCCTCCAAAACATTGGTGATGTCATAGATTCTCCTCTTTTGAACATCCAGCATTTCTGTGGCTTTATTCAGATCAAGCAGTCCTTGAGGAGATGCTCTCAGAATACTAACAAACTTCTTTGTCAACATTCCCAGTGATGTCTCATACCTGGGTGATTCATCATTTCCTAGAAATGAAATCACAGTATTTCACTTGCAATAACGCCCCTGATTTTGATTTAAACAGGGTTCATTGGACTTTTTCAGTGTTCAATTCCTGACCTGATTTTAATTTAAATGTGGGTCATTGAACTATATGAGAGAACTCCTGAAAGGCTGATCGTGAAAGGGCTTCGAAAGCGTTGGGTAATACTTGTCAGAAACCAAAAACTTCAAAACTACTTCATGAAGCCAAGGAAGCAAAATCATTTGCAGAAACAGCTTTAAAACCCCTTTGTGCACAACCCAGTTTTCAATTCAATCTAGATGTAACCACTGGGTTCTGTAAGGAATGCAGTTTCCAATGGAAACCCCACCCAGGTTAAAATCCAAAGTGGTTACATTTCCAGTTTCACATTCTTTTTGAAAGCTCGCCGATACACAAATCGTAAAACAAATTCCTCACCATTTTCTGAGTTTCTTGATGAGCTTCTTCGTCGGGAAGGTTTAGCCGCTTTCTCCTTTAAAACTGGCGTTGGTACTCGAGCATTCTTCCGCTTTGAACTTCGAGCCTTAGTGCTCGCCTTCGGTGTTTTAAAAGGTGGATAATCAAGATCCTTCGCTTCCAAATCAAGCTTTCTTTTAACCTAGAAAAATTAAATTTCAATTCGTTTATCTCAATTTATTGGTGATAAATCCCGCAAGAAACGAGTAACAAATAGGTGTTAATGTGCGGAAAAGAAAAGAAAATGGCCTAAACTTACTTGAGGTTTCGATTGTTGGAAGGACGCCACTTTCCCAAGCGTTCCACTACTCCGTTGTGAGTACAAATTATTAGCAGTTGCCGAAGGTGTCTTTCTTCTAGAACTTGATAAACTGAACGTTGATCTTTGAGAGTGTTTAGCGGCGCAAAAACTTTGCGATTTTCAGCAGTCATATGAGTAGAAAAGCTTGCAGACAAGTTTCCCGACATCTTGTAATTGGAGCTTTGAAGTCTGAAAAATGGAACCCGTATTTAACACTTATTCGAGGTAAAAACACAAAAATAAATAGCTAGGAGGCTTCAGAGGTCTTTCTTTATAAAAGAAGCATCTATAGCATGAAAAATCATTGACTCACATTCACGATTCAGCAAGATTTCTGTCAAGCTTTGAACACAACATCCAGCTTCCACTACAAGATGCACAAAGCCAACTCTCGAAGCAGCAGGGCCGTGGTTTGAGTTTCGCGCCAGTTTGAAAAATTTCTTTGTTCTGGAAGCAGTCACGCGTGCAGGAGAACAATCAACTCGATAGCTCATTGGTCAATCTGCCTTCCATCAACGTCAGTAAACAGTTTTTCATTCAGGTTTCTTAAACAAAACAATCTTGAAAGGCGGGAAACGTTTGGCGGGAAATACTGCAGGGGATGAAAGGGGAGGATTTTGACTCGTTTTCGTTGGAAGAAAAGCAAGCACATGGAAAGATTGTGGATTCTTTGTAATTAGCAAAATGCAAGTAAACAATGCCATTATGGTGTTAGGGAGGGACTGGCGAAAATAATAGAAATAATAGTAGGTCTGGTTACAAATTTTGCTGAACACCCTTTTAAGGGGAGCACACCTTTTTAAGAGAATGATTATTTTTCTTAGCCTAGTTATTCTAGAAAATCTTTGACTCCGGGGTTCCAGTTCTACTTATCATCTTAAACTCTTTGTCCAGTAGAAGTTGATTGGATTGTATCAAATGGCAAAATAGACCCCATAAGACTGGTAGGTTGAGGGTAATAAAGAACTTTAACTCATTTTAGTTGTGCATCTGGAAGATGCAGTACACGTTTTTTATAAGAAGCCTAGCTTGGGTCCTAGTACTAAAAGTTTCTTACTTTAGATAAACATTTGACATCAAATTTTGCGCTTTCCCTTGCATATTAATTGTATCAAAGTTTATAACATAACAGTAAGATTTAATGTCGTATATCTTATTCATTACTCTTATGGAAACAGGGGTACCTAGAGCACCCGGTACAATGTGCTTAAACTGTTGTATTATTTTCGTATTATTACCGAGACACCCGGTACATATTATTGTCCAGCTCAGAAAGCCATCTTATTTTTTTGGAGTTTCTTAAAAATATTAATTTAGTCCTAAAAGTTTCTGAAATTTTGGGGGCTCTAGTACTAGGTTTCTTATAAACCAATTTCTTATAAAAAACGTGTATTTTGAAAGTGTAATCGCTCTCCATTTGGTAATGTGTCCTGTACTTGAATACAAAAAGCTTAATGATTCTAATTTGTTTCGGTCGTGTTACATCATACTGATATCATTGCATGCGCGGAAACAATACTCCTTTCTAAAATGTGTTAAACTCTACAGGCCAGCCTGAAAGAATTTGTAATTATCACCTCGATCAAGGTTGATGGGTTCGAAAATGCCGGGGATCAAAGGCTTGTGATAGAAATTATTCTTGATGCGTAGAAAAAAGCAATGACACAAGACAAATTGAATCAGACAAATTCTTAAACTATAAGAAAAGGTATTTTGAAAAGTTAACAATTTTCGCATATATCTAAAAAATTTGTAGAAAGGCTGCTAGACATAATTTATAACAACAAAGTTGCTAGTTTCAGAGGCTTTTGCTGTAGAGTTTCTATTTCACTATCATTTCCAGAAATACGTCATTCTTTTGAATTCTTCAGCAAGTCGGTCTAACGTTGGCATCAGGAACGTAACATAGATATCGACAATGCTCAGGTTAAAATGACGTCACGGTATCGCTGCTCATCTAATCTGTGTTTTGATCTAAAAGGTAGAACGAATCCTGAGTGAGTCAGGGAAATTATTTCCATTTCCACTCAATAAAAACTGATTGAAACTAAACTGTTAACGTCATCCCAGCTTTCTACTTTATTTAAACCTATCTTTATAACATCGAGCACTATCACAACAGGTTACAAACAAAAGAAGTTTAGGAAAGCAGACAATTGCTCAACAGTATAGTGGCTCACGCACTGTGACCACATGAGGTGTGGGACTTTGCGACAGGAAAACAAGGGTACTAAAAATCTTAAAAAGAAAACTTAGACTCATTTTTTAGCATCTTGGATCAATTTTCATGAGGTATTTGATAAATTATTTTTGAACAAGTGCTTTGCGGTACAAAACTTCACCATTGCTAGAAAGAGCGGAACTATTTTTCGCATACTTAAAGTATTTTTTTCGTCTGACACTCCACAGAGTATGCAAACGTCGGGAAATAACCAAAAGCTGAAAGAATGATAAACACTAGAGGGTGATAAGCAGAGCGCGTGATTGGTTATAATTCAGAAGGCAACTAATATAAACACTACCCACCTCATTGACTCAACCTCTGAAAATAGATCTTCAATTCTATCTTCAAGCGACTTCCTTGGCCTTTTCGTTTTATCGCATAAACTGCTTGGGCGATCGAACTGGTTGGGAGCGACCAGGCCCTAAACCAAAGGTAGGTCGTGCATTAGCGATAGCTGGGCCCATACGTTATACAGGCTTTTTTTATAAGGAACCTACCACAAGGCCTAGTTCCAAAAGTTCCTTATTCGTAGACATCAAGTCATCAGATTTTAGTACCAAAAGTTCCTTAAAAGTTCCTTAATTTTCACTGCACATCAATAACCTTAGACTATGCGAGATAGACTATGCGGAAACTACTCGTTAAAGCACTTGACACACGAATAGCAAACAATCAATGCGAGAATTGGCTGCAAATGAATGGAACGGGCTTTTTAGCTCTTGATGCTTGCAGTTATGAAAAATTTTCAAATCAAAAATTTCCTTAGGGATTTCGTTTTAGTAGTATAAGTTCTTTAAATATTTCGGCCTTCTACATGTAGGTTCCTTATAAAGTGGTTTCTTATAAAAAAAGCGTGTAATTCCTTGACTTGACTTTGACGTTTTACAATGCATGACACCATCGAAGCATAGATGCAAAACAAAAGAAATACGGAAGCACTTCTTCTAATGTGGGCAGCGGCCCTTAACCTGCTGCTGGGGTCTTTGTCTGATAAAAATTACACTAAAGAATATAAAAATTTGGTGCCAATTTCCCGAGTTTTGTCTTTATTGATACCTTTCTTGAAATCTCCCTACTATTTGTTATTGGCAAAAATTTCCGAGTATTGAAACTTCGTAAATGTATATGTAATACGTTTTTGATTGGTAGTTAATGGGATTGAACACGCCTCTTACTTCATAAATTCATAGTTGAAGTCAAGTTGTAGGAACGAAAACGCACAATTCTCTCTGCGTGCGTATCCCCGTTACTCAAGTATCTAATTCACATCCATTTTCTAGCCAGGGCTGATTTAGACAACAGAAGACAAGAAAAACACCCTTAGTTACAACATTCGGGCCTTAAGATATAGATCCTGTTAAAATAAAACCGCAACATAATTTTGTTGACCAGAGAGAAAGGCCTTTTTGAAAGTGGAACAAAAACATTTCATTCTTTTCAAAAACATTCTTTTGGATTAAGAAGTTGCGACTAGACCAAATTCATCATATGATATGAATTTCAAGCATTAACCAATCATTAACCAATCATTAGCAACGGGGAATTTAGACTTTCAGGTGAAAGATTTGGATATAATAAATCAAGTTCATGTCGTGTCGTATGAAAAGATCCTAGAAGCCTTTCAATTGTGATGTTTGGTGTAGAATGACGTGTAAAACACAAAAGTTTTCAGTTTGTCAAGGGTGTCATTCTCATTTTGATTTGCAAAATAACACTTTGGAATCAGATGATGTTTAGTTGATTTAAAAAAAATTCAAACTGTCGCAAGTGACAATGAATTCAAATATGAATAGTTTCTATTGCTTTTTTTCATTTTATTCTTTCAACGAAATCCTGCAGCTCTTCCTTTTACTGGCAAATGTTTCCCAGTTTTTGTGACTTGGAAACTTCCCATCAAAGTAAAATTTGAATACGATTTACCTTTGGGTCTTTAAATGCCGCGGGGTCCTCTACCCGTTTTCTTTTAGTACCACTCACACCCAATGCTTCGATGTCTGCTGAACTCTCTAAATCGATCTTAAACTTTTCTGATAATCTAGAAAACAAACAGCATGTTGAATAGACACAAAAGTATAGTTTGCAGGAGCGCAGAAATTGATAAGAAAAATCACTTGGCATCAAAACACCTCGATACATCGAACCTTTAATTAAATGCGGTTTAAAATCACTACTCTGTTTGAGGGTTACGGCTGTATGGTCAGCAATATTAAAGAAAGGGGTGGGATAACGAGCAAGCAAAGAGGCAGCTAAATATAAATGAAAATCCTCTTCTGTTTGTATGCCAGTGCAAAGAGATTTGTGCGATTTGTGTAACTAAGCTTAGGTATATCAGCGAATAAAACTAGAGCAAATAGGGAAATCTGAGTTCAGAAATTCGGCCTGGCTGGAACAACAACAACAACAATTGTGAGAGGATGATGTTGGATCTGAATCTGGCGACGTCGCTACGTGCCATTCTTGTTTTCCTAATCTTGTACACAACTTCTAAATTGAAAACGATACTTCTTATTGGTCAATCTGTCTCATTAGACATAGTAATCAATAGAAACACACCTTGACAGAGCAAGTCTCTCCGAAGAAAGCGATTGGTCCAACAGTTTATGCTTTTGCAGCAGGTCATCCAATCGAGGCTGTGCGCCAGACAAATCGAGGCTGTGATCTCTTGACAGTGACATTGACTGTTCTGTGCACAGGGAAACAACAAAGTAAGAAACGAAAAGGCAATGAACGAGACGGTTGCAATGAAAAGGCTGACCCTCTATGTCTTTATTGAATTGCAAAAACTATGCTAGCAAAGAGAGATCGTGTGAATTGGTAATGAAAACTTTACCTACAGTGGAGAAGAAAATAGAGGCACTCACAGGAAATTGCACCATAGAGAAGTAAGATTAAACAGAGCAGAAACATGTAGAATGTTGTCAGAAAAAATAGAAATAAATCTAAAAAATCGTCAATTTTTCAAAGCCATGCTTGAATCAAAAGGTTTGGTCTCTAAAATGAACTGAAACTGATAACACAACTTTACTTCAAAAGAGGGACGTACCAATTATTGAAAAGGTATTATCAATTTCGATGATTGATTTTTCAATATACTCATTCCTTGATGATGTCCTGGCTTTTTGAAATCTAAAGGTTTGTAAAAAATAAAAGTTCACAAGGTAGTCTCAACAAGTGGTGAACGTGAAGTAACAAGGTATTGCGATAAACTACAGATCAAAATTTTCACCACTAAAGACAGCGGGAAAAGTCAATGAATATAGAATGAAGTTTAACTTTCGATTTAATTTTGCTTGGATGAGTTTCTGCACGACGTGATATCATTTTCATGAACACGCGCAAAACTTCATTACAAATTTAAATGAAACTAACAAAAAGCAAACAACAATGAAAGGCGATGAAAACATATACTGATGGCATTGACGGTCGAAATAATTATGATATACTGTAATAAAGTAATGAATTGACGTGCTCCTTTACTGTGAATTCTACCGATAGATTATTAAACATAACATAAAAAATACCTCTGGTCATACTCTGATGCCACACTTTCTGAAAGCACGCTTCTACTGAGACGAATGATATTCTTCTTCCAAGAGGCTGGAAGCTTGAACTTGTGAAATTCTGATTTGAAATAGCACACTTTTTTGGATCTATAAAAGCCGGACTGGTCT
Source organism: Nemopilema nomurai (assembly GCA_003864495.1). NCBI lineage: Eukaryota > Metazoa > Cnidaria > Scyphozoa > Rhizostomeae > Rhizostomatidae > Nemopilema > Nemopilema nomurai. The sequence continues at coordinate 801,943 of ML133443.1, forward strand.
TTATGAATGGAGCTTATGATGACATTGATGCATTCTTCCAGCACCAAAGGCCATGGAAAGTCCGTGTCAGTAGTCCGGTATTTCCACTTATCCAGGTATCTATTGATGACACCTTCCACTCTGTAGTCGAGAAAGGAAATGAAGGGATTGATTGGCTTTGTATACAGCTAATCTATTATGCTGACATTTTGGGATGCATTGGAAAGAGGACGAAGGAGAGAGATTAGAGCTTACTTCTCATCTGAACTACAAAGATAACGTCAGAGGTCATAGAAAACCATGTTTTTATTTTAAAATGGAAAACAATAGCAACAATAACAGCAACACTATCATAGATAAAACATCAACAGCAGCAACATCATCACAAACAGCAGATGAGAAAAACGGCAAAATCCTTTACGATGGGATCTGTCCTTTTAAGAACAGCATAGATGAACAGCATAGGCTAATTTATCGGGATACGCACACAACTTCTACATTAGGGTCACACCTTCAAACATAGCTTTCAGCTAAATCAACCGCCCGGACGAGAAAAACGCCTTTGGATTCACAACAGTGACCGATACACAACAACAGCAGCAACAACAGCAGCAACAACAACAACAGTAGCAACAGCAGCAGCAACAACAACAGCAACAACAACAGCAACTTTAACAAAGAGCTCTGTGATACGAGCTTAAAACAAAAGGCGACATGACATGAGCAAATGCCTTGGGCAAAAGATGCTAAACAATTCTGAATTCATTGAGTATCGAAACAGTGCTTACTCCGACGCCAGGGCCTGAAGGTATTACAGTGGCCTAGTTTCTCTGATTCGACATTACGTTAAGCATACCTGCTGATGAGTTCAGTCGGGTGAATGTCCAAATTTCCTGGTTTGAGGATCTCGTACAGGTACTTGAGGCAAAGATGCTGCTGCTCATGCCAGTCACCATCTGCAAATACACAGGCATTGTAGTATGCAACGAAATTCATATAATAGGTTGTAGAATCACAGAGCTTGCAATTGAACACATTGAAACTGAATAATCCTTGACTAATTCACAAGACTGCAAAAATTTCCTCCAATATTTAAAGTCATTTATCACGAATGAAAGTCATTTGCATTAGCAACGTGATAAGATGTCATATATACAGATTTTCTTATTTGGTTCTTGGCACCTCTAACTTCTGAATAAAAGTCCAAGCAAGAAGAGTGCTTTTGAAGAGTTTTAATGTCAAGGAAAATGTGAACCAATCATACCAGCATCAACATTTTTGTCCAGATGTGGGAGCGTTAAGTTACTGATGGAATTATCAACTTCCACGAAGCTTCGCTCATCGTTCCAAAAAAGATCAGGAACACCTAGAGATTCAAGTGAAATAAAAACTAAAATGTACTTAAAAGAAAATTTAAATTTACACGGCTACTAAGAAAACACAAAACGTCTCGGTTATAAGATTTTTCCTGCAAACGATCCTTACCTTTCAAGCCTGCAGAAATAATTTCCTTGGATGGCCAAGAGAGTTTCTTTAGTTGTTCTGATGTGCAAATGGCTTGCACGTGAGAAAGAATACTGTTGTAAAGATCGACCACACACCTTGCATCCTAAAACAAAGTTCAACATTGATAGTCAAATCTCCTGAACCAAAATCATAAATCTGAACAAAAACATTGAAATCGGTCTTCAGGCTGATGATGAAGCGTGACAAAAGCCTCCCAGTCTTGAGTAATTTCTAGCAGATTATAAAAAGATAACATCTGGGTTTTGCATCTGGAAAACGACAAAAGAGTTTTGCATCTAGAAAACGACAAAAGATTTTTGCAACTGGAGAAAGACAAAAGAGTTTTGCATCTGGAAAATGACAAAAGAGTTTTGCATCTGGAAGAAGACAAAAGAGTTTTGCATCTGGAAAAAGACAAAAGATTTTTCGATCTGGAAAACAACAAAAAAGTTTTGCATCTGGAAAAAGACCCAAACGAATTCGCTTACTTAAAGACTGAAGACAAACACATCTTTAGTCATATCATAAGTCAAACAAGAATCATTAAATATACATAAAAAAATCTTCCTTGTTAGTTTTGCAGTCCAGAACACCCACCCATCGCACCCAGTAAAAAGCTGGTGGCTCCTTACAAAGAGCGAACTCTCATCATGGTTAGGGGCATACACCCCGGCTGGGTAGAAGTTGCCAAGATAACCATTGTGAAACAAAGCAAAAAACTCACAATTGGTGGCATATCTGAATTGATTCGTCTGCTCCTATCTTCATAAATGTTGTCATGAAAATAACGCTGCATCGCTAAAAAGAGCAGGTTTGTTAGGTCTGCTTTTACATCTAAAGACTATAATGTATACGTAGACAAAGTGGTATCAACTAATGGTCATACATCGTTAGTGACTGAAAACAAACATCGAGGGCAGCCAAGACATTAAAGATAGGCCAAGTCAATATAGAGGAGTAATAGAAAAGGTAACGCAATTGCGATTGATTGAAGGGCATCTATTTGAAGTTACAAAATACACTTGGAGCTGTAGGTCTGGATTCCAATCTACATGCATCGGACTATCACTCAGGTATAGCAAGAGCAAACTTTTCTATCATAAAAAATAAACTGTTAAGTCTTACCATCTTCAATGACGCCACAAAGTGACGTCATCTGCACACTTGGTAAGTTAGGAGTTTTGGAGACCAAATACAGCAAGTGACCTGTCAACTGCAGAATACAAGCGTGGATAATTAGAAAAAATCCCTTAACTCAGTGGTATACAAAAACAGAGGTATATCTATATAATAGGCTCATCGAGGATTAGAAGGATTGTTTTTAGGAATAAAAAGGATTCTTAACACTTCAGAATACAGTGCCCCCAGTTTTCATCCCTGTCTGTTCTTCTAAGGCCCCCGTTGTTCGCCATGACAGGAGTATGATTAGGAAATGAACTGTGCTTACCTCTTCGTTTAGTTGAGATCCACCAACAGAAGGGTCTAAAAGTAAAACCCGAGACTCCGAAATGCCTCTCATTTTCCAACGCCCTCAGTTGCAGCCGATCAGTTAATACACTTGCATCAATGGACGGGGGGCTGTTCACTCCAATCACCAAAAGCGGACAAGGCGGATCAGCTGCAACTAGCGACACAGTATCTTTCAGCCGTGCACGATGTATATCCAGCGTCTAGCAAATTAAGGATGGTTCGAAGTGATTCAAGAAATAGGAAGCGCAGTTCATTTGAGCTCAGTTTAGGAATTCTTTTCCAAGCTGCTGATGTGATGTTTAAAAGTTTTGGGGTTCTAAAACCTAGGGTTTTCAAGTCAAAAATTTACAAAGGTCAGGGTTAAAAATAATACCAAAGTTGCTCACTCAGTCCTGCTTTCTAAGAGGGTCCCCATTCACTTGTTAGTGACCTTGTTGTTTGGGTATTATTCTGTTTTAAAATATGTTTCCATTAACTGATTTTTATTAACCCCATGTTTTAATACTTCTGCAGATGACGCTAGTTGCACTTGTAAAATTTACCTATTCTTGAAAAATATTTGCAAAGAAACTTGACCATTACTGAAGGAGGTACATGGTAATATCTTGTGCCGAAATTCTCAACACAAAATCGTATAAATACGCAAAATTTATTCTGTACTTTCATATAAATTATGTTGTTTAATGATTTTATTTCATCTCGTGTATGCATGAACTACTAATCTCAGACAGTCATGTACTTTCTGGTTGACAGAGGGTTTTCTATCAAAGTGTTACGGAAATTGAATTTGCAAGGCAAAAAATGCATCAAAAACGATAACTCGTTATACAACTTACTAAAATTTCCTGGCGATATAACAAAATAAGATAAAAGTAAAAACTTTTCGAAAGAGCAATGGAGAAAAAGAACGTTTTAAAAGAGAGATGGAAAAAAGGAATTTTTAAAAAAGCGATGGAGAAAAAGAAATGATAAAAGAGCGGTGGAGAAAAAGAACTCCCGTGCGGGGAATCGAACCCCGGCCACGGCGGTGAAAACGCCGGATCCTAACCACTAGACCACACGGGAACTTATCCACCAGGGCGGAAAACATCGACAGTATCGCGCCTACTGTCAAACAGATGGAGTTGTCCGTTCAAAAGAATTAAATTTGTTGTTAAAGGGATGTGATTAAAAACAGTTATGATAGTTTACATAGATGTTGATCAGGAAAATATTGTAAAACAACTGTACGGCAGATAATGTAAAGAAATATTATTATTATTATTATACGGCTTAAAGTTGAATTAAATGACAGACAAACTTCTAAAAAATTGCCATACCCAATGGAAAGTGTTAAGAACTGCGATTCCTTATCGGAAGGTTTTTCAATCATTAGAAGTCATGACTTCGTGCAAACGGAGTCCTGACCAAAAAATCTTGGCACAAATTAAAAGTGAAAATTGCGTAAAACTTTTGGTACCTGAGGCTCAGCAAAGTCGAGGAGGAACAGAATGCCTGTTATGCCGTTGAGTTCTCTGGTTTCTCTCAGCTCATTTAAACGTTTTCTGAATGAAGCTGCTATTGCCTGCAAGAAAATAATGCTTTTATTTCTAGGCGGGGATGGAAAAATGGCTCAAGATAAGAAAACTGTTCCTAAGCAAGAAGTACTTTGACAGAAATTTTTTCGCAAAAAAGCCAGCAAAAATTCTTTCACAATTTTTCAGTATTTCGTTTCAAAAAGCAAACGAATGAGTGAATCAGACGCAAATAAATGTAATGGATTACCGAAATGCTTAAGGACATGGCTCCTATTGGAGTTGCATCAGAAAGAACACAAATGTTGTCGACCTGAAAGATAGAGGGATGAATACAAGACAACCAGAACATTGCCGAATTCGTTATGCAGTCTTCATAAACTAGCACTTTACCTTAAAGTAAATTGAATGCTATATACCAAGAAAAAAGCGATATTTCCTGAAACTTCAAATAACGTGACAATTTTTCTTAGGTATGCTTCGAGAAATAATGCTACCACCCACACATGATGTAGGATCCGCGACGCTAGATTCGCCCATCTTCAGCTTTTCCTTCAAAACCTCGGTATTTATTCCACGTGACTGCGAATGCATTGTGGGTTCTGGAAGGCCTACAAGGATTTTTGAAAAGAAATGTCTTCTGGTTTCAGTCAGAGACTTGGCCATGAACTCAAAGAGAGGCTCAGAAGCAAGTGGCTGTGTCATTTCTCTCCTGCAATCGAAAAAAAAACAATTGGCTTAACACTATTTAGGTATCTAGTCATCCTCGGAGTGCCATATCAGGTACTGTAAAGAATGGAATTAAATACATAAATCAATTATTCATATAAGAGCATAAGACATTGGGTAATTTAAGATAGTTTGGGACATTGGGTGATAGCTTGAGCTGGATCCTTAGAAACTATTGAATTCGATGCTTTCACTTGTAGAGAAAAGTCTAAGGGTGATGTAAAGTGCAATTCTTGACATCTAATTCAACTTTGGTGACATCAATTTTTGGAACAACACTTAATAGAGATACATTTTAATAACAAATAAACAAAAAACCTAAAAAAATTCTTTAGTAGCCATTAAGCATCGTATTATCGTAAAAATAATACAAACTTCTTTCAAAAAAGTAAACAAGTTAAATGTTTCGATCATGGACACTGAGCAAAATCAATGCATGGAAATAATTTGGAAAAGATAAATTTTCAGGAAATGTGCGAGAATCGATGCCTTTGCAACCAGGCAAGAAATTATTTTTGCACAAAAATTTACTTCAGCAGCCAAACGTCAAACAGAATGAATCACTGACATTTCAAAGGATGTCACATACGACAATTTTCAAGATACACACAGTCAATAAATATTCCCAACAACAGCAATAAATTGATTGACAGAGAGTACTTCTTTAAACTGGTGCATAAATTAAATGCCAGCTACTTGGACCTATAGCCTGTCTCATGACTAAACGAAACGTCAAAGAACTGTTGACGCTGATTGCAAATACAGAATCCAAAGGAAACACGTCCTACCTGTCTCTCATTAGCTGTTGATGAAATCGCTCCACAGCCTCTCTATGCCTGCCTCGTTTTCTTGCGAGATTGCTCACAGAAGATACTGAGAGTTCAACATCGCTATCTATTGTGACGTAATCAGGGAGATGTGATGCAAGCCCGGTGTTTCTTGCAAGTGAACGGATCATTTCTGAAGACGTTCTCAGTGGAGAGCAGGCAGGGAAGTCATTCAAAGTCTCCCAAATGTGTTTACGAGTTGCACTCTGCAGCTTCCATCTAAAGATCGTTAAACAAAGTCGCATGAAAACGTGCAGAAGTTTTTGTTTACAAACGAAAACCTTCAATGTTTCCTATCAAGATAGCTTAGTTCCTAGATTTAGAAAAACTGATACCCTGTGCACAGAAAACCTGCATCTAAGTGCTTTTTCGACAAATAACGTTCCTTAATGTTTGAGCGACTCAAACCCTTGCTCATTAACAAATCAAATTTCCTTCTAAAGATGCTACAAAGATTCAATATTTCCAGCAAATCTTTAAGTTACAATCAAGCAACCATGTACAAGCGAATAGTATTTCTGATAAAAGCACGACCTACCTTTGAAACATTCTTCTTCTTCTTCTGGCAAAAACTTGTTGTTTAATTGCTTCCAAGTTCTGTTTTCTGCGGCTAATCTCAAGCGACAAACTCTGTCGGCAAATATTTTTAGTTTCCCTCGTTAGAAAATCGCTTAAGATTTCTTGACAGAATTCTGCGCTCTGCGTTGTAATAATCTTCTTTCTTCTCTCCTGGCGCTCAGTCCTGCAAACAACGAGGTTCAAATGAAGAAGTGATAAAAAGCCATTCTTCTAGCATATGTCCCACTGAGTTGTTTTTGATATGTTTTTCATTGCGTCAGCATTTCTCAGATCTGACGCAATTTTCCAACTTCAACTCTGCTCAAGCTTCCGATTAACTTCTCTGCATACTAGCATATCAACAACCTAGGTCTCTGCTTGGAAATCTTTGGTAATGCAAGGCAAATAAGAGCATGACAAAAAATTAAAAATTAAAAAAGCATGACCAGCTGAATGTCTCAAGACTCAAAAATAGCTGTCATTATCATGGCATGCTTATTGTCAAAAGGAGAAACTTGCTGGTAATTTGAATAGGGACTTCTAGGTGACTTATATGGTTCATCATATGTTGAATTGTGCGTTATACAGGCAGAAGTAGGTATCGGAGTAAGCGAGTTCGATACTTCCGTTGCCAACCCCAATCAGGTCAGGGCCTAAACTTATTGACTTATTTAGAACACTTACTTGTCAACATTGTCAAAAAGCCTTGCAAAGGCTGAAAAGGATCAATGTATGAGGAAAATTGGAAAAATTACAGCTGTTTAAGCAGGTTATCAGCCAGTTCTATTAAAACAAAAACTGAGCCCAAAGACTCACTTTAGCAAATTAGTTGAAAGCTCCATCAGTTCTTTTTCAATAGTCTCATAAAGGAAGTCACGAGACAATTCTGTTGCGCTATGAAAAATCCTCATCCTCTTCTCGTGTTCTGCTTCCCGTTTTAGAACGACAAGCTCCTTCTCTGCAACATTCCTTATAAGCTCCCCCGCAACACTTTCGAGCATATCATCGAACAAAGCGCTAGATAAGACCTCGAGCTGGTAATCTTGCACACAAGCCTCTACCAACACCTTCAGTTCCTCTTTGATGGTCGCATTCAAAATATCAACAGCATTTTCACTTGCAGCTTTGACAGCTTCTTTCACGCCGTTCATTGTGCGTGTGCAAACTCTGGATACCTCTTGCCTCACCACCGGCTCCAAAGTACCAACGCATACTTCTAGTATATCGTCATTCTGTAGAGTACCGTCAACATAATCATCATGCCCACTGGTTGAATCTGTCAAGTCTTCTGGAGGCTCCTCTCTGCTTTTGTAAACCCCTTCGATTGCCAATCGGTGGTAGGTTCCATTGTAGATACCATTTTCGTCAAAACTGCTTGTTGGAGAGTAGTTTAGCTTTGTTGGTAACGGTCCTCCGTTGACGATCTATCATGGTATTCAAATGAAACCGATAACGAAAAGCCATTCACCTAATACATGTTCTCCTAAAAATTATATTCATAAGATGTCTATTGTTTCAACATTTCCAAAATCTGACGTGAATTTCAAGCCTTAGTTTTTTCTCGTGTTTCCGTCTAAATTCTCTATGCTTGTCCTGGTAAGTTTACAAAAATGTCAACAACCTAGGCCTCTCCCTGGAAAAACATCTGAGAACCACAAAACTATATAGCTGCAAAATATTACTCATTAGAGAAGAACAGGAGTTACCTCTCCAAAAGAACAGTTCCTTTTTCTACCGATTAATCCGTTTCTAACAGGTGGAAAACTTGAATCTGGTTCTTCGTACGAAGATTTGCTGAAATAAACCAGGCCTTCGTCCAGCTGAAAACCATAATGCTCGCAAAACTCTGAGGCCTGGCAAAAAATGCAAAAACGATCAAGTAAAACAATTATATAAACAATCTAAGCAGCATTCGTGAAGAGACTTGGTCATATAAATATTCATGGGGTCTTGGAAGCATGTATCTGTTGATGTAAGATTCTACCTTGAAAAAATGAGACCCAGTGCAAACTCTGCCAATCCAACTCTGAATTTTTCACAGTTCCCAAATATCTAATACCCAGAATGACATCGGTAAAAGAAACTGACCGAACCAAAATTAGAAGGGGAAGACCCCATAAATTTGACGTCACCTCATCCATGTCATCAATGGCAAACATTCTTGCGATTTCACCCAGAGGCACGGGTGCTGGCTTGTTGATATTGCCATAGGCTTTGTTCATGATGATGAGACCCTTCGATCGAATCTGTAAGCAAAGTAGGCGTAACCATTTACCAACAACATCATTCTCTTAAGGCACACGATAAGAAACTAATTCACTGTGTTTTCTTACTATACAAGACAAAATGGTAGCTGTACAAGAAAAAAGATATCTAACTGTGTGAGCACGGAATGTTATCCAATAAACATTGCAGTTCTAGACAAAGGCGATGGTTATGAATGACAAACCAGCATCATTCATACAGGAGCGCCAGTTGTTCAAACTGAATAATTTTGCGATCCTTTGGCCCCATCTGTTGCTCGAGAAGACATCCTTATTTTTCATTTGAAGGAGTCTAAACCTTTTATAGTTAAATTCAGCTTAAGAATCATTAAGCTGGCAACAAAAATATTGATAACATACCTGAATAAAATACCCTTGCATAATACAACCCGCCAGAAATGACCCTTCACTAGAAATTTAAAAGTACCAATTAAATTCAAATAGCAAACAAGCAAACAGTCCTGGTTGTCATGCTCCCACAATACAACACTTGGATGCCGCTTTTGGAAGTTTCTTTACAGTTTTGAAAGTTTTGAAAGGGTTAAATTAAACAGAATCACTAGAGAGAGAAGAGAAGTAACAAAAATCCATTCAAACTGCTATGGTCAGTAGAGATATCAAGTAATGTACCAAGCAAATAGACTTCATTTCACTTTATGTAAAGTCCCTATAAAACTAGTCAAAGCAGGGCTTTGAGCGACTAAAAAATGGGAGTTACTGAAACTTGATTGGATAATAATAAAAATTAAACATTAAATGACCAATCAAAAGAAAAATCAATGTCACATGTTTTGTTTCTGGAAATACCTGGTATTCAAAGGTCGCAACTTACTTTAGCAATCTAAAGAAGCGCACATAGTTTGTGCTGTTTAATGACTTGAAGACTTCCAATGCGAATTTCACGTAGTTGGATTCTCGTACTTCTGGTCGGAACTCTGTCACTTCCCTACAACCAACAATGAGACGGTCTCATTCACTTATATGACACGGACCTCTATAAGCACCACTTGAAAAAAAACACTGGCTGACTTTTCAAGACTCTGTTTCTAAAACTGGAAATCTTAGTGCCCGCGAGCACACAGTTTGGAGAATTCATTGTCAATTATCCGTTACCAGCATGTCAAGAGAGACATTGACTTGAGACTTATCACCCACACTGGCACACTGGCATGTCACTGATTGTCACATTTCGGAGTCTGTGTCACATCAACTATTCAACGCTGAAAATTGTCGAGCTAAAGGCACATAACTATTAGGATATTACCTATTACTATAACCACTCATAATTGCACATATCCAATGACTAGAAGAGAAGTCTACAAACCTTAAAATATCACCATTGTTTAGGTTGAGAAGGATCTGGTAGCAACGAAATTCTGCTTCACTTGAGCAAGTAATACCCTTGAAACAAATCGATGGTAAGAAAGACTGATATCAAGACTGATATAAGAAAAAACAAGCCTGTGTAAAAGCCTTGTAAAAGCTTTGATTCTTTAGTGTATTGAGAACAACAAACAAGACCAACAAAATTCACTTTATCAACATTTGAAGCGTAATGGCCAAAAAATTACAAGAACGTAGGGGCGACACCAAGTATATGTGAATTGATTTGATGGAAAACTCGTACAAATATAAAAGATGATATGCAACTAGCACTTTCTGCTTAAATGTGTCAGTTCTTTAACGTGCTAGTAATTTGACAAAAAAGATTGAATTCAAAAAAACAAGTGCGATCTATAGCCTTTAAGCACCTTTAAGACCTTGGGTTGTATCTTAAATGAAAAGCTGATAGGGAAGTGAAGCTGGGCTGCTTTCACCAAACATTGAGAAATTTAGTTTAGGCTATCTTTCGGACTTGGGTGACTACCATTCACAAGAGTTAAAATGCCATTTGAATGCATAGACCCAAAGCAAAACACAAAGATATCAGATGAGAACCTTTACCTTTTCAATATACAAGTCTTCGTACATATGCTTCAAACTCTGCAGACATTTGGTCAAGTTTTCATGGTTGATTTTAGGATCAAACACATTGATGTTCTCTTCACACAAATGGTGTGAACAAAATATATGAAACCTGGAGAAAAATATTTTCCTTGGTCAACGGTGGTAACAAATGAGGGCAAGAGAGAACAAGATGTAGTTCAAAGCAGCAAAATTGGCTTTAGAAGAATAACTAGAAGCAAAGATTAAGGAGAAGGGTCATCAAATTCAATCGCAGCTGGTGAAATTGACACGATTCAAATTTGTGCAGCATCATTTTCGAAACGCCTTTGCATACATCTTGTAAGGTATTAGTTCTTTAAAATTTCATCAACTCATTAAAAAAAGTTAAGTAAATAGAAAAAAGGCATTGAGGACGAATGCAGACCCCACCTTGCACATTTCTCTATTAAATCGACGCTGCTTTCGTCACAAAAATGTTGCTGAGTGATGTCCTAAAGCGATCGAGTGGGAGGAAATCAAATGTGTTAAAACACTTCAAATAAAGAATAACCAGGAAAGAAATTTTAACAAATCATAAATAACTAAAAACTCCATGTAGGATAAAACATCCACCAAGACAAAACGACTTCCAATACAACGAGTAGACTTGATCACCTTTCTAATTGCCCGGGTCCTGTTCCACACAAAATCGTACCAATCTGCAATGTTCTTATCACCGGCATCCATGACATTCAACATCAAGTAATTCATGGAAAGCTGCAACACGTGACCAGGCCTCAACTCGTGAGGGAGCGGCTCTTCCTGAAACGGATGTTGTTTGAATCAATGTATGTTTTATTTTTCAGAACACTGATGCATCTTTTCTCAAGTACTAGAGTCTGGGCCTAAGGTAGCCTTAATGACTCACAAACAGCATTCAAAAAATTATTTTGTATTCGTTGTATCCGCTCGCATTCGTATCACTCGTTCGTATCGTACACTCAACTCTTACGCTTTCACGTATATCTTATCAGGATGTTACGCATATAGTTCACGGATCATTGTCTCTCTCTCTCTGTACTTCACATCTTTAATTAATGGTTCATGAAGATAAAACTACAGCGAATTCTGTTATCATGGGATTATAAGACGGGCTCGGAAGTCGCTTCATTCTGGACTAACAATCTATTGGCTTTACTCGGGTTGGTCGTTCTGAGAACACGTCCCTAAGTGTTTTGGGTGTACTATCATAAGGTAGGGGCATCCATACGACAACTGTCTCAAAAACCCAGCAGAAATGAGCTAATTTGTGATAGCTTGTGATACTCATGGAACCAATTAAGGATATCTAGCAGCAGTTTTTAATGCCATGATATTAAATGACAATATGGCTTTTAAAAAAGAAAATGGAAAGTAGGAATTCGAGGCAGTTTACTTGGTCAGCTGATGATCTGCTGTACTCCTTGACAGTTTTCAATGAATCTGCATATGGGCACTGACCACTCATTGGTTCCTGTGACAGAAATCGAATCGCTAACTATGAAAATCAAAATATTCCACTCGATTTCTAACAATGCAGAATGACATTGAAGCAAGCTCCTTGAATCAGTTAATCACTTTAACAATTCCTAGAGATCATTAACTGATCATTACCAAAAAAATTGAATCATCAAATCTTACGAACTGGTTTAGGATGGGGGGTGATGCACGTGGCACGGTGGCTGATAAAATTCAGTTTATCATATATAATTTATTTATCATATATACTTTATTTATCAAAAATTGTTTATCACTTAATAATATACTGTCAATTTACATGAAAGCTATACAATATTTAGAAGTACGAAACTGAGCTAGTGATGGAAAGCAGCAGCTGGTAGAATTATAAAAGATCAAAACTCTAGACTTCCATAAAGTTGAAGAGTAACTGGTTTGTCGATGCGAAAACAAAAAGAAATTACAGCAACAGGACCAAAGTCCAAGCGGTCTAGTTTTCAGAGCGTCTTAAACATCTTTATCTTTATCAAGAAAGCAGGTACTTCGACATATTTTAAGGATATTTTAGCTTGAATTACATACATGTGAATCCATGCCAGTTTTGACTTCGTAGATCGCTAACCTCTGTTGATGTTCTCGTAAATATCGTTCCTGTAATTTAACATTCTCAAAAGGTTAATCTGCATAACCCGAGGAAACTGACGCTGATGCAGCATGACGTCATGAACATGACAAACAGACTTCAGTATTGACACGTAGCTGACAAAACAAGACCATATAGAATAGTGTGACGTATGGCTTTATGTATAAAGATGATAGAAAACAGTGTCGGGTATATCCTAAACAGATTCACAAACTCAAGATATAACATTTTTTAATAATACTTTACTATAGAAAATGATACTTTTTAACAAAAATGTCTGAATTAAACGAAAAGAATCAGTTTCTTTACAAATTCTCGGAAGCCCAAATTCAAAGCTTGCATTTGAGCACATTTTCTCAGTCTCAGCTTCCTCAAGCCCACCTTCTGCTTAAAAATGCAATTTTACGTTTTGCAGTAACAATAGTTCAAAATACCTTTTCCGGGCACATATCTGGACAAGTTCCAATAACTTGTGATGCTTTCTTGATATCCGTTTCTTTCTTCATGCCTAAAACATATTGATGTAAGTATGGGACTAGGTTTTTGAGCATATGGTATCACATGAAATCATAAGAAGTGGTTATTTCTGCTCTATTATTGAAGCTACCTTCTAGTATGAAAACAATATCATGAAAGTTGTTTGGACAAAAAATTAATAGACAAAGCTGCATTGTATTTTGGTGCCAGATGGTGCTTCACTCGAAGGGAATTAGGTGCAAATTAAAAAAATCTAAACCAGATGGAAAATGGACCAAAAATTGCTAACATTTGGAAAAATCTTTTTGCATTATTGAAAATTCACAGCTCTTCATTAGTTCGTCTTTCGAAACCAATTTTTCCTTTTTTATATGTTACTCAAGATAAATCTTCTTGCGATTCTTACTACAAGCATCCAAGTTTTTGTTTACAAAACTGACTTACTACTGCCATCGTTGAAAACTGACAAGCTTTTGAAATAACTTGTATTAGATATAAAGTCAATTTTTTACCTTCCCTGATTTTCTGATCTATCTTTTCCAAAAACTCCGCCTTTTCGTTTGGGTCTCTAGCCACTTGCATTCTCAAACTGTTCACAAAATCTGTTACCGTTTTGTAGAGCGCGTCTTTACGAAGCTGCGTATTCTTATTGCTCTTCTGAATATAAACCAATAACATTTACTTCTTTTAAATTCAGTAAAAACGTTAAAAGAAAAGGACCCCGCACCAACTTATTAACTTGGGCTTAGACTTGAATTGATGGGTAAAGATCTTAAGTATTCACAAGCCTACCTAGCAATTTTCAACTTGAATATTTCAAAAGTTTCAGGGCATGTTGCTTTCTAAGCACTTCTTCAAGTCATTTTTTGAGAGTTTCGATATAAATTTACAAACCAATTCCACAAAGTTTGATAAACCTGCCATTTGCTTATAGGTTTCATATTTAGGTATGTATTAGAAGGTTGGATAGATGAACCTTTGAAATTTAAAAGGTACCTTCACTTCATTTGTCTCCACTGCTTTAGGCATAACTGGTATCTCAGTGGCCAAACTCTCCTCTAAAAGAAGAACTGCTTGATGTTAAATTCAGTAGTTAATTGGCATTCAAACTTTTATTCGAGTGTTATCAAACACCACTGTCACTTCAATGATGCATGATTAATTATAGAAATGTAATCAATATGGGAGCACATTGAGTTAACTTCCTGTGTAGCATGATTGCTAGGAAATTAAAAAATATTTTGACTTTTCAGTAGTCAAAGGGATATTCACAAGATCTTCAAGTTAATTCTGCGCCTGCTGCGGTGGTTTTGTAAAGACAAAAAAAGGACAAAAGCAAATCACCAAACAATGTCTTCCACCCTTGAAAAATTTTGTAACTCATCAAACTCGTTCTAGAGCCCACTATGTGATTTGAGCCTTTTACGACAAACTCATAGAACATAAGCTTATAAACTGGCACAGAGTGTTTCTATAGTGGAATTCCTACTTACCATTACTTAGCATTTTAATAATTATAGAGAGGTTGTCCCTTTTAATGGCGTGCCTGTAAATGATTATTATCATCAATATCATTTCTGTTATTAACTGAACTGAACGCCACATCATTGTCTAATTGTATTACCATCTGCAGCCTTTGGCTTGACAGTCCTTGGTTTGCACCAGAAAATGTTCACTGGTTGAGCACCCTCTCTAAGCAAGGTCCCATTCCGTTTTGCTTCTGCAGCATCGTCCTTCATTAAAAGATTCCAAAGCATGAGCACTCTCTGTGACATTTTCCTTGATCATGTGACATGGCACACAATGTCGAATTGAATATGTATAATGTCAAGAAAGCTGGATAATTATAAGAGGGGTCTAATTTTTTCAAAAACCCTAAAATGAAGGGTCATAACATATTGAAATCCTAAGATTTTTCGAAGTTTGTAACCAAGAAAATGGGAGGATGACTTTTTATATGAAATACATAATTAGAGGGTGGTTGTTAATGAACGGAAACGGGTATGCAAAACTTCTAAAAATGGAGTTCATCATTACAATTGGGAACTTGAGAGTAAGGATATTACCAATCCATCGTGAATTGAAAATCTGTGAATAGGTTTTTGCTTGTTGATTGATAAGACCGATTCAATGACGACATTGAAGTCTTAATGAGTTCTAAGAAGCATCCAAAAATGAGTTCTAGGAATAAAGATGATGACATACATGGTTCAAAAATGTTACAATTGCCGACATTGCGCCAGGGTTGCTGTGCACTCTTTTCAGGTCCCCAAACTGTGAATAGTATGTTCTCAGGAAATCTCTGTTGTTCAACTCTGGCGGGATGCCCATCAACTTTAAGGATGTCAACTCCATAATCAAAGATGCATCACCGGTAAAGATCGAAGAAGTGCTTGAGGGTGCTGGCACTGTTGGCTGAGTTGCCGCTTCAAGATGAAAGATACGGAATAGCTATGATTAGCGACATGATTGGAAACTAGCACTAAGTCAATAAAACAAGGAGCTTTTACATAATGCGATCATGACTAGCGATACCAATCTACCGCAACAAAGAACTAAAAGCTATTATACGTCAAAGATATTTTCAGAAAAAATAAATAACGCTCCATGAACCTGATAAATATCCAAATGATTAGTTGCCAGGATACTGTTTTAAAAATTAAACAAATCTTTCTAACAAGTTGTTTCTATTCAGCTAACAAGCAATATTTAGAGGCCTGGGGAAAAATAGCGAACCAAAACGTTTTGGTATGAGATCACATTATTATACATAAACGCAGCAAACCATTTTCAGTGCTTTCCGCGTGAGTTTCATCTCTCCGCACAGCAACGGGAGCAAATACATCTGTTGTTGTCGTGCTTGGCTTAGAAAACATTTGCAAAGCCGCAGCAAAAGGATTCAGACCCTGTGGAGGCGCCCCAGAAATAGCAGGCTGTGATGCTGTGTTAGCAACAGGTTTCGAAATTGGCTCCTGCTTGATAGGAGCAGATGGTGCGTTTATCTTTGCCAAGGCGAATGGATTCTCATTTACCTTTCCCAATGAAAAAGGGTTTCCTTTAGTCATTGGCAGAGGAGGGGACTTTATTTGGTCTAAAAAGTGGAAAATACATATATTAATAAAAAGCCAACATAATAATTGGTTCATTAAAGCATTTCAAATTTTATGCCAGCCAAAAAATATAGAAATGCAAGTCTTACAATTCATAAAGAATAGATTTGAATATAAAATGCAAGACATAGGTCCTCCATTTTATACAATCAGATGGCATAAGTAGCTTTGTGTTAAAAATGCCTATGTTTTGACCAACAGGGCAACTTCCAAATTCAAGCAGTTGTTTGTTGTTCCAATAACATGTGAGATTGTGAGTCAACACTGTTCTTCTTGGAAATATTCCTAGCTTTTGCTGAATATTTTTCTCTTCTAGGTATGGATTTTCATGATCTACAACTGACTGATGAATTTTTTCTGCAATCAAAGTGCATCATTAACTTTAGGGAAAAACATCCAACTGAAAACACTTAATAGGTGACCATTCTGCTAATTGTTTAGAGCTACCTGTAGCATAAATTAGTCTACAATCGATTTCTAGTGATCTAAAAATCAGTAAGAATCCATCCTGGTTTGAAAAATATTTATCCTCCTTTTTAATCTTACATTGTAACAAAAAGCATTGCCCACCTCCAATCACTGAAAACAGGCCAGGTGCCTCATGTAAAACTGGTTCTTTCTGTTCAGTTGTGGGAATAAGCTCTCTGAAATTTTGAATCATGGAGGTAGATGACGTCTTTGCAGCAATAGCAGCAGCAAATGGATTATTACTGGCCACAGCCTCACTGAAATCATTTGGTGCCAAAGGTTTGGAGACAACAGGTGCTGTAGATGTGTCTAATAGGTAAAAGAGACAATCAAAACCATTGTACACCACGCATATAAAATTGTTTTAAGACATACAAATATTATATTGCAGAAAAATATGAAGACATTGGCAAGCTTTAACACAACTTCTTTCAATTGGGCTTAGCCTTTGACATATAATATTTAGTACACTTGGTAGAATTTATTCCTGAGAATTTAAAAAGGGTAAAAAATGGACTTGGAAGAGTTTGATGAAATAGCTACATTAGCTGTCAAACAGAGAGCTAATGTAGCCTTTACATAAAAAGAAAGAAGTTCAAATGGCAACAATGCATTCGGTACCCAAGGAATATTAATATGTCTAGTTTGCATCTCCATTTGTACACCATAGTAGCTGCTCCAACCTTCTACAAACCTTATATTTTAAATAGGGAAATAATTCACTTTAGAGAAGAATAACTACCCATAAAGGTAATCTACAAAGTGGCATGGCTACAAATCAGATCAGTTCACAGGATAGATTAGAAACAGTAGACGTACCACTCAATGGGAACTGAAAATCCCTCTTTGGCATTAGAGGTCGAATTTCTCTTTGATTACCATCACTTCTAGTTGATAGCTTATTTCTCAAGTCATTTCTTATCAGTTTTGTTGAGCCATCTGCTTTAAGAAATTAATCATACAGTTAAAGGCAATCACCTTCAGTTTTGGCAATCATCTTATACACAACAAAGTTAATATTTCCTAGATAATATACCATTAATTTACACATTAATTTTTCAATTCATAAAATAACATTATTTGCCTCTCAGCTATGAAATCAAGTTGTGTAGCTTCCAAAGCCTGAAAAAAAATTGTTTCAATTCTTTTTAATAAGCTTTCTATGATATTGAAAATGAAAACATTAGCCACTTAGAATTTATCATTGTTCACACGTGTTATAAACTGGGGCAAAAAGTTTGAGAAATGTCACCTCTTCCTGCCCCTAATCGTTTCTTTCTATCAGCAAAATCTTCGTGGCTTGACTTTGTCTTAAACTTGAACCTTCCATCTCCCTGTGGAATTGGCAAGTTTGCTCTAGCACTCTGTGAAAGCCTTCTCACTGCAAGCTTTTTCTTCAAAACAATTAAAGATCAATTCAGAGCTGGTAAACAAGGACCTATTGAAATAAACTGAGTTGAAAATGAGATTTGCAGGCATAGTAGAGAAAGAAAAATATTGAAATACTGAGCAAGGCAAAGCAGTCATTTGCTGAAAGCAAAATGAAATACGCTCCTTTCCCAATGGGCCTACTATCTTGATGTACACAATGCTGAATTTGAAACGATAATAGACGATATGGTCTTAAACGATATGCTCTCGATTACCCCACGCTAAACTCATAAGGGTCACCCGAGATTATCAAACGATAGACATCTTAATGATAGAAGCATTTATTTGTGGCATAAGCATACTTTCTAATCAAAAGGTCAGTGACACTGAAGACATTTAAGACTCAATAGTTAGTAATGGAAATCTATGAGCACAATCAAAACAAATTTAGGAGCACTTGATTTAAATCATGAAAACGCAATTCAGCCAATGTTAATTAGATTCAAGATTTCTTGATTTGAGATCACGCCTCTTTCAAAGAATGCTTAGAACAAAGATCATTTTCTGATTAACTTACCTTCTGTACTTCATATCTTCGAGAGGAACTCATTTTGTAACCAACTATCACATTTTTGAACGGCCAGGCGCCATTGCCTTAGCGAGCAACAACAACCACGTTTCTGTAGAAACGTCGATGAGGTGAATGAAGATAATTATTGACATTATAAAACAGTGTATTTTTTTCTCTGATATGTTGCTGTATTAACTAATCACAAAGCCAATGGGGGAGGGGGTGCAGAGGGACATCGCCCGCATAACCAACAGATTGCTCGTCTTTGCCCACCCAAAATTTCAGGATATAGGCTAGGAGCTCCCACACGTTGCTAAGTTGACGACAACACGATTTGCTCAGAGCAACAAGTAGTACAAATCTCTTTCTATTTCTTTCTACAAGGCCTTGAAAGTATGCCTTAGAATACGACAGCCCCCCCCCCCCACCCCCAATTTCTATGGACTTGATATTCTCCCTCTTTCCCTTCAATGATTGCTTAGTGGCTTGCAGCTCATTTCACTACAATCAGAAAGGCACATATTTCGAAATCAACTTCACTCTAAGCCCATTCAATTTCCACACTAACTCAATTTCACACCTCTTAACAAATTGAATTAGACTCATTCAAAACCATTCATGTGACAATGTCACAATAGCCAATGCTTCGGAAAAGGGATGTTTGAGCCAATTTTTATCATTTTGCCCCCGCCCCCTTGTTCGAAGATGCGCCCGAAAGCCCTAAGAAGCACTTTACATAAGGAATCTGAGTGATACACAGAGTTTGATATTGACGGAATACGAAGAAACAAGATAAAAAACGGATTTATATTTCAGTAGAATTCAACTGCCTTTCGACAACAAGAGATTATTTATTCCCAATGTAAACTACTGCTTTGAAAAGGACAGTCAGCTCCATGAGCTACCTTCAGAAATGTCTGCAACATTCAATGTAGATTGACACGTTCGAAGATAGAGCAGGCCAATTTTTTTTTGTCTGAGGATCACAATCATCCATTAATAACTTGGACTTGAATGCCACATCCACCAAGTGATATTGTCTCAAGCAGCTTTTCCTCTAAACTTCACTTTCTTGATCTTTGAGAATGTAGGTACTTCTCATCTTGGTCCAGAAAGCTTCGCCAATTATTTGCTGGAGGAAAATATTTGATGGCGCGTTGAATGCCAGGGAGAGCTGCAGCTTGTCCTCAGACCTGGAAGCAGAAACTTGCTTTATAAAAAGCTGGATGATTATCAAAAGGAAAAAAATGCAAAAGCAAGTTTATCAGGCCACATGTGTCTGGTATAAAAAAAGAACTGTATCAACGTTGCTGATTGCAAAGAAGTATACAACTTAAAATACAAAGGATTCAATAAATAAATCTAACGGACTCAATAACTGATAAAATATTTTTTGAGACAGTTGTTATTCGGTCAGCTGTAAATTACTCATTTCAAACAGGCTATCAGCTCAAAATTAACAGGGATGACATCGACCAAGATTGATCCATTCCACAATGGTAATAGCAACAATAACAATAACTGCTGATGAGCAATACGTCAGTTGTCGTGAAACTTCAGTGCCAACAGATAGGCCAATGCAAAAACCATATACAGACAATACAGATGGGCAAAAAGCCTGAATCTGCTGAAGTAATTCATATAGTAAATTAACATCAACAGCAGCTTACAAACAATAACTTTTGGGTCATAACTGCTGGTATATTACATGTGACGAGAGACTTACATAAGACCAAAATTGGCTCGATCAGCTCAGCTGCCTTTTTTAGATTCTCGGTGCTTTTCAGGAATCCATCGTCTTAGTAGAATTTCCTGCATTCAAAAAAAGGCCAAACTCTCCTTAGAAACAATAAATTAAATCCAGAAAGAATAAAAAAGAGAATATTTTGTCCATCTTGAAGAATAGAAACAATGTTTACTAGAAGGTAACTATTAGTGAAAATGCAAATATTATTAAAGACATTCATGATACCATCTTCTAACTAAACAGCATGGCTGAAGTCATCAAAGAGTCAAAAGATTATGATGCAATTATTGAACCTGAATCTCTAGTTTCCTCAAAAGATGTGGTGTAGAGAGCTCTTCCTCTGTTAGATCTGTTGGACAGAGAAGTCTGCATGGTAAGAAACAAATGTATATCGTCAAGGCATCTGAAAAGTCAGTAGATAAGAGGAAACCTCTGGAAGTAATCGTGGCAAGATTGTTGAAGTCAAAAACAAACTAGAAAAAAGATACCTTTAGGTTTAATGACAAATGCTACCAGAACTTCCTACAAAGCAAGGGAAAATATGACCAGCGACGAAGATCATATATCAATCGTAAAAATGGGCACATTAAGCTAAAATAAACAATAGTAATAGCTAGATGATAGTTAACAATAACGATAAATAATCGACATATTTTCAATGACAAACGTCGACATGTCATGTCTCTCCACTCAATGGCAACAAGCGTGAAACAGCTTTAATCGAATGGTATCATGTGGTACAGAATCTTCTGAGGCGTTAGAATAATAGAAAGCACAAAGAAAACATGAAATATTTGACAGAGGAAAAATTAAATACACCTTTAACAATACAGGGACGACAGTTGATAATCAGAGGGTTTCTATGACAACTTAATACGCACAACTGCTCAGGTGGGCTTATCTGTTATCTACCAATATTGCTAATGTTTTATAGACATTTGAAAATAGCGAAAGACTTCTCTAACTATTCAAATGTTCTAAATGAAGAGTTGGATACGACGTCCAAGTGTTCACTGGTTTTGCCAAGGATTTGAGTAGCTTTTAATAGAGACCGTGTACTGTCCCAGATTAACAAATGACCCATAAAACGCATTAAAGAAGGGCGAGGATTTACCATCAAAGCATATCAAAATATGAAAAATTAAAATATTTTAACAAAGTGAAGAGAGACTTGAAATCGATCATGACATTAACGCACAATATTTGAAAGCCTTTTAATCAAACGCCATGTACTGATAAAGCCTCTTAGCTATTTCAAACCTAGCTAATACAATTCGTAAACAGGATTCTTGTACAAAATACGCGATACCACCTTTTAACAAAAGCAACAAAAAATATTCATAATGACAATCATACCTTAGCAACACGCTCTGCAACCCGGTTCATACAAGTAAGATACGACCAAGTCCAGGGGAGAGATTCGAGCGACGTTCCGACGTTGCCATCGGCAACAAGATACGCCAAAACGGCATAACTAGAGGAAGGCACTTGAAACTTTCAAGATGGTAACATGACTTAAACAAGTTTTCATTCAAAAAACAGCCTGTTCAGAAACACAGCGCCGCGTCAATTGTGGAGAAGACAAGTTTTGTGTAAGTTGTAGGTTTTACACCGAAAACTCTTTGTTTCATAAAAAAGATGTAGGCATGAAACATAACAACTTCCAATTATCTCGCACAACTTCACACAAATGCCACGATATCTGTGTTTACAATTAGCACTAATATTGCTTTATTGGGTACAGGTTTCTCCTGGTCGAATCTCTTAAATGATCATCTTCATATTTTGTAAGGAAAGCAACGTCAACATCGGAGCTAGAAATTTTGACTCGTAGCCGTCTTTTCCATCGTCTATCCGTCATCAAACTTAACTATCCGTTTCTCAGTTTTACAATGGATGCAGGTTCAAGGGAGTGTCGGCCATACGGACTTAAAGTTTGCAGTATTATGCTTCAAGCAATATTTTTCTTGATTTGACATGGATACAATGGAATATACCTTGAATGGTAGAAAGACATGCCATCTTTATAGAGTACTAAAATAAAAAAATTGAGCATTGTTTTAGCATTGAGGCAAATTGACGCGAAAAGAAATATTTCAACGACGTGAAAAAACTTTCAAATATCTTTTTTGACTTATTTTAATCACAAAAAATTGAACAGCTCTTCAAAACCAATGGCGCACATTCTAATGAGTTGAAAATGGTCTAGAGATCAAACTTACAAAAATCAGAGCCATAAATAATCCCATCACGAACCACCCATCCTTTGCTTCGGAAATAATGATAAACAGCATAAGTCTCGATAAATCTTGCCTTGAGTTGACAAAATCTCCTCCACATTTCAACTATGTTAAGTTCTCTCTGTAAAAAAGTGAAATCTATAGTAAAGCGATTCTTGAAAATTTGAATTGCTCAACAACTGAGCACTTATCTGTCAACATGAAGTCTGTAATAAAAGTAACGAAGATTTAAAGTATGATGACAACGGATTGTTCAGAGCTTCTTCTATAGTGTAAAAAAAGTGATCCGCAATCATAGGGATGTTAACACGGGAAAAGGAATATTATTCAAAATCTGTTAAAACCAGCATAAAACCAAGAAATCAGCATTTGAGCAATCATAATAATTCAGCATTCAAGTAATTAAACAATTTCAATCAATGATGGCTTGGCTAAGAAAGGTTGGGATATAAATACTTTTATCTTAAAATATGGATACTTCATTGCACAGTACTGTAACATCTAGTGACTCAAAGAAATGAAATACCTCATCTTCATCTTTTACAGTGAGACAGCCAAGACCAAACGCCAGGAAAAAGGCCTGGAGGAAAATTTTTTGTAACAATGGAGCCATGCAACTGCACAATGGTTAACATATTATACAAATAAGAGACAAGCTCTGAAATAACTTTATGATAATACTGCTATGTGGCTTTAATGCTATAGCGAGAAAAGCAACAAAAATACCATAAACCATTTTGTAACAAAGGTGCTCCTGCGAGACATTGCAAATTCACTGGAAGTTTTCTTGTAAGTTACACTCTGTTTTGCTTGTATCATTACCAATATCACTATCAAAGCAAACATTCTATAATAAGTTTTCAATCAGTTACTTAGTATTGGAATATGATTTAAAAAAATTACATATGCTATGAATTTTTCTTAACTGTCTCCTCTTGTGAATCAATAGCTAGATTTAACAACAACCTCTTCTTTCAATAGTTCTAGCAGTGGCTGGACATAAATCTAGAACTTTATTTATATAGTACACTTCCACAAATCCAGTTGCCTGTAACACTTTCATAAATGAACAGCCTTGCTAATCGTGTTTGTCAAAACTTTGAGGTTCTGTTGCTTAGGCCATAAATACGGTAGAGAACAACAGTGCTGTGTTCTGCCTCAAGTAGAATATTAGCTAACTGAACACTTTAAAACTTGTTGGAGCATATACATGCATTATTCAATTAAATAATATCTTATTAAAATAGGTGTAAGTAGATGTGTGAGGTTGAGAAAGGGCTAAACAATGTTGCTGAAATGTTGGCATGGTGGTGCGATGTGGCAGCGATGTAAAAGAATTCCAATCAGTAAGAAAAATAAGGTGTGTATTGTGGTGGCAGAAAGAGAAATTGATAGGCTCACTATTGAGAGCCAGAGTTTGCAATCAAATAGAAAACAAACCTCTTCAAGTGACAACATCAAGAATTCATCTACTTGGTATGCATCCTCCAACTTGGCTTGCTTACTTGGAACATCATCCTTATAGTTTTCAAGGTAAAACTCAGAATTAATTCAAATTTTGATTTTTTCAATACTATACAATTCTATAGAATTCATAAAAGGCTTTTTGCTGCAGAAGTCAATTTCTATGTGTTTGATAAAAACAACTGATGGGTGTTCGAAAAATCAGAGAAAGTTTTTAAATTACTGAACATTGATGTTACACAGATTAGCCAACCTTTGTCAATCCCTCTTCTAATGCCCACTCTTCGTGCTGCCTGCATCTAAAGCCAAGAATATCACAAAAAACTGTCATCAAGTTATATATGAAGATCACAGGAAGAACAAAAAACTGGGAAGTTACTTGAGAAACTTACCTTTCAGCATGAATTTCATTGAAATGGGCTATCCTTTTTTCCTTCTCTTCGTTGGTTACTGAAAAGATTAAGTAAAGCTTTACTGTAGGATAAATGGTAACTGACTTGTCTAGCCATAATCTTTATCTGGTATATAAACTTAGTAAAACTATGTTTGAAATAAATACCACCAAATCATATGAAATACATAAAAACAGGTCAAATTGGTGGATTTTTGTAATCTTTTCTCAAGATTGTCTTTGCATTCTAATCAAAGTTCTCATGTACTTGGCTGAGCATTATAATGTCCTCCTCAACATATTTGGAAAAGCAAGATAACACAAAGTTCTTCTTATATGTATTTGTATTTTAAAGCACACAGCAAGTAAGTTGGAAAATCCAACTCAAGAAAAATACAAAGCTTTTTACGTTTTCCACTCATGGCTCCAGTCATTTTATTCCTGCACCTTTCATCAAATGTATTACCGAACTTTTGAAACTGAGGTTCACTTTGCGATAAATTTCCTTTGCCAAAAAACCCCTAAAAATTTAAAATCAAAGTTTTAATCTCCAGATACAAGAGACTAAAGCTATTGAAGAAAATAATTTAGTTCTAAACCACATTACACAAACATAAGACGATGGGCTACACTGGCTTTCTGTGTCTTTCTCGATGCAAAAGTAGAATTCAGTGCTACTAAAATCTTCATTTTTTATCAAACATATCATTGCAATTGTCCTATTTGTTCATAGATACCAGATATTCATGTTGCTGTAAAATTAATTTGCGCGTGGGACCATGGTTACCATTTTGTATAAAAAAGTCATATCTCCAAGCTTGCTAACAACAACGCCATCCCCTCTGAGGCTTCCAAAATAATGATACCAGCGAGCAGAACTAGCAGGCTTTCCAGTAAGACTCGCAATCGGAACTGGAAATGGAGCATCACGTTGAATATTCCTCGAGTTCTTTTTCGGTCTAAGTTTTCGTAAATCATTTTCTTCGGTCGCCATTTTCTACCACCCTCGATTTCAGAATGGAGGTCGTTTTAGCGCAATGTTGATAGGGGGGATCTAAAGGTGACTTGAATGATCTATTAAAGAGAAATAACAATCGAAAGAACAATTCTAGCAAATGAGTTTAAATAGAACATTAAAGATTAGTACTTTTTTGGCTCAATGAAAATAGTTTGTCTTGAGAATAGTGTTTTTGGTAAGCCATTTTATTGATTAGTCAATCAGTCAGGCCCCCGTGATGGTTTTGGCGGTAATTTTCAAGCGAATTCGTAAACAGTGGACGAGAGAAGCATTAGGAAAATCTGAGTAAGGTATGTCCCTGATGGTTTTTCTAGCCAGAGCACATCTTCTCAGTATAAATTTGAAATCTCGTTAATTCAATGCTGTTGTTGGGTAGCTATTTGGCAAAAAGAGCCGTTTTCCTGCCTAATCCTTTGTGTTCTGACTTGCTTTTCCGTCAACTCTTGTAAGCTTGGTTTCCATTCTATGCAGATTTTGGCAGTTAATAGAACTTGTGTTATTGATTCAAAAGTACTTTTGAGTAGTTTTCCAAACATTTAATCCAATAATGCAAAAGGCAGGCTAGAGCTTTTTAGAATTTTCGCTAAATATGTGGAAACTTGCTTTGCTGTGGAAATGTGCTTTCACAAAAAGGCCTGTCTAGTATCAGAATACCCACAATTTTTAAAATACACTCATTATTTTAAATACAGTTTTGTATTTAAAATAAAGATTTGTTTGACATATACTTATCAAAATCTATAAATTCAATTTGTTTCTTCAATAATCAAAAGTAGTTAAAACTCTTAGAGATGTTTGTTTGTGTGTATGAAAAGAACAAATGGAGAGATGTTTTCTAGTTGACACAAAGACAAGCCTGTTTTCATTACCAAATGTTTTTTTCTTTCCAATCATTTTTGTTTCACAATTGGTAATTCAATACTCAATCATTTTTCAAGGTAACAAAGACAGCTTGAAAGTTACTTATTTTCTTATGTTCCATCCATTTAAGCTGGAGCCACTAAACATAACCAAGTCAATTTTTGACTAAAGAAAGCAGTGAAGTTCATCTGCAAATTCCAGTTTGAAGTACATTGAAACCCTAGAGAGTTGAAAAACGAAGATAACAGCATTTGTGGTTCTTTTTTACTTTTTTATATGCTGTTTCTTTTATTTAGATGAGATGATACGATTTCAAAGATGGCCACTGGAGATATAAAAAACAATCTGCAAAAACTTGTCAATGAGTTGAAAGGCATATCATATGACATCACAACAATTGATTTTGATGCTTTGACTCATGGGATACCATCTGGATTTTTACCCATTATTCATTATACCTTTCTTGATTACTCACTTGACCTGGCCTCTTACCTTGCCAAAAGAAATTATGAGCTTTATGCTAGGACTGATCTTCGATTTGTAGAATCAGTATTCAAAATACTCATGAAGGAGTTCTCTTACAAACCCAATCTTAAGAAAGAACAATTTTTGGCACTTGGATTTGCTGAAAGAAAGATCATCTTCCTGACAGATTTAATAAAATTTTGTAAAGAGAAAACGAAGACTATTTCATCTAAGAAAGCTAAAAGATTGAGAAACCTAAAGTCTTTTGCCCAAAGTAAAATTGCCAACTCAAGTCAGGCTGTTGTTGGCATTGGTGCATCGTCCAGCAACCAAATGTATCCTGTCAGATTGGAGGAGAGCAGTGATGTTAAAGTACAGACTATTTTTGATGAAGAAGCAAAGGAATCTGTCATTGTAACAACTAACAGACTGTTGTCAGATGCAACCGCCAACTTGCCAATACCGTATCCTGACCCATATCCCCTTGCTGAACAAATATCCCAAAGTGGCAATATTCCTCAACCATCAGATTCACTTATTATCACTCCAATAAAGGACACAAAAACTGTTGCTGAAGCAGACTTTGAATATGAATCTGTTCCAAGGAAAAGTAGGGCTGACATAATTGACATTGAAGATAGTGGTCCAAAAGTATTTAGGGTTGTCAGTCATCTTTTTGATCAAGATGAGGCGGGATTATCACAAGGAAGCAAGCCTAACTTTGAAAACAAGAAAGATGGTAGATTTAATAAAGCAGAAGATAGCATACATCCATTAACATATTTAGATACACAAGATGAGTCTGAAATGAACCAAAAGCAGGATAGAAGCATCAAAAGCAATACATACCATACTTCTCCTGAACTGTCTACTTGTCACTGTAAAGGTAATGAATCACTTGTAAAGGAACTTCAAGAACAAGTACAGTTTCTCTCTTCAAGTCTGAAAGATGTTATCACAATAAACAATGACCTTTCTGCAAGGGTTGTTTTGTTGGAAACTCATTGCAGACTCATGAAAGGCAACATTGAAGCCATACTTTCAAAACTTCATAAAGAAAGCGAAGAAGAAGCTGTTGGACAAATTACAAGTGCAGAAAGACAAACTTCATCTATGAATCAGAGAGGTGCCCAAAGGCAACTTAGTTATGTTGATCACAACATACAAAAAAAGAAGAATTATGAATATTCACCAGATAAATACCAGGATGCTGACACTTCCCTCCCACCTGATTTTCAACCATTAGTAATTGGCAATGAAGATATTACCTCTCCTTTCCCAAAGCAAAAGGTTAGCAGCAAAGATGATGGTAAAGAGACTAATGATCACGAGAAAGAAGATTTGCTTGCATCACAAGAAGAACTTCAACATAGCCCTATATTTAACCCTTCAGTAGGAGATAGACCTGCCCTGAGTCCTCTAATGGATCTGAGTTTTCTTTTATGGAAGAAGGAACAAAAACAACAGTCAGGAACCTTCAAAAGAGACTTGAAGAAACAATGAACTTATTCAAGCTGTCATCAAGAATATCAGTAGTAGAGGATCCAGCACAGACTCTTACAGACTAAGACTCTAAACTAAAAAAAGCATCTACATTATCATTTTGGAAAGGAAAGTTAAACTGTTTTGTTCCCTCCCAACCGTTCTTGTTTAAGTATTCCTTTGTAGAGAGTGCTAACTAAAACCTTCAATCATTTCAATTCAACAAAACAAGTTAAGAAATCTCTATTAGTGAAAAGTCTATTCAGTCAAACACAGATTTTATGCAGTCAAACGACATCTATAACATGAAGCCATAAATTGAGTTTTGTATGTCATATCAATGTTTGCAATTTGATACAAAACCAGTATCTATTTCTTCAGACTAGACAATGCTCTATTTGAATAAGAGCTGAAGAATCTATCTGCATATCTGATTATCAATTGCATTAAGGGATTAACAGGTTGTCATGTTTGGTTTCAGTCTTTAAGCAGACATGTGACTAAAACATGAGAATCCAGATTGGTGATTGGTCAAGCCCATAGATACAGGATGTTATTCAATCAATGACATAGAAATGGATTGAAGGTGTATGCATCATATTTTGTTCTAGTTTTGAGTTGGAGATTCTGGTTTCAATATGGAAAATTCGAAATTCTAAAACTAGGTGTTTCATTGTGAGCTTGATTTCTGTGTTGACCTGGGTTTAAAAAAACTTGCAGGTTACAGCAGGGAGACAGCTCAGCAAAAATGGAATCGTCAAAAATGGAAAAGAACATCAAGAAAACATAAATTTTTTTATAATTTATTAATGAATCAAATCTTTGAATTTTCGGATTAAATAGTTACAAAATAAACTAGATTGGAATTTCTTTGGGGCAGGATTGACTCAGTGCACTAATTAGAAAACTAAAAATATTGTTTTTCATAATACCTGAGTTAAGCATCAAATACATTCAAGACATAAAACACCTTTTTAATAAAGAAATATGTATCATAGCAAGGACCAAAACATTCAAGTCCTTGGATATTAATTCAATTCATAAGCATGTTCTTTATCATTATTCTATCACATTCTATCAAATACACAAGCCCCATTTTCTAGCAATATCAAAAAGTAAAAATATTTAGAGAATTAACCACTCTGACTAATTTGTATCCAAGCATACAATTAATGTATTGTTGCTATATATACCTATTCCAGTCACAGTAAACACAAGACAGCTCTTAGGGAACTATTTAAACAAGAATAAATTCAAGAATGTAAATTTTACTTTTTGGGTAAAGGTAGTGGTATGGAAATGAGCAATGAACAGCAGAGGACATCAGTCTTAAATGTGATTAAGGATATATTATTTTCATGGAACCAGCGACGAAACTCTAAGCATAAATGACAGATGATTCAAATTAAATTAATTTTGGGTTTTAAAACCACCTAAAACCGTCCATTTTGATAAATGAGTACCGTTAACTTTACTTTTTATTCTAAGTATATGAGCTGCATTTGTTCAACCACTGAATAACACTTAAATAAAAATTTAAAAATCACCTTCGAATAAATAATGAAAGTATCTGTCTGTGGCAATGAAAACATACTTTCAGGAAAACCCATAATAGTGATGTTACTCTTTGAGGACAATAGCCTTCAGATAATCTCACTTTCATGTTCTTTCCTTGCAGGATTAGACATACTAACTCTTGATTACCATTCTAAACTGCATAGTTTTATTATCAACATTGAACTCAAGAATTATCGTATTTTCATTGCAAATCTTCTTCAACTAGTAGATATCTGGACAATCAGACCAATTGCGCTCAAAATATTTGTTCTTGTAAATCCAGTCTTCTTTCCCAGTCCATTTATTAACTTCAAATTCAAACCATCTAAGTATGAAAAAGAATGGATTTCAATAATTTTTCCATTCACCCCAGGAGATTTTTGCTACATAATTTGACTAGACCTTGGTGTCCTAGTCATAGTCCTAGATATAACAGCTCCAATAAGTAATTAACAGCAACAAAACATAAGCTTGTTGAAGAAGATAAAATTGATTACCTTGTCTTCCACTTCTCCTCCTTTTGGTGACGATCTCTTCTAGCTGCCCTTTGTTTTTCTTCTAAACGAAATTTCTCATCTGCTGCTAAATCTAAGTAAGAAAGCAAAATTATTAAAAGGACATAACAGGAAAATCTGGATATAATTACCAAGATACAAAGTTGACTACTGAAAAGCACTTGCAGAGCAAAAGTTACTCTGCAGATGATCATCATTTAAAAAAAGCTGGCAAATTAAGAACTTGAAATTGGCACTTTCATTATAACTAATTCTGAGAATAAAAGTTTTCAAATAAAGAAACATACCAATATCTCCGTTTTCTAAAGCTCTAATATCTGGTCTGAGTCGACAGTCTGTTGGTGCAATCTGGAAGCCAATGGAATTAAATGGGTGAACTGTCAAAACCAAAAAAATAAGTTTGCTTCATATATACCGAACAATGGGGTCAAACTGGATGAAGGCACCTTTTTGCGCTTGTGGAATGAACCTTGATTCAAAATTTGAACTCCTATTGATTTGCTTTCGCTATGCCAGTAAATATTAGAAGCATATTTTCTACTTCGTACAACGTCTTGATAGCTTTCATTTTGAAAAAAATAGATTTAGGTCAGAGAGGAAAATTTTTTATTGGTTACACCAGTCTTTGTAATATGAGCGCACGCCTCCACACACGCGCAAATTGTCCAAGACGTGCTAATCATCGCACGCGCAAAACAAAGAATTTGCAACAAAATTTTTTAAAATTGCTTATGTTTCGAAGATGTTGAAAGCAGTGGTAACTCAAAGTCGTCAAATTAGGTCTCCTTAAAAGCAGCACCCAGTTAGGATGCCAAGGGGATTGCTGCATATAGTTAGTTTACATCAAATTAATGGCTTGCCAATAACACTGAATATGTTAATGTCTATAGCAAAGTATCACTTGGTCTGTAAATTATCAATTAAGCCACACCCTCATTTAAACCATGTCCTAAAGCCACACCCAACTGTCGGCAGATCTCAGCGTCAAATCACAAAGTTTCCAAATTAGTTAAACAGACCTTTTATCAAAAAGCATGCTTATGAAAAGAACTTTTCAAAGCTCTCCTGCTTTTCAATACCAATATTTTTACAAGACCTCTAGCACAGTTTCTCACACCACTATTAGTGGCTAGGACTCCTGTTAATAAGGGCTTGCGTGGTGTAATTTTGAAGTATTAAAACATATCTTGTTACAAAAGCAGTCTAGAATTTTTGATGTCAGAAAAATTTCTGATTAAATTCATGTAGTTGAATGTCGAAGGAAGCGCGCATTATTTTCCTTCATCTTGCATTGTAAGTTACTCTAAGAAGCACTTGATCAACCAGACAACTTCAAATTGATTTAAAATTCATGTTTCGCTTGGATCCGTGCGGTCTGATGTGAAATAGGCACCAGCTTTCAGCAATTCTTGCTTCTGTTGCAAGACGCGTTGCATTGGACCGTGCGGCGTTGCATTGGACCGCGCGGCATTGCATTGGATCACGCAAAATGCTTACTCAAAGCGTGAAATCGAACGTGAAGCAGGCCTTTATCTCTGAATATAGCTTTGATTGAAATATTTGGTTTGCGATATATATTCAATATCATGGCCGATGCATTGTTTGGATTAGCAATCGCTAAAAAAACCTTGGCATACGACCAATGACCATCTGCTTACACAACCATATGTGCTCATGCAACAGGGGTACAATAAACATTTTTGGTTGGGCTTTTTAATAAGAACACAAAGTGGAAAACGCAGTTTTGATTGAAAAACAGTGCGAATAAGAAACTTATTGCATAAATTATTTCAAACGAAACTAAGCAAGCATTAACAGGTGATCTTACTGTTTCTTTATGTTCCGTACGTAACTCATTCAAAGACATCGCAAATTCAGTCATGTGGTACATCTAAAAAAACATTTAAAATTGTGATAATCAAAGACAAAGTTCATAATGGGATCCGATTAAAGCGTTTTAGGTCAAGCAAAAGCGTTTCACTTCGTGTTGTTTTAGGCTAACAATCATGGTTCCTGTAAGCTAACTGTCTTGCCCGCTGACTAAATAGCAAGAAAGTACGTAAATGGCTATTTGTTTTTGTCGTTGTCTCTGACAGATAACGCAGGTTGGCGAATAAACATAATCATTTGAGATTTACATTTGAAAATAAGTATTTGGAACTTTATAATTGTGTTGCTAAAAAACCAAAAAATCTTGCTGATGTCCTTGGATTTGCTCAGGCAACCAAGCTTGAACATTTTCATAACTTTGACGTTTGGTGATATTTCAAATCGCAATACAAACAAACTCAGATATCTGAATAAGTTGAAAATCGAGATAGAAGACGAGGAGATACCTCTGCTGCGTAGGATGGTTTCCTTCTAACTTTCCAAATCAAATCAGCGCCCTCGGGCAAAACGAACTCTCCCTCGCTCTGCTCATTTTTGTCATTCAAAAGAATTTCTGGCTGGTCGGCCGGGCAAGAATAAAAGTGCGAGGTCCAGTCTCCTTTCATTAATCGGATTTTGTTCTTTCTGAAAACAAAAAGTATGACGAAATGGAAATCATGTCACAATTTGGCCAGAGCGCAAACGCATCAAGTTTAAGTGCATGGTGTCATTATAAAAGGCCTCCAAAAATGTGTTCTTGTATCTGTACCAGATCTGATGGGCAGCAGCATCCAAAGCAATTGTATCCAAAAAGTTGCAAAATACTAGCAAAAATTGAAGGCTATATACTCGGCTGGATCTCTAGAAAGGTAAGCAATTGGGTTGCAAGAAGGCAAAAGCTTAGAAATGTTCTTGCTTAACGCAAATTATTTTTAAGATAGATTCGGTGGAGCGAAAACGTATAAGAAACTCTATATCGTTGGTTGTATCCTCAAATATATACAACGTGACTATATACAATAAATATCAAAAACTTGTTAGTCCGTTATCAACGTATGTGTGACTCGATCGTAACCTCGCTACTTCAAAAGCTTGACTTTACAACATAGGGCATGAACGAGTATGCACGAAGGTAACACAACAGCAAGGCCATAGCAATCCCCCAAAATGGCGCGGGCCACAAAATACATTAACTTCCCAACACAAATAGTCGTAGACGATCATAGACAGCATCTTTTGCCTAATCAAACAAGTATTTAACTATGACCAGCTTTGAAATCAAATCCACCTTTCACAACAAAATCTTTGGGCAATGGCCTTTGCATTGATGCCCCTCCCAGTTCATACAAAAACTTCCTCGTTCACTTTTTTTGAAAAACCTTCCAAGTTATCCACCACCCTGCGCATGCCTCTAAACGCTAGTCTGTTCCTCTCAACAAATAAATTAAAATAGTACCCAATGCTGTTTTCAGTGTGAAACATTTTTCGTTCGCATAAATGCTTGTTTACTGTCTGTCCATTTACTTTTTCAAAACAGAAAAAGCATTGCGATTCTAAACGACTTACTTCTCGTCCATGACACACCCTTCAACTTGATTGATGTCTCTTCCAAACCAACCAGCTGGCTTGAAATTTAGGCTGCATTGGTGACCCGATCGGTGAGAAACGATGTCAACAACACCAACCTGCAATCAAGGTAAACACAGGGTAAAATAGAAGAGCTCAAGTTAGTGCTCAATTATCGCTTAGTTTAAGAGAAGAAGCTTCGAACAAAGAAAAGGTCAGAATCAAATGAAAAATGACATAATCTGAGCTAAAAAAGATAATACTACACCAGAAAAAATAAGCATTCAATACTTCCATGTAAAGTTAAACAAGAATCAATCAAGAAACGGAAGAGCTCCCACCTACAGAATATCTCGGCAGACCCTTCAAACCCTTTAGAAGTTCTACAACCTTTAGAAGTTGCAAACTTTCAAAATCTTCCCGCCCTCTTAAAACAAAGTGGTCTTAAATCAAGCATAATGGTAATATATTCTCCAATCGATGTTCTTCTTTAGAACAATTATGATTGACTAGTTTTTAAAAGAGGGACATGGAAATGGGCATAGAGGTGGGGTTTCCGTTAATTTTGACTGGCGCAAGGATTGTTTGTGTGGAAACTTTTCTAATCTACGAGTGAAAGAACACTTGTTTTATCTAGTACTGTACTCTTAGAGGATGAAAACTTGCTCACCAATTCTATCCATAATGTTCCTACAATGATGTTATGTACAGCGGTTTGCACTGGGCCAAACGTGTAGGCCTCATTGTATCTAGAAGCGAAACGTGGTATGAAAGATGATATCATTGCTTACAAGGATGATATCATTGCTTACAAAGATGATACCATTGCAAATAAATAATGCTTCAGCTCAGAGGTGCCTGCCTCAAACGCATGGACGTAATAAGGCCTATACACGAATGTCAAAAGAAGTTGAAAATACAAATGACATTGTTTGTACTTGATGCTATTAGATTCTGGAACAGCAAAGCGGAATTCTGAGCTCAATTTTGAGTAATAAGCAGAAGCACTGTGGGAGGAGCACTGAAGAAGTTTAACTGAGCACAGGAATTTGTCCACAAAAGCATCAAAAGGCTAAAACTGATGCTTCTACAACAAAGGAAGTTAGAATATACATTTTGCTTCCCAGTTTAGCCTCAAGGTAGACGAACAGATATCCTGACTCGAGCATAACCCAACACAAAATCAAAATTACCAACATCTTACTTGCATTCCGGATGGGAGAAAGTACTAAATAAGCAGCATTCGTAGTCGAGTATTCGCGATTGCTTGAAATTCAAATGAGTACTCACTTCGGTATTTCGACGGTTAGGTTTCCTTTCGTCCTAACTTCTATGTCCTTGCCCCAGAACTTGAGAGTAGGCTCTATTGAGAGGTACATAGAAAAGCCATCTCCTTCGCAGTGGAGAGCACTGATTGGCGGATGGTGGCTGACTTGCTCCGCTACCAGTTTAAAACCAAGGTCTTCCCTGAAAAGAACATTTGCCTAATGTTAACAAGGAACGGAGAAGCTCTTTACATTTCTCAAACGAATATCGAGTAATGAGAATTTCAAGCAGGTTTTTTCAATGCTTGATACTTTTACTTAAAAAACAGAAGCATATTTTGGGTAAGCTGCAAAATGGCTTGCTCTAAACGCAGTTTCCAAAACAGCTTTTCGATAATATCCGATGAAACAGCATTAACGTTTAAATTGGTGACACAATTATGTAGTTGTCTAATGAAACTTTTAGAAAAAATATTGCTTTCAAAATAACATGAATAAAGACAAACGGGGAAGAGTAGTTAAAAATATCAAACTGCGAACGATCCGGCATCATGTCGATAAAATTATAAAATAATCATTTGCTACATAGCATTGTGTACGGTAGAATGTGTACATGATAAATAACATAAAATTGCAAAAAGGATGAGACTGTATAAAATTAGGAATTAACTCGATACAATAATGATCAGTAGTTTTGCCTTGAAGGGAATGGGAGCAGCATTAAGTGCCTAACATGCCACCAACCTGATAAGTTCGTATGTTTCGCCAAGCAGAGGGTTGAACGGTTTCCCAATTCTTTCTGCATTCGGGGACTGGGCACTAACAGCAAAGCCAGCCATGAGCTGCCATTATTAAAAAATGATTAGATTGCCGCAAGAAATGGCCAGGAAATACCCCGAGGACTAACTGCCGCATTTGAAATGGATCGCTCTTAAGAGGAGCGGATGCGCGTTTCAAATTTCATGGCCTTACTCCACGTGCTAATTTCATAAACTTGCAGACAGAAACATCTAGGCCTATAATTCCTTGAATTTGAAATTGTATACAACTTGCGTTTTCACGACAATTACTTTTCAAAACAGTAATAAGCAATAAGCAATAAAATAAGCAATGTGAAAATGAGACGTCTTGTTTTGCAAATAGACAGATCTCTAACAATTTGAGCACAAAGCTTAAAGATGCCTGCATTGTCAGGTAGTGTTAAAGTGAATGCACAATGATTAAATTCAAGAAATAATAAGAAAATGATAAAATGACGAATGGAAGATGAAAATCAATAAAAAGCAAATGACTTTTCGGAAGCCAACATCACAAAATTTACGACAATCATTATAATACCATTATACTAATAAGGCATTTTCAGGTATATCTTATTGAAGTAATATTCATTTCGATCATAATAAGGTGTTGTTGTAGGTAAAGCGTATTGATCGATATCAATAAATAATGAAAAAAGTAATTTGCCTTGCCTCTATTCGCTTTACCGGATCATCTGTTTTGGCCGCTTGGGCGATTAATTCTATGTAATTTCCATACTCAACAATTCTTTGCAAAAACGACAGAGGCTCGTTGAATACCACTAAAGAAATGAGAGGAATTCGATTAAAGAGAGAATTTTTCAAAGAGTGCCTAATTGAATCTGCGAAAAATAACTACCATTAATGATTCAGGCGAATAATTTTAGTACCTGGTATGAAATTATATATAGAAGCACCTGATGGATATGTATATATATAAAATACATAAGATATGTATCAAGCATGGTCTTTTTATGAACTGACTAGCTTTTCATTTGACTTGCATTTCACATGTTTTCAACGTACTTTCAACCAAACTACTGCATTTAATACAATATGCTTTTCCTAAAACCTGAATTAGGGTAAAAATGAGCTTTTTATTGCAAAATGAGAAGCCTCGAAAGGGTTTTTAGCCTAAGTTCTAATGTATTAATCAAAAATATGATTCAAGATTTGCTCATACTGCAGCAACCATATGGGTCTCTGAAAATTTAATATCACTCCAAAGAGCTGGCATCTGATGGAAATTTTGTCGGTTTATAATCCAAAGTTATGGTTAGGGCGTCGGTCAAAAAATATTTGATCAAAGAGGTTTTCACAACGATAGTCCAATCGAGATTTTCAAGATGCTCAACTCATGTAAGCTAAAAATGGCTGACAGAAACAAGAGAATTTTTACAGATGCGCCATATTGCAACATCGCCTTGTTGTTGATGAATCATCCAAATCGTCCACAAAAAAGATTCGCTATCGACTAATATGACAAAACAAACCTGGCATAGCGATTCTCGATAGATCCTGTAAAGAAATAAATTTTTTAAACTTAAAACCAGAAAAAAGTTCTTTGTGTTTTAGATTTTATTTCGCATTTGATCACTGGCACTACACGAAATGTACAAGAAATATGGAAGCAAATTTGGTCTGAGCCGCTGATTAAGCTGCTGAAAAATAAGGGGACGAGAAGCAGCGAGAATCTCAAAAATGGCGCCCAACGTGGGGATGTGACATCATTTAATGGCGAATGAATGACCAGATAAACTCTAAAAAACGCATACGAATCTCGACAGATAATGAATAATCTTTTTGCTCGATGAATTCGTACAATTTGGAACAGACAACGTCGAAAAACATGTGCACTTGCCTTTCCTATTGCCTGTTTGAGGACAGTCCAAACACTGAATTCGCTTCTTGAGTGCATCTTGTGGGGTAGACGGTTTCTACAAATGACATGAATAGGATAAGTCTTAGAAGCTCTTCATGGGGGCTAAAGCTGATTAGTGCCCTTCAGATCTATTGATATTATGTTCTGCTCTTAACATATCGCGATAACGTAAACATGTCGAGTACCATGTTCCTTCGTGACAAGTATCATGTTCCCATCTTCTAGTTACATATATTGCTAAACAGCATGGCCGTGGAGTAAGCCAAAGGGATTTCCATAACTAATAAGCAAAACCTCGAGTAAAATTAAATTCAACAGCATCAATGCCCATTTTTTAAAGTACCTGTATTTCGATTTGTTCAGTTGCAAAGTTTCGAGACTCTTCTGCACGGCTCCAAAACTGCCATCCCTAATTTCATCCAAAATGCCTTTCTCCTCGAGGATAGTAGCCCCGTTTTGAAATGAGGGCTTTTGCAACTCTTCTAAGTGGAGGCCATCCAGAAAATCCTTGCCGGGGTTCTCGCCGATGGTAACAAAAGTCCCATTTGGCCTGACCTCTGTTGACATTTGAACGGAGCGTTCAAAACTGTCCATAAACTCGAGTGGGGCATCGTAGAATTCTTCGAAGTCCTCCAAGTCCGAATCAGTCTCAATAACTCTATGGCTCCCCTGAAAAGCGAAATAAAGGTCAGATAATATCAAGAAATGTCATCTCTAATTTGCTGGTGCTCTGATCATAGCAAAGACACTTGCAAAACAGTGAATGGCTTTACATATCATACTGCAATAAGAAAAGTATCTGCTCCAAATAGATGCTCCAGAGCAACAAGTGCCCTGCCCCTTCTTATCAATAAACGCTGCAAGAAAAGCTCTTTGACCAATTATTCATCCTCATTTCATAATCTGTCTTGCGCAGGTGGAAATAAAATTACACTTTCACCTATGGTATAAAAAAGGTTTCCTTATCGAGGAATAAAAAACTTGCGATTAGCTGATAAATTGATATGAAACGCAGATGGAGATTGAATGAGCCTTCCCTCTGCTTTGATCACAACATGAGATGTTCCCCGATAAGTAAAATGCAGTTACTATTGAACAGCGACATTACAACTGATAAACTGTAAGTTATCTTTAAGATAACAAAAACATACTCCTCCTCATTTGTGAAAACCTTTTTAGCACTTATCCTTTACGCAAAGAGCAAGTTGGCAGCACGTTG
The DNA here is from genome assembly GCA_003864495.1 of Nemopilema nomurai. Lineage (NCBI taxonomy): Eukaryota > Metazoa > Cnidaria > Scyphozoa > Rhizostomeae > Rhizostomatidae > Nemopilema > Nemopilema nomurai. The sequence continues at coordinate 841,191 of ML133443.1, forward strand.
AAAATCTACGTGTGGCAGAGGCAGCAGAGGGAATGCGAAGACAGCGTTTCACTATAGGCAGGTAATGGGCCGCGAGGGGGGAAACGGGTGGTAAAGCAATGGAGCGGAGGGTATGTAGAGAGAGGGGTGAAAAGAGAATTAGGGGAAAGGATGAGAGGAAAGAAAGGAGAAGGGAAGATAGAAGGAGGGGGAGGGGGGAAGAAAGAGGAGAGAATGATGAAGAGGGAATGGAGAGGAGCAAAGATAAAAAAGAAAGAGTAGAACGAAGAGAGGAGGAGGGGGGAGGGAAGGGAGGGGGAGGGAAGGGAGAGAGAAGGGAAAGGTGAGAGAAGGGAAGGGAGAGAGAAGGGAAGGGAGAGAGAAGGGAGGAGAGACAAAAATGGATAAGATGAACCTAAGTTAAACAACATCACTTAGGAATTGACATGACAAAAACAATACGATGCCTATCGCTTTGGTAACGAAATGATTTCAAGTGAAACGACGTCAGGGAAAACTGTCACGTCGTGGGTAGCCCCCGCTCCTTCAATTTGCCAGAAATGCAACCTGTCCCTTGTGCTACGGCCACAATGAAACATGTACAGCTAACATAACACTACTGATTGCAACTTTACAGAAAATTGTCACATGTTATAAGCTTTCCAGACTGACAAAAGGCAATAACTATGTCCTTGGATGAGAGCTGGATACCGATATTTATCATTGCAGGCAACAAATTCTTTGACGATCAGAGACCTACCATGTTCAATTCTTTTTTGGAGGGCTCCACGTTTTCCTGAAACGGTGTTTCTTTCATCGCTTTGAGTACAAAATCAAGCGAAAACGATATCGTACGATGGTTGAACTATTTCAAAGCCAATTGTAGCAAACTGCATTGTGACACAACTGATTCAACGTTACCACAGCTCATTGTAATGAGAAATTAATCCTTTTTCATGCTTCTGTCGACCACTGGCGAATCTCGATCATTGTACCATAAAATATCAAAACCGAAGACTTCAACTTCTAGATCAAGCTGTTGCAAAAGACAATGAAACAAACACGAGTCCTCGAAAACTGTCAAAACAGATGCACAAAATCTCCTCTCTGTGTTTTGAACAAAGCAAATATTAGAGCCGAAGCAATGATCTGTGGAATTTGCGAACTTTGAACATTAGAACACCAAGGTTGTCCAGTTGCAGTTTGGTTGCTGTATGACAGCGAAAAAGGGCCTAGGCAGGTACGTGTATACAAAACAACAGCAGCATACCGAGGCTCATTAAACAACGAAACAGATAGGCAAACAAAAGCACATTTGCTCCGCGCAAATCTCATTCAGTTTGAAAACAAGAGTTCCTTTGGTGAATACAAAGCAGGTCCTTGACGCTCGTGCTGCAAGAATACTCGCCCGCAGTCAAAGCGAGACTACAAAGAAGTACGAACTTCCTTCATCTGCAGCGGTCAGAAGAGGACTACTTTATTTTGATAAACACTTTGGTTGTCTGCATCGTTTTTCAAAGAGAAAACGAGAACTATAAGCATATTAGTGTTTGCTGCTCTAAAAACAAATGAATTTTAATTGATGGTGTCTGAAAAGCAGTTGTGATGAACAAGAAAAACAAAAGCTGCTCTTTGTTTTGATTGAGTCTTGATCTTAAAATATCGTGAGATCGTCACTAAATCTTCTTAGCCGAAAATTGTAGTTGAAACCCGTCAGGAAAATAGGAAATCCAGTTGTTTTCCAGCAACTGGTAAATCAATTATGCCTCAAAAATTGCATCCTTCATGTAGCACTGACAAAACGAGAATCATCCACTTTGTACAATAAAACCGGAATCTCAGGGCTTACTTCTTCGTAGCGATGTAATGCATGCCACGAGCGTTTCGAATACCTTAGTGGATTGAGGTCACTCAAGGACACCAGTAAAGTCAACCATCTACCATTGAGGAAATGTTGAAATATATTTTGGATGCCCTAGTTTTCACAAATTTCCAGCATATTCAAAAAGGAAGTCGCAGCAAATAAAAGAGTAAACTTTGCCTGGTGAAGAGGGAGGAAGGTTCTGTAACTACGAATGCTGCCTTCCTTCGTTTGGGTTCTGGCAGTAAGTGTACGCTGTCGAACAGGCTTTTACATAGCTTGACGCAATAGACCGACCAAAGGCAAGGCATACATGGCATATCCAGTGAGTGGGCTGCTTGCTGCAAATTCGCAAACTTTTGCAAAATAGTGACAAAAAATTAGAATATTAAGCAGAGAAACTGAAAAATTAAGGTGGAAAGAGTTAGGTTTATATTTAGAGCTTTGCACCCTATTAACCTTTAGTTTTTCAGTAAAAAGCGTGGTAATTGTCTGAATTAAATAAAGCCATGTTGAGCACCCCTCCGATCCCCCCTAAATCCGCCCTTAAGAAGGGCTCTCTAGACCCAAAGATTTCGCTTTATAATATAAAACTCTCATGATTCTTGATAATAAAATCAAAGGTATCTCCTTATAATTGTTTAGGGAATTGTCTTTCCTAGCAGGAATCTTGCTTGGTCACACGGAATTTGATATATCTTGAACTTGATTTCGATCAGGAAAATTTCTGTTTTTTCTTTTCGGTATCCTTCGTAAAAGTCGACTTAAAATGGGAAAGTCAAGAGGTAAATCACTGGGAATGACTAAAAACTAAACTGCAGTAAAGAGCCTGCCTTCGCGAATCAACTGTCTTCGATTTAATTCTGAAAAATTCAATACTTTTTAATAAGAAAAGCAAAATAGTCTTCTTTATTAAAAAAACACGGTGGAACGAGAAAAGACTCGAGGAACTCTTTACGGAGTTCAACTAGAGCAAAGGTTTGTCATCAGAACTCCGTCAGCCTGGATGAAATCATAGCTGATTCTACCTTCTCTAAAGAAGGGGTACCGGGAAGCCTTGTCTTGTGGTGAAACGTAACTACGTGCTAACAAAAAAATAGCCCGAAAAATAAATAAAATGGTGCATCGAATGGTTTTGAGCGTTGATCAAGAAGCAAACAAAATCAATTTGTTTAGACTCAGAAATATATTCGAAATCGATTTTAGTCAGCGTTAGACATTATCCCTGCATGATGTTGTATGGTGACGGTTTCTCTTTTTCACAGGAAAACGCACCATTTTTTCCCTGCTATTTTTGGGTATGTGGTTGCGAAAAAAGCCATCCATGCATAAAAGAAGGTTTAAGTTTCTCATAAATTTAGAACCACAATAAAACTTCAATAGAAACGCAAAAGAGCCACACTTAACAGGAGATGCGTTTTCTGCTGTTTGTAAAATTTACTGAAACCCGCCTCCCAAACAGTTGATAAAATAATCAGAAAGTAAAACTAAAATCGAGGAAACGTTTCACAGCAAAATAAATACTTGGTCGGTGATGCAAACAGAACAGTGACATACCCCTCTCTTGGCCTTAATCTGGACGGACTTTTCCAGTGCATGATGCTCCTGTGCCAATACGTGCAGGGCATCTTCCAGCACCCTTCGCTTCTCCGTCTCTTCTTCCAGCTGCAGCCTTCTCACTTCATCTTGCTGTGACATCACCGATAAGCAATGATTCAGATTGGTGCACACCTCTTGTGACGTCATGACTACCTCATTCAGTTTGAACTTCAAATTTGCGGTGGTACCTGAGAAATACCGCAGCATGTGGAATTAAATTCGATTTTTTTATATTCATTAAAAAGTTACAATACAAAATTACTTTACAATACTACTCGGACGATACCCCGAGAAGCAAAAGACTATGACTACCCCGGGGCCATAGAGACATAAGTTAAAAATAAACTACTATAGTCTGTCTCAAATAACATGCCACGAGAATGTCTGCGATCAATTCGGATTTAAGAAGGGTGGTTTAGGTATCATCACAACTACTTAGTGGCATCCAATTTGAGGTAGACTTTAAAAATACACGACTTAAAATAAAAGAAAGGAACATGGGGCATGGGAGAGGGTGGCCGTTTTATGACTTATAACGGAGTTTGAAATTTTCTAATCAAATCGACCAGATTTGTGGATGAACTTAACCGTTAGCAGGAGTATATCTTTATTAACTTCATCTGGGAAATTTTATCACCATACAATAAAATTTGCATTAGAAGATTATTTTGGAGATCGGTTCTGTGGTGGCATGAGACTTTGGCACATGGGGTAAAATCTGCAACACTAAGGGACGCTTCACACTAGAGCCCTTTTAACGTTTCCTGGGTAAAAACTTGTGAAGTACCCAAAAATGCCAAAATTTCTCTTCTCTTCAGGAAACGTATGTTCTTCGATGTGCGCAACGACTACATAAAAAAGCCAAAGAACAAGGCACATTCAATCAGCAATATTGGCTTCTACGTGTTATATGAGATGCTAGGTCAAATTTTTCAAAAAATGAGGTCATGAGCTGAGATCGAGGTGAAAATTCCATTGAGACACAGCTTGAATCACGTTGATACCAAATAAAAAAATTACCTTGTCTGATGTTCTGATCCTGTAAACCGTTAAAGTAGGCTACTAACGAGAACACCTGCTGTTCTAAAAGTTGCTGATGTGCTTTGGCATTCTATCAAAGAAACAAATTACTGAGATAAAACAGTTGAAGAAGCTCATTTCAGGACCGATTCTAAGAAGAATAGATAAGACATTCCAACCAGATGTTTGAAGAAAATGCCTCTGAGCAAAGCTGTTATATATATTTCTGCAATCAATAGATATTCAATAGATAATTGTCGCCGTCTTTAAAAAGAATTTAAAACGTTATTGTAATTCGGAGAAAAGACTCTTACTTTAAGGGCATCTTCCATGCTACCTAATGGTAGATAATCTTCATCTAGTTCGTCCAGCAAGACAACATGTGGCATGGTTGTGTAGTGAGTACTGTACGCACAATGATCTTGCAGAGAATTTAGCCATCTCTAAATGAAACAAAAGTGGTTGTTGCAGTACAGGCAAGAGAAGACTCCAGGGTCGTACTGAGAATTTGTCAATTTTTACTGTGTTGACCTACACGCAACAAGCAGAGGCAGGAATTGCTGGTATCACCACCAAAGCGCCCCTTGAGGTCCATGAAGGTTCGATTGTGCGCCTTATTTCTAAGGGTGAATACATTTCTACAAACAAATAATGCAATAATAGTGTGCCCCTAAAATAGGCCATCTGTAAAGAGCAGAAATTGGTTTGAGCCTACTGGTGGTAAAGTCGGTATGGCCAGTAACGACTTTTTTACAATTTTGAAGTTGGTACCTTCTAGGTACTTGACACTTGCTTTCTATGATTTAAAACACCATTTTGAATTCATTAAGAACAATACAAGCACGAAAGAATGTCCAAAAGGGGCTAGAATGAAGGCATGATTGTTACCAGCCTCCTTACTGAATATGCCGTGGTTGTAGGACCACGGTGTGATGACGATATACGTTCTGATAAAGAGGCTCCTGTTTTATAAAGATTGTTATGTGCTTAATAAAATTCAAGCAAAACCGCTGAGCCAAATAAGAAGAAGAGATTGTCTCTTAAGGAGTGATGGGTGATTGATAGAATAGAGAGGAAATACTGAACCCGAATAGACTAGACAAAGGGTATACGTCTACTAACAAAAAATGTACTAGCGAAAAATCTTTCTTCCGTATTGTGAGTGAAGAGCTACACAATGAGGCCAAACATAACTTAGGCGCTAGAAAGCAAATGGTCAAAAGGGTTTTCCATCAGCTGATGTAAATGAAATGATGTCATGGCGTGGGTAGATGTGACTTGAAAGCTGAAAATAGAAGCCAACCTGTCGATCAACTTGGGCGGCAGTTGGAATCACGGACCACATGTGCACAGTGTGATCATTGTACTGAACTTGGAACTTGCATTTGTCTTCTCTGGAATTCTAGGAAACAAATTTAGGTTGAACAACGCTGACTAAAATGACTAAATGATTAATTGGATAAAATTGAAGTACTAAATGAAGTACAAAACTATTCTAACTTTGAGGGCAGTCCTTTGCGTCCAAATTTGCATAGTTGATTCCATTAATCTTGTTTCCCATCTATCAAAATACTCAAGCTAATAAAACACCTTGGCTGTGCAAGACATAATAAAAGGAAAATAAAAGATTCAGAAACTTAGCAAACACTTACATGAAACTTTGCATTATCAAGATACTTGAAAAAGTGTCGCTTTATTCCACTGGCAGCATCAGCTCTAAAAATGAATCAGTAATTTATATATTAAATGTTTACAATGAAAAAAGTGAAAAACTGGGGAAATAATTAATTGAAGGCAGATAATCTGTTCAAAGTTCTAAATCAGTAATGCTATCCAATTCTAAACCATTTTATAAATAAGAAAACTATGTAAAATTGGAAAACTTTTTCATATCATACAAATATTCAATGGAACAGGTGAATCAATAATGAAAAATTTGAAAAATTATCTAGGTTCAAAAAGCAGATTATCTTCCACTGACCTTCCACTGAATGCAGACAGAATTCCTCTTTCAAGTACAACCCATAGCTTCTTCCATCCAAATACCTTGGTCCTCTACAAATAAGGACCAAAAAAATGGAGTTCAGAAAATCCCTTTCTATTGCAATTAAGTATCATATGCAGGCAATGCTGGGAATAAAATGATAGGGGTGCGATGAATCACACTCCTTGTGAGCCCAAGGCGTGCAATGGTGTGTAATTACTTACTGGTGTGCAATGGTGTGCAAGTACTTAATAGCATAGAAAGCTGTATATAGAGTTGAAAATCTAACTTTATCATAAGAAATCATAAGACATGGCTTGTCCAATCGATACATTATTCTTAAACAAGCTTTAGAATTGTCAAATCCAACATATTAACAATGTTGGATGATTTGACCACCTCATTCAACATTGTTGGCTCTGTGCAACGTGTGAGTTACAACATTCGTGTAAATGATCATTTTATACTTTCAGTTTCTCCCTTGAAAGCAATGTGGGCGTTAATCCCCTCTTTAAACTTCGTGCGGAGAAATTTATTTTTTCAAAGACAAGGATTCGAAAAGCAAAGCGCGTCGAACAAACTGAATTTTTGTCAGCGTTCGGGAGGCAGAACCAAGTTCTTTAAATGTTACGTCCAGTCTATACAAATATCGGAAGGAAATAAAACAGAAGTTTGGAGAGTCTAGTAGATAAATTAAAAGGTCTAATTGATAGCACCTATCTGCGCACGTCTTTGTGCCTACGAAGGTTTTTCCTTTCGTTTTGAAGTTCTCTTTTTTCATTTTGACACCACGGCTACAACTAGAGCGCCTTCTGTGTCGCCACCATCGTAAAACGAAGAAAAAAAATACTTCGTCGTCAGTGTTGACGTCCGTCCGTTAAAACTGATCAAAACCACGTATTTCAGCCGTGTAACACGGAAAACAGAAACCAGCATATCACAACAACTGTCTCTGTGAAGTTCAAGCTTGTCGTAATTTGCGTAAAAAATCGAAAGGGCGGCGAATATCCTGCTTCTTAAGGAAATTATAATATTCTCCAAACTTCGTTGTGGTATGATAAAAGCACAACATTGAGCAGTATTGATCACTCTAGAATGAAGTGTTCAGATTATTTGAGGCGTGCGATGAACTGCACTTTTGAGCAATTGCAGGCGTGTGGAAAGGCATGGGTGTGCGATCGCACGCCATTCCCAGCATTGACTGCATATGTCAGTATGAATTTTAAATTGTGATGCAATGCTTTCTGGCAAATAATGAAAAAAAATGTTAATAATTTCAGTCCACCAAGCAAGCATGCAAAAGGATAATGTGAAAGCAATACATATCAGATTATGATAAATGAAAAGATAAAATACCTTCATCAAAAAACCTTCAAATCTTTGGACTGTTCTTTGCACAACCTAAAAGACATTTTTATAAACACAAACCACAAGGGGAAACATTGAAAACATTTTAATTATATGATACATTTGATTTATTAATCCATTCTTGCAAATGAGTTGAAAGAACCAATAATTCAAAAAAATGAAAGACAGTTATATACCTGCATTGGCTGGACATCTAATAACTGCCTCATCTTCTCATTTCTTGTTAGGTCCCTAGCAGTCAAACCTATTTGAAATTATTTCATCATTGTTAAGAGACAAAAATTATATCATGATATTCCAGAATAAATTTTATACAATTGGGGGAAATTTTAATGATGATTCAAAAATCAGACCTTTTCGTAAGATAGCCATGTGAGTAGCCTTTGCATTACTACTGCATTTGTATCACTAGTATTACTTTTGCTTGAGCAACAGCGCAAGATAAACATATCTAATGAGGAAGGAAAGACAAAATATACTGGGCCTAAATGATACCATCAATTTGATTGTAAAAATGAAAGTGCAGACCAGGCCTTTTCGTTTTACGCGGGCGATCGCCCTCGCCCTCGCCAGATCATTGACGCGGGCAGTTGACCGCCCTCGCAAAAACATGTGTCGCCCACAAGAGAAAAGAAGAGCATATGGCTATTTTTGTTATCTCTATTATTCAATTCAGTAGTCAGTATTCAATTCGATACTAGAACGGGCTGTTGATATTTATTTGGAGAAAAACCGAAAGACTGTTGTAGAGTAGAATATGAATGCAAAGCCTTTTGCCTTGAGGCTCCAAAAGAATATGAAAACATAGACGATGCCATCGGAGAGGACGAGGGAGAGAACATTTCAAGCGAGTCGGAATCAGATTACGATTCATACTCTGAAGAAGAACTTCAAAAAGCGAACTTTGATTGATTTCAAGTCTGATCTTTTATGTTTTTTCTTAGCTGGTCAAACGTGTTTTCTCTTTGTCCGTTCCTAAAAGTCACGGTATTCCCATATGGAAGGTCATTATACATCTTCACAATGGCTAGAAAAAGCGGAACTAGTTTTCGCATACTTAAAGTACTCTTTCGTCCGACACTCCTCAGAGTATGCAAACGACGGAAAATAACTTAAGACCTAACTTTAGAAGAGCCCAAGGGAAAAGACGAACTCCTTCTGTCTACAAAGAATCGGATTTTCCATTGAAATATAGACAGACTCAAAAACATTATAAATAATTACATCAAACGTTACGCAATCGTTCGGATATAATACCCTAATTCCTGAAGGACTTCCTTTTAACAAATATTGTTAGACGGGCGATCGCCCTCGTAAGCTGAACCACGCGGGCAGTTCGTCACCCTTTCGAAAATTTCATCACAAAAAGGCCTGGTGCAGACTATTTTATGAGAAATTGAATAAATTTCCAGAACATTGAGTGAAATGTGACAGAATTCACAGTTTTATGAGGGTGATTGAAAGCAGGTTTACAAAAGTGCTCACATGAAACCACACTATCTAGTTAAATCTAATTAAATATGGAAGAATAAACTATCATCAGGGAGTGAGATCTGGAGGAAATTTAGAGATAGAAAGAAGTACCAACCTCTGTTATTCCTTATTGTTGAATCAATGCCATTCTGTAATAGTAAAACTGCCACTTCCTTGTGCCCCCTAAAAAAGGCCAGTTTCATAATAAAGTGGTCTTTGTTAGAATTTGTTTATAAAGGTTTCCTATTTTTATCTCTTTAGATTAAACAAGTTGATTCCAAAAATGGTGATACAAATGTATACAAAAACATATCTTGTTGCTAAAATGTACTAAATTGTGTAGCATTTTGTAAAGTGAGTAATGTTTGGATGTTCTATAACTGCAAAATGCAGACTCTATTTTTGAGGCTTTGCTAGAAAAAACTGAAACGTTTGCAGTCTTCAATCTGCCTGAAAAGGGGCTTAGAATTTGAGCAACAATTATAAAGAGTACCTTGCTCACAAGACAAAATGCAGCAGATCTTTCAGCTTGAGGAGAATAAATAATACTTTATAACCAAAATGGTTTTTCGCGTTCTTTCTATCTTCCTTCCTCTCCTAATTTACTTTTTAATTAAATTAAATTACATTGAAACACAAAGTCTCTTTACCTATATGCAGCACAATGCAAGGGAGTGTTGCCCATCAAATCACGACAGTTAATGTTTGGGGGGCTGGAGCCAGCAAGCTGAAGAATGAAGGAAAACAGTGCATCAGCCATTTTGCAATTATAGTCTTTGGTTATATGGTATTACAACATATGAAAGAAACATTAGTTTGTTCACTGAAAAGAAACATTGTGTCTAAAATGTTTTGATAAGCAGGATATTCTTAAAAGATCAAAATTGCTGATAAAAATACAAAAGAAATTGTCAAACAAAGAAATGGTTGCTTAGCAGAACACTGACATGTTTATTGTTGCTAGTGATGAGGCCAACAGCTCTAGATAATCAAAAGCTCCAAAAGATACAAACAGTTTTCTACTCTTAAAATGTATTGTCAAGGAAAACAAACCTACCAGCTCTTTGGTCCTTTTCATGTCTCCTTCCCTTGCAGCATTAAGTAGCTTCTCGTTGCATCTTAGTTTCTGGGACTGCTCAGCAGCTGTCAAACATAGTCAACAATGCTCTTGGCAAATAAATACTTTGAAATGAATTAATCAGTTATCCTTTAAGTCAAACAATAACTCAAGATAGTGTCAAATAGTAATTTTCTAAATGATGAATCAAGTAAAAACATTTTATACTCCAGACACCTTTGAGAAACTGTACCTTTTATTAAACTAAGAACCTCTTCATTATCAGCCATTTGTAAGGGTGTTCTCCCTTCACCATTAATTATTGATACATCTGCGCCAAATTTAAGCAGCAATAGAACAACATTCTATAACAAAAAGAATTAAATATATGCATGATACTCTAGTACTGGCTTGTAGTTAAAGACAAAGAGATGGAAAATCCGAGAGAAAAGCCAGTAAAAAGTTAAAAAAGGCAATGCTGTATATACAACTTTAAATAGTGATATATTTCAAAGATAAATTCATACCGTCCTTCCTGTAAAAGCTGCTCTATGCAGTGGAGTATCACCCATCCCATTCAAAATATTAACATCTGCTCCATGCTATAAGGGAATTGTGTAATCATATAGATCAAGCAAATTTGATCAAGCAAAAATACATAATAATATATAAGAACATGCTGGCAATTAAGATATGTCCTGTATTGAATAAACAGCTACATGTCGCTAAAATTGAAGCTTAACATAAAATGCATGGAAGGTGATTCCACCATTTAAGTTACTTTAGTCATTCTATTAGTTTTGGCCTCTGACACACTGTTTAGTTTTGTGTTTTTCAAATGTGTTTTCAACTAAAACACCTCTGGCACCTTTATAGGAGTCACTTGTGGAAAGATCTTGTGCCATAGACTTATCTCTTTCAAGCATGAAAAAAAATTATCACAAGATTTACTTTTAGAGCATAAATGATTTAGACCAATGTGAAATGCAATCACAAGTATAGTGTCATCTTGAAAGTAATGGGTAATAAAAACAGAGCATACAGCCAGCAGTGCTTCAGCAACATATTCATGACCAAAATATGAAGCTAGGTGAAGAGGACTCCATCCAAAATTTGATTTGTTTTGTCCTAAAAGCAAGACATTAGATATCTTGATGAGCAACATGGACATGCAAAAGAACCTTATAATATTATAGCACAACAACTGCAATAAAAAATATAAATGTTGTAAATTTCAAAAGGACTAGGAAAGGAAAAGAAAGGATTAATAGAACTATAGGGTGTGCTGTGTATCAATGTAGATGTTATAAAGACAAGTATAGTCAAGTTTTAACTAAACCTTTGCAGTTGATGTCCAAACTAGAACTGTCATCGCCAGACAGGCCAATAAGACTCTACAAAAAACATTGCATTAAAACAGCTTCATAAGATATTTGATTGCCTCAAATGAGATAATTTATGGTGCCTTTTATTTGGTCTGTGTATTTGAAAAATACCTAATCATTGAAGGAGCATCAATCAATGAATAAGTACTCAAATGAAAGAAACAACCCTGAAACCACCAAGAGGTGTTCTGTTTTCTATACCAAATGTTTTCCTATCAATTTTGTCATTTAACAAAAAACAACAAAATACAATGTCCCAGATTGATTGTCAAACATAAGCTTGTGTAACAATATCACAACCTTTTCTATTATCATAGTCATAATGTGATGGCAGATCTACAAGAATCCCATATTCACAATGGTCAATGCCCAAATTTATGTTGGTAGCAAAACTCCATTTTTGATCATCTGTGCAGCAAGTCTTATTGGTGGCAACCACAAAGTGCTATTCAAACTTAAAGTCTGCAGACAATTCAAATCACTCCATAAACTTGATAGCTCAATTCATGATATTCCAAAAAAAATTTGAAAGGAGTACGAAGTAGCAGGCTTGTGATATGAAGGGCAGGGGCTTGTGTCCTAAATTTTTTGTCTGTTGTTGATATTGAAGAACTACTTAAGAATAGGCTTTTTGAAAATATTTTGTAATCTGTATTTGTTTTCAACATCATATATTGTCTTCTAAACAAAAACTGCAAAAATAATGGATTTGAAAAAAAAAATTACAAATGAATTGTGATAAAAGCTTTGACAGAAAATGACTTTTAACAGCTTCGTCTGGATCAGAAATTGATCATGGAAGAAAATCTCAAACACTATCGGAATTTAGATTTTGTTGATTTTGCAGTCAATCTGTATGTGGAACTTTAACCAATGTTTAACTTTGATGCTCTTCTTTTAGACTCTAGCGTGTGTTTACACATTAATTAAAGTGTGGAAGCGTTTACTTTGTAATTCTTTCTTTACAAAGAAAAAGCTGAAAAAGAGAGCGTCTAAACAGGATATTGTATTAGAAATTATTGAGTATTTCCGTTCTCTGGCCGCGTGGGTATTTCGATTTCACCCGTAATGATTTGTGTATGTTTGCCAAAATAAAACCTTCCCTGACGACGAGGGAAGTTACAGACGAGTAATCGGCCAAGCCCACCCTAGGCACATTAAACCAGGACTTAATTACTCAAGCACCCAACTCACTTTCACGAAAATACACCGAAGTTTAGATTATGAAGAAACAAATGCATTCCTTGACGGCATGGTGGCCTGATTGGTGATCCCATTGTTGTTACTGTTTCGACAGATTCAGTGGCTCGTGAAAATAAGATCAGCGCGTGGCATAGAGATCGCGCAAAAAGTTCCACTCACGTTTACTGCCAGCAGATCTCCTTTTCGTGAAGCTTGTAACAACTTTTCTTCCTTCTGGTCCGCATTTCGCGAGTTATCCATTTCCATTTATACGAAGATGGCTCTCACACCACTGCGGCCTAACTTCAAACTGTCCCTAAAGGAACAAGTTAAAAGTTGACAGAGCATAGAATCTCCATCATAACAAGTGCTCTCTTGATTCAGAATGTTCCGTTGTTCGATTCAGGACACCTATCAGCAATTTCTGTCATGTGTTGTTGTGCCTTAGAGGTCAAGACTTCAGTCACTGACTGAGTCAGGCGTCTTTATGAATAAAAATTAGTCAACGTTACCTCCTTCGGCTGACTGCCTAAATGACTCCTAACATGCGTTTCAAGTATAATAATGGCTTGTCAACGATATCGAGTTTGCTGATAATTAATATCCTATACAGTTGAGAACCCAATTATTATTGCCCAAGACCATCGGCTGGGCGTTCTCCCTATTTCGCAAATCTAAAACCTAGACTCCTTTTCATGAGAAGGCTAACAAGGGGATTCCACGAGGGCATCCCCCTATGTCACATATCATGCGAGGGTGTGGTTCGTTTCCATCATTTCTATGGTTTCCATGGTCTCGAGCAATTAATGATCAATCCAGCACTTGACTCATGCCCTCGGTGAGATCAAAACAATCATCAGCTTTACAGATTTTAATTTAACAACCGCTTCCTTGATTACTGTCGAAATATAATGGAAATTTCTCGACGGAAAATATCAAGCTAGTAAAAAATGGCCCAAACAGAAAGATGATGGGAATAAAAAACAATTCGAATACTACTGAGATCAGTTCTATATATTTCCAAGATACCGCTACAATACCTGTACAGTAAGATCTAAATTTCACGGAAATTTTTCCATCATAAAAGACAAGATCTTCAGCAATCCTTAAACGTGGTAGAAATATCAATAAAAACCTAACTAAAAAGAAAATGCCTACGTCAAGACTATCTTGCCAATCATTATCTGATACACGAAAGACATTCTCGAGAAGTTTTTATCAACGTGGCTACCTTTAAATCGTGTAAATTCGAGCTCAAGAACGGGACTTTTCGAGATTATGTGATAAAAACTACTTTCGAATGCATGGAAATGTAATCTACTTTAAACGATCAAAAAGTGCATCTTCAAGATATATTCATCAACGATGCATGTTACTGAAAATTTCAGCGATTTATCAAAGTTTAGGTTAACTGTCAAAAGGCATTAGTTGCTGGGTTAAGGGTCAAAAGACATTAACTGCTGGGTTAAAGGCCAAAAGGCATTAACTGCTGGGTAGGAAGAGGAAACATAGAACGGCAATTTGGAGCTGTAACAAACACGCACGTGGTATGGTGATATGAGATGGTAGGATCTGGATGGGCGTAAATGCCAAAAAATCAGGGAGCAAATAGCGGGGGGAAGGATTTGAAAAACTAGACTGCTAAGTTGTAAATAGACAACGGCTTGAATGTTACATAAAAGTTCAAAGTGAATATTCAAAAACGTGCAAGAAAAGAGGGTGATTCAACGGCATATAATGGAAATCTACTACTGGGAGCAAAAGTAAATACTGCAACAGCTCGATCGCTTCTGATGCCTTCCCATAAGAAAATATGTTAACTGAGAGCGTGTTGTGCTCATCTCTTTCGCCGATATCTAGTTATCAAATACATGATAATAATAATCATAATAATGACGTAAAAAGTCCCAATTAACAACTTATTTTAAGATCACAAATATAACAGTATTATCTACACGCAACAGAGGTATCCAAATTAAAAAGAAGCTCGTCAGCTCGAAGCAATGAGCTGGTGATGCATAGTTTTTTTAATAACGAAGAGATCTCCAGCTTGATGTTTATGGTATGAAATGTCAACGATAAAACCTAGCACAAATCAAAAGCTTTAAAATAAGTCAAACCATACAAGATATATATTTATATTTCGAATTAACTCTTTCCAGCATCTTGTTAACATACTCTGTTTTTCATATCAAGTTCACGCGTTATGATTGACGTACAAAACTCCAACGGTCTCTAACTTACGAACTAAGGCCTACTTCAGACACCTGCTATTTACTTGGCAACCAAACATGCAATGCTCCTTATAATAACGCCTAGGACCACTAGCCTCGAGGCAAATATCAAAAGCAACACCAGTGCTATCAACAGAATAGAAATCACAGTCTAAGAGAACCAATCACAAGACTCAAAAAAGGAGTCATTCTGCTCTGCAACCAATTAAAGCTAATCATGCAGTCAGTATATCGAAAAACGATACCTTGGGCACAGAAGACGGATATGACGTCACAAAGGCCTAAAAGTGAGCGACAAATCATTCCTAGTACTTCTAATGTACACTGGCGTACTTAGAAAACGAACGATACGTGGGCTTTGCACAGGATGTATTTGCAATACACACACAGCCCCAACGCTAAGGCAGCTGGGCTGCGTTAAAGAGAAAGCTATGGCACGCTGATTGGTCTTTAGCTGAACAGCGAGTTTTCGCCGGGTGTGTCTGATACCGAGGATCCTTCCAGCGACGACGAAGAGAGCGCCTTCACCTGGGCAATTACGACTTGCGCCTTCATAGCGTCTTCCTCTAAAGCCTTCATTCGCGCTTGCCTCAAAACAGCCTTCTTCTCGGCCTCGATTGCGCGTAGTTCTGCAGCAGTTGGCTGCCGCGTATTCTGCTGGACAAATAGATTGAAGGAATCATGCAGAAAAATCAAAACGATCGAAGGAATCATAAAGGAAATCAAAACGATCGAAGGAATCATACAGGAAAATAAAAACGATCGAAGGAATCATTAAGGAAATCAAAACGATCGAAGAAATCATGCAGGAAATCAAAACGATCTAAGGAACCATGCAGGAAATCAAAACTATCTAAGGAATCGTACAGGAAAATCAAAACGATCGAAAGAATCATACAGAAAATCAAAACGATCGAAGGAATCATGCAGGAATTCAAAACGATCGAAGAAAT
Organism: Nemopilema nomurai; assembly: GCA_003864495.1. NCBI lineage: Eukaryota > Metazoa > Cnidaria > Scyphozoa > Rhizostomeae > Rhizostomatidae > Nemopilema > Nemopilema nomurai. The sequence continues at coordinate 857,286 of ML133443.1, forward strand.
CATGCAGGAATTCAAAACGATCGAAGGAATCATGCAGGAAATCAAAACGATCGAAGGAATCATGCAGGAAATCAAAACGATCGAAGGAATCATGCAGGAATTCAAAACGATCGAAGGAATTATGCAGGAAATCAAAACGATAGGTAAATAATTCCCTTCTAAAGATCATGGAGTCCCAGAAGATTGAATGGCTAATAAGATCGCTAATGCATTAGGGTATACACCTTTAAAAACTTGTATTCACATAAAAGAGCACCTACCTCTTGCACTTCAGAACCGTTTTCGATCTTTTCAAGGGACCGATTATGGTTAATCACCGTTGTACTATTTCTCTCCAGTGATGAAGACGATTTAACTGCAATTGAAGGATCAACAATTATTTATCGATTCTTCAAACAAAAGTATCTTGAAGTATTTTTCAGCAATGTGAGGCAAAATAAATCAAGCAGTTTTTCTCAATAGATAGAAATAGCGGAAACAGTTTTGCATAGTTGAAGTACTTTTCGTACGTTATATTGATTTTGAAACCTAGCTAAATAAATTACGATAAATAATACCTAACCGATACAAAAATTTTATAATAGAATCGAAATGAACGTAGGTTAAAGCTCTCCTGGTAAAGTTATTCAAAATTCAAGCAATGGTAGTAAACATACCTGAGACTTGAAATGCTTTCTCCTACAATGAAAAAGTTTGAATAAATTGTGGTTCGCTGCAGAATCTTAAGTCCAGACCAAGTTCACTAGAGACGTGTCACACATCTAAGGGACTTTACACCTGGGCAGTTCTATGGGAGTGGACAAGACAGACCGAAGAGCGATTATGGAAGAATAAAGGAAATATTACGAAAATTGGCATGAAAATATATGCCGTGAATGATATATGATAAACTAGGCCAAGATACATACCGACTTTTGTAGCAACTCTCTTTCCTGAAAAACAAGAATAACAATTAAATACATGCAATTTCAGGGTCTGTGGATTTATGGAAAAAATCTTACCGTGTGTTACCCTTGGCTGTAATGTCAATGCACAAAGTAATGTAACTTTGCAGGCTATTGCTAATGTTAAGGGCAAGTACCTTCATTATGAGCAAAGAATACTTCCAAAGGCGGTTAGCATGCCTCTCCTGCAGACTACGTTTTGGCGAACCCGAGGCATGTGCGACAGGAGAGACTGTCTGCGTTGCTTTGCTTTCCATAGCGATGGCTACCGCTGGCGTACACTTCCTTGCTAACACCATCTGGACTGGTTAAGGGTTGGTCACCGTGAGCTTCTTTTGCACGAACAAGCAGCTCTCAAACAGAAGACCAAGCCTCTGATGCCAGTTTATATATCAAGCAGGCTTGAGACCCCTTGACAGTATTTCCTGCTTCTGACGTTCATTAAAGGCTACAAATAGTCGAGTAGATAGGGTGCCGACAGGCAGGCATGCAAGAAGGCATTTTAATAACTTTATGACCGGACAAGTTTGCAAACAAACAATACAGAGCACGAAAATAGCTTGGTATTATTGTGGCTAAAATATAAATGCTTGTTTTAGAAAAACCAATTGCAATGACAGGATGGGGATCATTGCAGCATGGGGCGCCACACCCTCTCCCACATTCCGCTATGGTGCAAATCAGGGTGTGCATTTTTCAATGTCAAAAATAAAAATTTGGTCGCATAAACTTCTTTGTCAAGCTTACAAAGCAGCAGTCTTGTACGTTTGCCCCTACAGATTTTTCTCTGCGAAATAACAAAATCGGACCAAAATTGGAGCATATTTTGAAAACCTTTGTTCTTGTTAACAGGCGAGAGGATATTTTTATGAATACAAAACATGTATCGGTACCATTGAAAACAGCGTCGCCATTTTGAATGATGCAAGATCCAGGCAAAAAACAAATTCTTGAATGGGTTCCACATCTGGTTCATTTTCAAGGTAATTAGCTGGCATAATGTGGAGCCAGTGCCAAATGGCTCAAAAGGTGTGATTGGTACCCTATGGGTCGATTGCCAGAAAGGTTATTCAATTAGCCGTAGTTCCCCCCACCTTGCCTAGCATGGGGCGAGAAAAGCAGAGAAAGATTAGAGACCATTTCTGGCGGTACAAAGTCCCAGACGTCGATGATTCATCGCTTTGACAACAAAGTGAACCAAAACGGCAAAAATGATCAGCCGATGACAGAAGAGAGTTCGTTGTCAAGATTGGTGTACCGTTATATCTGTTTGCTGACAGACAATCGGAATGAGTTGGAATGCAACCAATCTGGCAGGGAGGAAACACACGATCACATGCCAGGTGAAATAACAACACTCTTTGCGTATCGTGCAACGAGGCACAGATAAAAGGTTGAATAGGGTTTAAGTCATTAAAACTGCCTATTTATTATGTCATATTTTAGAAAGGCTATTCAATATGTCTATTATGTAGCAAGTCAAAACAAAATCACTGCAGATCATTCTCTTGTTTTAAATTCCAAGCCATTGAAAGACTCTCGCTCTCACAATCAGGAAACGTTACTAGTTAAGTACCTGCTTTGCTTTCTAAACCGAGCTTCAAGTAGCCGATCGACAAAATCTGCGCGTTGCTGGGATTGAGCCGAGACTGTGCTTTTCCCAAATGATTACTTCTTGGATTTGGAGAGCCCTCCTAGCAGGTCAACCCATGATAAGTGAACATACCAACCAGTGTATCTAATGATCAAGGACCTTCAGGTAGGCTTAAGACGATAACGCTTCGTCTCATTCCGGAGAAACCTGAGAAAACCAAGTTGGCCTACACCTGGTTTGTGATTCAGTCCTTAAGAATAACTTGCAGGAAAACTCAACCCACATTCAGAGCAATCGTACAACACTGTTGCCTGGAGGAAAGATATCTGTGGTCAGCACGCGATTTTCACACGCGAGTCAGTCCTTTTTCAGACGCACTTCTGAAACAAAGCATGTTTCTTTTTGCTGTAGCTCTCTGCCTATGAACTATTCTTCGTCCAGTTGTGTATCTATGTTCTGCCACAAGCACAACCTCTCTTATCACTTTCTTGTTTTGCATGAAAAGTTCGATGCATGCTTCGAAACATAGGTAGTGAGGAAACCCTCCCAGCATTGGCATCAAAAAGCGTATTGCTTTAACGATGCCTCAGCAAAAACCAAAATATGAGAACTTTCGTGAAAACCGTTCAGGTTTATTGGCAATCATTTACTTTAAAGGATCAAACGACGCTTCTCATGTGCCATCAGACGATACGCAAAAGCCCTAATGCATTCCCCTTGCTGCTACAGTCTGGTTAACATCATGGACACGTGGAGATCACGTGAACGCGGGGTTCTGAATTGCAAACAACAAAGTACGCTAGGTACAGCTCAAACTTGCAAATAGAAAAATCCACAAATAAAAAAATTCACAATAGACAAATTTGTTTTTACCCAACACTCTTCTTTGGCAAGATATGTCTGCAAAATGTATAACGCAAATAGTGTGATACACAGGATTTTCTTTGACTGCGGTAGTTACGAGCAAGCACAGGGAGTCAGGCAACATAGAAAATGCAACAAGTTACCTTGAGCTCTAACTCATTTTCCAGGAATTGTGTGTCTGAAATTCTTGCGTTGCGGAGTGCTTCCTGGAATTTAAAAAAAGTGTTTGTCATTAGAAAATTGTACCTCACTAGATCGTCTGTGAATGAGAAGGAATACCGGGTCAGCTTTCAACACAATCGGCTCCGAGAAAGTTACATTCATTCATTGTATAGTTACGTCGTAGGAATTGCTCAGTGAAATGTACCTCTGGTAGACCATTATTATGTCCATTCAATGCATTGATTGAGAAATTCTTATATGTTAGTCCTCTGTACAAATACTAGATTTGTGGGAAATTGTGAATGGAAAAAAACAGCACAAAAGGAAGGTTTTCTTTGAAAAATATAATCGGCATCCATTTTCCAATGCGATAGATAACTATTGATTTTAAATTAACAGTAAAAGCCAATTTGTAATCAATAGCTCGTAACAGAAAAAGATGAACGGAGAACTCACGATTTGATCGAGGTTTTCTTTTCCCCAGCTTGAGCGAGACCCAGCTTCTTCCTACAAAAAGGTTGATAGAAATTCTTCAAGAAACGAAAAAATACACTCGAGTCTTAAAAAACACATAGAAAACATAATGGTTCATTTGGTAGGAATAAAAAGCATTTGCAATAGTCAAAGTGTGAGGATCTTGCCGGCATAAAGAATGAATCATACTCCAATTATTATTATTTATTTATTTCCAATTATTTCATATCAATAAATCATCATCATCACCGGAAATCATGATACATAAAAAAACCTTTATCCATCAGAATCATTGTCAATCAGAATCAACATCGAAATCACCAGGGAGAGGGTGAGTGGTTTGTAACATACTTCTGAAAAACCATTTCTGGCTACTACTCGGAGCAGATAGCATGCTCCTACATTTTAATGGAAAACTTCGACTTTCCCATTTGGGGAGAGTTTTAGGGGCACATCTTCTCCCCAGTACTTGCCTAACATTTTAACAGAGAAGGAACATGTGCAATTGAGTCGGCCAGTCTTTGCATGCAAATCTCGATGTTGTCCTTTAATTGAGATTTGGTTGAAAATAAATTCACAAACATTTCTTGTGCCGGTCATTCTGTTTGAAATGTATTCTGAATGAAGCAAGAGCTTACTGCGAAAGTAACAGGATGCCCATCGGGTGCTTAGAAGATCAACCTGGTGACTTTCCCATCTTGGCAAATTTCCATCAATTTTTAATGAGTGTATTAGGCCTGATGGTCGGCTCTATTAATTACAGTTCAAATAAAAATACAAAGTTCCAGCTTCTGAAAAGCCATTACGAACAACAGTTACACAACTGTTTGGCGATTAGGTCATTTCCAGCGATTGAGTTCTTCTGATGCAAGGTTAAATTGATATCCAAGTGAAATGATGACAAAGATTTATCTCTGAAACTTCATCTAGATGAGTATCCAATGTTTTCTGCATCAATAATGCAAAGCTCAACCAAGAAAGATTAGCAATAACTTGCTTTTGAAACCTCAGGCAGAGATATTGGAACTATAGCCCAGCCTACTTAATTGTCGCATTATCTCATTATCCTTATGATTACGTAGGTTCGGAGACCCTTAACTTCAGCTGATCTACGATGCACCCCACTGAAAAACCTTACGTATTTCATGTCTATTTCTTCTATCCAGTGCTTATCTTAAGAATCTTTGCAGGCACTGATAATTAAACTTGCTTTACAATCAATCCTAAGCCAGAATCTCGTATATTTCATATACATTTTCATATTCAAGCCTCCGTCGATTTTTTATGCGATTCCCGTGTACTTTACAAAAGTACAAGGAAAGCAGCTTTTTCTTGCTTTTTTATCAAAGACACAAAGGGAGCATTCTGACGAAAACTAGAAATTAAGCGCTAGAAGTCGAGGATCTGCTTGCTCTTCCTACCGACAAGAAATGTTGGAGAGGAACAAAGGCGTTTATGTGGGAACAGGGATTTCGCAAACTAACTATTTTTAAGCACCGGAGTTCAACTCATCGACCGAGTGATAATCCTGTTTCATCCATTGGAAAAATCTTGGACGTGGCTAAAGCGATTTCCACCGATTTTTGGCGCCTGACATACGCCCAAGGAAAACCTACTCCGCAGGACACATTAGTAAAACCTTCTAAACAAAATTTGTCGCGCCAGAATAAAAGGTTTCGGGGATAGTTGGCTTTCCCATATCCATCTTTCTTGGTTAATAATTCAAAGCAGTTGCAAAGAAAGGACAGGCGAGGAAAGCCAACTTATGCAACATTTGTTTCTTAAAAAATTATTAAGCAAGATAGATCTGCAATTGGAACCAGCTCACTAGAGAGGGAACTCATACAGTCAACCTTGCTTCATTAAAATGGTTCTATCAGAACTGAAGATCGCCCATCTCTTCTCCGTTTAAAGCTGCACTTGTGAAAAGACAGAGTCGACTTCTTCTATGTCGCTAGTTGGCGATACATAATGTAATGTTCACTTCAAAATCAAAGTATTCAAAGAACAAATGGACTCACGTCTGTACTCGTCTCCCGGTCAATCGAAGATATCGATTCGCAACTGGTTTGAAACTGGGTCTTGGTCATGTCTGACGTCACAAGGGGATTGGCGATCACGCTCGACAGGCTAGTGCTTGCCGCCTCCGCATCGTAGCCGTCGCAGACAAGTAAGTGCAGCTTGTCGCCTGTATTGCGCAGGGCACGCACAGCCTCCACGTGGGTCGCCCCGAGCATGCTCTGCCCGTTTACCTGTCGCAAGCAAAATCAATCGGTCAATAATCAAGGCATTCTATCCGGGGCTTGCATGTTCAAGCCAAAATTAACGTAATGATAACGCCAAGGTCACGCTGAGGGCTGTTGCTTGTGGTGTATACAAAAAGCATGTAAGCTGCTAGCCTTGCTAGTACACTTGCTGAATTGTCGGAGACAGGCTACGGACAAGTGCCCTATGCATTCCTGACAAGAGATCAGATTTCTACACGTATACTGGCGAATCAAAAGTAAAACGTGCTATTTCTGGATACAAAACTAGCGATAGACTGTAATAGGTCAGGTAAAAAGCAACTTTGGCGTGGTTCAATCAAAACCCTGACTATTGGAGCCAGATCACAGATCGAAAAAGATTTGCCTCGTTGATGTCCAAACAAATAAGCAGAAAATTCAACTGATTTCATAATACGAGACCCCAGGGTTTACAATGATGGAACACCTGAGCTCCGATAATTCTTAGGCTATTTTGTGCAGAATACATCGGTCGACTACAAAACAGAGCGAAAGACCCATAAATGATTGAAAGCCAGACTCTAGCTATCATTATACACCAGAGTACTTTATATGCCAGTCGATCTCCAGCGAGCAATTCACTGTATCCCACGATTGCGACGGAAAGCTTGCTGAATCCTTCTAAAGCTAATGCTTTTCAGAGAATCAACTTTTCACATTTGGTTTATTTCTCACAGCGGAGAATGGCTATAAAGGAAAACCGGAGTCAATCCTACGCCACGCGCTAATGCCCGTGTGTTTTTAGCGGTGAAATTTCCTACATTTCCTACACCAAGATAATGTAGTTCCGGTTGGAAAAGAAACATATATAAGTTGCATAGTTACACACGTGACTTGTGCGACAACGGGCCGGAATTACATAAGTTTTGAAGGGAACACACAATTCAGGCCTGAAACGCAGCAAGGAATATCTACTGAACAAACGACCAATCGATGAAGCATGAGACGTTTCTCTCCTCCCCGGGGCTAAAAACTTTTGCGATTACTGAAAACTTCGCCATACCTGACCTATTCGAGGCAAAAGGCAACCCCTACCCCTTGCTAAAAAAGCAAGGCTTTGGCCTAGTTTTGCGTTATTAGTTTAGAAGATATCGATTTGTCCTTGCTGTCCCTTCGAAATTTCTAATACAGTAAGCCATCAGGCAATATTTTTATCAGAGAGGTTTTGCCATACAGGGAGATGTGAGTAACTAACTACATGCAGAATTACCTCAAGCAGCCGCGCGCCGACATTTAGTCTGCCGTCTTTTCCCGCGGCACCGCTTGCGTTGACCTGCGGAGAGGAAAAGTACGAGAAATGAGCGCAATGTGAAAAGTTGATTGTGAACTGAACTAAAAGAATTTAAAACATTGAACTACATTTGCAAATCGCCATACCAGGCATAGGGAGGAATTGAATGGCGATTATTAAAGGAAGAGAGCCGCAAGAAGACTTACCTTGGAAATAAATATCCCTTCATCAGATTTGTCGAATGGGTTTCCAGGGTGGCTTTTTGCTCCACCGCGTATACTGATGCCAAGCTTCTCGCCTGGTTTTTTAATAATTTGAATTTCCTATAAGTAGATAAAAATATACTTTGAAAATATATTTTGAATGTTTTATCATACAGACACACTAGCAAGATTTGCGTGAGTTACCAAGCCTCGAAACAGTTACGACGCAAGTATGTATGTGCTTATCATGTAGACGCACTAGCAAGATTTACGGGAGCTACCAAGCCTCGAAACAGTTACGACGCATGTATGAATGTGCTTATCGTGTAGACGCACTAGCAAGATTAACGGGAGCTACCAAGCCTCGAAACAGTTACGACGCAAGTATGAATGTGCATATCATGTAGACGCACTAGCAAGATTTACGGGAGCTACCAAGCCTCGAAACAGTTACGACGCAAGTATGTATGTGCTTATCATGTAGACGCACTAGCAAGATTTACGGGAGCTACCAAGCCTCGAAACAGTTACGACGCAAGTATGAAAGTGCTTATCGTGTAGACGCACTAGCAAGATTTACGGGAGCTACCAAGCCTCGAAACAGTTACGACGCAAGTATGAAAGTGCTTATCGTGTAGACGCACTAGCAAGATTTACGGGAGCTTCCAAGCCTCGAAACAGTTACGACGCAAGTATGTATGTGCTTATCATGTAGACGCACTAGCAAGATTTACGGGAGCTACCAAGCCTCGAAACAGTTACGACGCAAGTATGAATGTGTTGATCATTCACCTGCAAGCCTTGCGGAGGTCGATCGTGCCGCACCAACAACTTGATTTGGGGCACATTTGAGATCAAAGCCGAAACGGCCGTGTGATGCGTGGCATCGCGCATGTTTATGTCGTTTACCTACGAACAGATCAAAGGACGCTACAACAGCGCTCTAAGGCAACAGCTTCTAAAGACAGCTATTTTTGTTCTCTGGTTTTATCAAATTTACTTCACTCTTTTGAGAAAAAAGGCTTTAATCTTAAACGTAGAGTTGAGTTAATGTTAAATATTAAGATCACCTTCAAAAAAAGCACTTTGAAATTTAACTTGATTAAATGTTAGCTGAAATACTTCAAATCCACTTACAGTCGGCATTCAATCCATAATTTCAAGAATAAAAAACAAACCCAAAAGCTTGGATGTGAAGAATGCTTAGTCAAGGTGTGCGCTTGAAAAGGTGGGGTGGGATTCAACTGCAAAAGGAGGCTGAACCTACTGGCGTTTCTTGCAAAGTGCTTTGTGGTTGCTTTTGCGGTACAGATTTCGTTGGGGGTACCAGAAAAGGCCAAATGGTTTGGAAAACAGAGAAATAGCAAGTTCTACGATATTTCAGGTGTTTGGGATGGGAGACAGTGAAGGAAAAAGCATGTAGGATATGGCATTAACTGGCTAAAGAGCGAATACTTACCGCTAGAATCCGGTCTCCAATTTTCAGATTGGTCTTCGAAGCTGCACCGCCCGGAACAATCTAAGAAGAATACTGTCACGTGAGAATTTGAAAGAAATAAGAAATCGAAGTCACTAACATTAGTTTATCATTCCCTAGAAGTTGGCAAGGTGAACGACTTTATCCATCGTGAATTCAAGATTATCACTTGAACTCGATTCTAAAAGCAACTTCTCAAATTTGTCATGTATAAAGAGATTTGTCACATTCTAAAAGCCATTTCGGAAAAATACGCAGAGCTTCTAATCAAAATGTATTGTAGGCCAGCTACCAGCTTCAAGGGGGGTCGATGACGTCACAGCTGCGAGACGGGAGACGGATTGGCTCACAAACTTTATATCAAGGAAGGTACGCCGAAGTTTAATGAAACAACCTGATGAAGACTTTTCTGCTAATGTCGAGAGAATTTAACAAGATGGTACAATGGTGGAATACGGATGAGAAGTGAGGCACAGATTGGATTGACCAAAAAACATCAAATTATTAACTTATTAGATGAGGAAGCCCAACTTATGAAGCTGGAAGCCAATATTTGAACTTTTTTGGATTAGTAAATTGCGTGTTGTTCTGAATAATTACGTGTGAATTCAATTGGTGTGTATAAACTTCCAGCTAGATATGAAAGAGGCTTCGATCGAAAATGAGGCTTTACGGATACTTGGCAACAGCTGTATCCCAACTGATGGTGAAATGCGTCTACTTATTAATTGTGGCCTCTGGGATTGAATTTGACCATGGAAGATTACTTTGTTTTGAGCGGCCAACTAAGGAGGCGATTAACCCCAAGACTGGGCCACCGACCCTCAGGTCGCTGTGTTGATGCTCAAGGTTAGTGCAAATCGTGAGTAATAATGAAAAGTGAAGACGAGAAATGACGAAATCCACATGGCGGCATGGTGGAGAGGCGCCAATTGGAGATGGGGGACATCTTGATGGTTTCACTGGAGACTTGCGCCAATGAAAACACTGAGCACAGAGATAACCAAATGCTTTGCATGGTCCACGCTACGAACTGGAAAGTGGGAAGGGGGCATGGCTTATGAATTGAGCTTGAATTATGTAGCTCGAATCTGCTACATTATAGGGCTATAATGGAATTATTTTATGCGCCAAAAAGTGGGGGGACAATGGCCCCCGGCCTCCACCCCTCCCCCCGGTGGCGTGGGCCCTGAACTTTCATGATTTCGGAAGGGCACTCGACAGTTGAATTTAGGCTTTGGTACTTGGACGTTCCGGTCTGTAGAGATTCTTGAGAGCTCCTGAATAACACGGTGCATGATTCGATCAACAGTGCAGCCGGTTCGATCGTCTCGTTTCGATTGGGATTTCACTCTTTGATTGGGAATAAGCCAGCACGCTTGCTCAGTCAAAGATGACGCCAGAACGGTGAAATAGGAATGACGACAAAAAGCGTATTATTCAATCCGTGCATCTTCCATTGCTCAGACATTTCAATTCGCTAAAATTGAAGACTTGGAAGCGTACTTCGCTGCTCTCTAATACTAGATGGTCAAAACCGCCTTTAAAGTTTGTAACGACAGACACTTGACGAACAGAAATTTCAGGAACGGTGAAACTCAAGACTTCGTTGAATGTGCGACGATTGCTTCAACCAAAGTCACCTTGAGGCTAAAACTACACGGTCCGTCCATAAGCAAAGACGAAACCGGCCTGTCTATGCAAATTCCCTTTCCTCTACATTGATTGCGATTTTCGGGCATTCTAAACTGGTTTCAGTAGGCACAATGTTTCGAAACTAAAACAATCGAATACAGCCAAAGACTACTGCACACACAGGCTGATAAAGACAACAGATGCTCAGGAATAATAGGGAAAATATTACAAGTTTCAAAGCAAGCGAAATCATTGTTCAACTTAATAAACGATATCACAATGAGAAAAAGGTAATCAGCAATTAAATGTAATGCGGCATAGAGGCACAAATTCGCCATTTCGGCTGTTAGTGTCTTCGGCTATTTTCATAAAGAGAATATGTTATGCAAAATACTAGGGCTTTAGATAATACGAACTGTTTGATTTTTATGTAGAATGCGTTTATTTGTCAAAACGATAAGGAGATGAAGTTGCCTAAAACGGCAAAAAACTCGACAAAGGAAATTTGAAACGAAAAATTGATAAGGCGTTCAGTGGGCGTATAAAATATAAGTTATCAGTGCTGGGGATCGGATTCAGATAAGAAGTTAAGAGAATCGAACAGAATTTATGACAATTAGCGATTGCGTTCTAGCAGAAAGGCCGCTACCATCACCAGTAGGCAAAAGAACGTTCGTAGCATGTTTGCGTGTGAAGACTTCCAACGCAACGAACCTTTCGATTTGCGCATCATCAAATCTTTGGTATTGCAAAGGAGAATCGAGATGTTCGAAAAACAATGAGGCCATGCTCTCTTCTTTTGTACCATACATTTGTTTGTTAAACAGGCAGATTTTGCAAGCAGAGTAACATCTAATGAGATTCGGCTTGGAGATTGCCGATAAACGGTATCTGCCAAAAACCTCTGCGGCTTGCAAATTTTAATTGCCTTATAATTATCATCCCTCAATACTCAAAACTTCATGATATTTTCTGTATGTTTAGCACATTTATTAGAGCAGTTTTACTGTCAAAAACCCAGCGAAATGGCAAATAAAAAGAACAGCAAAGCAATCGAGCTAACGAACTTGATGCGACATAAACACAGCAATTTGCCACCTGTAACGCCAACAACAATGCCGACACTTGCTCTGTCGCTGTACACACAAGAAAGGGCTTTCTAATAACAGTTATTGATTTACATGCAGTGCGAACATCAACTGGTTAGCAGACAAACAGAAAGTACCGTAACGCCTCGAACAAGCGCCATCCTCAAATAAGCGCCCCCTCAAATAAGTGCTCACCCCTCGAATAAGCCACACACCCCTCGAATAAGCGCCCACCCTGGAGCCTCAAAAATTAAATACGCGCCCGGATGCTTATTCAAGGCATTACTGTAGGCCTTTGAAAGTGTACCTTTGAAACGAAGACCCCCGGCTCGTCGACGCCAAACGGATGGCTGGCATGATCAGAGCCGCCCACTATGCTGAGCCCAAGAGGTCCAATGCCTTTCTTGAGAATGATTTCCTGCAACGCAATTTCAGATCATTGACGCAAGTGTCGAAAGTAATAACAATCATAGTGGCAGTAGCAACAATAAAAATAATAATAACTAGAGCAATAATGACAGTAATACTTGTTTCGAATATTCACCCTGGAAAAACGCCTCAATTTAAAACGCTACTATCAACATGTGTACAGAGTAGAAGAAAATGAGAATGAAAATGTAGGCATGTAATTCAATGCTACATATTTTAACAATAAAAGGTTCGAAACGTTAAATCTCGATTATATTACTAAGAAAAACTGAAATCTGATGTTGGCATTTCTCAAGGCTCTTATGGAAGCATAATATATTCTCTGCAGCCTTTAAAAAAACTTTTCCTGACAGGCTCTTGTTTAATTTCTAGGGGACTTTTCTCCTGTTTGTACTATTATCGTTTCGTAAAAACTTGACTATACAAGCACAAGCGTAAACACTGGTTGAAAATAACTAATATGCCATGGTGCGTATGTTCGATCTGTATACATGAGCTGGCTTGCTCACTAAAAAGGAAGTTAATTAGGTACTATCGTTGTCTGTTGCTGAAGGGCTAATTCACCTGGCATTCGCCACTATGTCCATTTTTGAAACGCCCCAGAAAAGGATCACAAACCAGTTTAGAAGTAGTATGCTTAGTTTCAAGCTTACAAAAATAGGCTGGGGACCCCTAGTTCTTTTTATCTCAACAAATACTGAAACGACATTCTGTCGAAAACTACAGTTGCGGGCGTTTTTCCTCCAAAATGAACCATTACGGGCGTGGAGATGACAAACATAATACCCTCCGTCGTTTCAGGCGATAAAATCTCATCAAACAACAACTGGTGGCGGGATAGTCAAACCAAGTCAAGGCCACAAGCATGAAGAAACAATAGGCCAGTTTACCCATTTGCACTGGCACAGTTTCAACGTCTTTGAAGTTTAAGATTCTGACATCGCATTTGATTGATCAATGTCATTTGAGGGCATTAAAGTTTATTGAACAGCACTTTGCTAAATCGCATCAGAGACTTCGCGCGGGAAAATCGAATTAAACACAAAAACTAGGTAATCCCATTTAAAACTGGGTTAACTTCAGCTATGTCCAGGTGGTCGGAAACTTAAAATACATGTTTTTTGTTTAATAATAAAGTACAAAAATCGAATGATCAAATGAAAATGCATCTTTAATCATCATCAGGATTAATTGTCTTGTCGAAATAAATTAAGTATGGGAACCAAGGAAGTAAAGTAGGCACTGAGGGGGAAAAGAGGCGTAGGGGCAAAGGAGGCACTGAGGGGGAAAAGAGGCGTAGGGGCAAAGGAGGCACTGAGGGGGAAAAGAGGCGTAGGGGCAAAGGAGGCACTGAGGGGGAAAAGAGGCGTAGGGGCAAAGGAGGCACTGAGGGGGAAAAGAGGCGTAGGGGTAAAGGAGGCACTGAGGGGAAAAGAGGCGTAGGGGCAAAGGAGGCACTGAGGGGGAAAAGAGGCGTAGGGGCAAAGGAGGCACTGAGGGGGAAAAGAGGCGTAGGGGCAAAGGAGGCACTGAGGGGGAAAAGAGGCGTAGGGGCAAAGGAGGCACTGAGGGGGAAACAGGTAAAATGGGTAATTGACAGCTGCTTGGCAGATGGAAACAGGTGTTGGCCCTCAGTGCTGCGAACATGACCGTATTGCATGCTAAAAACTTTTTGATCGAACACAAGAGCATCTTCTCAGTTAAATTTTCACAAAAACAGAGAATATGACGTCACGAGAACCGTTCGGTCCCTAAGCCAGGAAATAAACCGGACACTTACGATATAATATTTACAAATCACTTGAGCCAGCAGATACTAGAACACTTGAGCCAGCAGATACCGGGTACTAGAGCCCGCGGTCACTTGAGCAACACCAGATATACCAGACACTTAGGCTAGCAAATACATCGAATATACCGGTCACCGGTCACTCGATATACCGGTCACTTATACCAACACACATACCGGTCAATCTTTCCACTGCGCATAAAGCTAACGAGCAACTGTGACAAAAGGAACATTCAATAAAAGAGAAAGGTTACTGCCAAGTAAATACCTCAGTTAGTATCTTCTTATCAGCTGTCGCGTCCGCTATTGGGCCGTTCTCATCTCTGTTGTGATTCGGTATTGTCTCCGCCTGTAAAAAACGCAATGCATCTGAAATACGTTGGCAGTAGAGCAGCTTAAAAACAACGCGATGGCTGCCTGATATCACAACACCCAATCCCTTAACCGCAGCATGCTAGCTGTTGCTCAGTTGAAGCATAGTCACAAGAGAGAGATAGTCTGGAAGCGAACAATGCGCTATTGTTCTAGCTCTTTGATAAAGATTTTCCTAGCGCCCGGACCTCCGAAGGTGCACACATTTTGTGCGTCGTGTTGTTTTGTGGGGTATGGTGTATGATTTCAATTGCCTTCTGAGTTTGTTCGCAGTTTTTCCAAATACCTGAAGCAAATTGTTCGATCTTTGGATGTTCAACATCAAGAAGAAATAAAGAGCTTAGTATTTTTAAGATTACTTTGCCAAATAGCGAAACCAACAAGAAATGGAGAAGTGAATTGATTAACACAGGGGAGTAACTTAGCATTTTTCTTTGCGGGGGTGTTCATAAGATTTTGCCCGACATTTTCGCCACTGCCCAACTAAAATGTTATGAGATCTGTTTTGGGAGAAGCCTGCGTGGTATTCCTTCCATGTTTTAAAACATTTATGAAATTTGTTGTAAATGTAATTTTCTGAGATTTATGTATTTTTGTTTCGTTTTGTATTGGCCTTTGAACCATAAGTCAATGCCTTGCTGTTCATATGTTTATTATAAGGTCAGTTCACGAGTAGACAATTTGCAGTTCAGTCGCGTTAACTTCCTTTCGTAAAACAGCAGATGATTTTATTAAGGTTCCTTCGAAAATGAGCCTTTGGGTTTCGTCGTCCAGACACTGGTAAAATTGTGGCATCCAGGATGGCTAGACCACTGATGCTGGTACTGGACTCATTTAAAATCATGATGAAAAATGTATTACTGGGTCGCAAAAAACCAACGCTAGTTTTCAAGAGTGGTTAGCTAATAGGCGTTTAGGCTGGTGGAGTCACTCCAAATATTGATTTATTTAAAATATCGACGAAGAAGGACTAACGTTGTCACCAAAGATCGGGTCATTGATCAGCGTCAAATTGATACAAACAAAATATATATTTGTGAAAGACACTTTTCCGAGGATCAGTTTTGGATTTGAACGTAATATTTATGTTTTCTTTATCTATAACTGCTCAAAGCTTTTGATATTGGCTTTCTGATCGGTTCTGTGTCCAGTCTGCAGCAGGGCAGGATCTAAAATTTTATGTTTGCACGTCAATTTTTTGGATATAAACTTTTCCCCTTCTGGTTATGTTTACTTGGTTCTTTTGGCATGATTCTAAACCTCTAATAATTTTTATAAAACATCACAGGGAATTGCCCCACCGAGTTCCCCCACCACTGAAAAGAAAAATGCTACATTTGCCCCAAATGTCGGCCATTTTGTGGCCCTTAGAGATAAAAGTAACCGGTGTTTCAAAAGGTTGGTAACAA
Source organism: Nemopilema nomurai (assembly GCA_003864495.1). Lineage (NCBI taxonomy): Eukaryota > Metazoa > Cnidaria > Scyphozoa > Rhizostomeae > Rhizostomatidae > Nemopilema > Nemopilema nomurai. The sequence goes on from ML133443.1 coordinate 873,242, forward strand.
GTTTTGGGGCTCAATCAATTTTGATAGCAATCATTATATTACTATATTTCTCATTCATCCACCTTTTAACTCGATTCATTGCTCGATTTACCAAAATCTTAGTGTTTCCTTGCATTTTTCAACCTTACCCAGGCTGCGATTTTGCCTTGAAATTAGTATATCACGTTGTGTCTCGTGTTTTGAGCCCATTTTTAGCATAATAGCCACCAGTGCTTACGGTTGCGTCATAGCTTGGAGGCAAAAGTATCAACCCTAAAATAGTTCAGTATATATCACAATCTGAAGCCCCAATCCTAAGAGTTCTGTGTCATTCCCTACGTCATTTCTGGTAGTGTAAAAGTGTAACGGTTGGCTTAGTGTGTAATATGTTTCGCAAAATCTCAGTTGCGTGTTAAAGTCGTTGAGTCATGTTGTCAGTTAATGGCAATGTGTTTGTTTGTCAACATGTATCGTGACGTTCGTATTGTTCTCTTAATTACCTTCCGTTCATGTTATGTGTGTGCGTTGTTCACTTTAGAGTTAGTCTTGCTGTTGAATGAATATGGACAACATCGGAATAGTCTCTCTCGTATGCTCCCAGTTTCGTAACATAAGTGTGGGCCCTTTAGAAAAATGCCCCACCACTCAAAAATCCTTAAAAAAATGCTCTGGTCTGCAGAATATGGCACTTTTCGACGAAATCTCCGGTGTGCACGAGCAAAAAGCCTGGTGTGCCGGTGTGCACCACCAAAAATTTCTGGTGTGCTGGTGTGCACCAGCTTTTTTCCCCTGTTGTGGTTAAAATTTGTAAATTTGCATTTCACTTTAAAAATGCGAAAAAGCCTTGCGTGCCTTTTTCTTTTGCCCGCCCTTTATCAATGTGGGAGACTCAATAAAGACTGACGTCCGGGAATTTTTTTGAAAATAAAATTATCTCAAAAATGTTTGGTTAAGTAGAATAAGGACATTCGCACATTGGTGCTGACAACGTTTGCTCTCGGACTGTCACTTAAAACCTTTGCTAGCAAGTTTTATGATTTAAGAAGCTGCCAACCTCCCAGTCCCAGATCTAGCATTATTAAATGAGTGAATATACAAAATCCTAGCCTTGCTATACTCGATTTCGACCATAATTCAACAGCATCATCATCTGTGAACATAAATAATTCCTTCGAAAATCGTTCTCGCAAACTTGAGGGAAAGCATTCATCTGAAGAGATCTTTTCGGCGCATTTCAATACGATGGCTTTGAGCTGTAGTGGATGAAGCTTTTGACGACTTATTTCATCGGCAGAATACTTAGAAGAAGAAGATGTTTGTGCAGCACTGTGCTGTAACATGACGATGTTTTGAATTTGTGTGCCTTGATAGTCCGCGGCGTGACTTGCAGGCCTTCCCACAGACGTTGCATTCGAAACCTGCAGGGTTTTCTTCGTCTCTGGTAACTTCTATTGCAATATCTTCAACCTGACAATTCAAATCCTGACCTTCTTCCATAAATCCTTCGTTAATTAGGTACAAAATATCATCAAGTTCCTCAACAGGTAGAGATTCGTGTTTGTTAGCGGCCATAATCAGCCGGATTGTGCACCTTCGGGTTGTTGATGTTGCTCGTTCAACCTCGAGGCGCGTACAATCGCATAAAACAATAGTCCATTGTTCGCTTCCAGACTATCTCTCTCTTGTGACTATGGTTGAAGTGACCGTGCTTCGCTAGACATTGACGTAATAAATTGAGATTTGATGGAAAAAAGAAGAGGCGTTTTGCCACAAATGCTTCCATCTCGTGGCTTGTGTTTGGTGCGTGCAACTGTCATGCTAACCACGCTCTTCGATCATTCGGAGGCAGTTGGTCATAAATATAGCCAGCCAGCAAGGACTTGCAGAAAGTAACACGCAAGTACGCTTCATGCTGGCACACGTGTTTCGGTGTGCTGGTGTCCTTGATGTGAAGTTGGGGACCAAAGTAAAACGTCAGGGGAATGCCATGCGACATTTTCTTAGGAATGAGGGGGAAACCTTAGCGCGAGGTCAAGGGGAAAACAACAGACAGTGATCTTTGAAGGGTCGTAATAGCAAATAAGCAAAACTGCCTTAAGTATATAATACTTTTGAGGGAGAGGTTTAGGTTGGGACAGGTGATTTGGACATTTGATGTAGAGATCTTTATTCTTCAGGAACATAAAATCTAAGAACACTTTGTTAGGTAGGCTTGTCCAGCTATCTAGAGGGACAATTCGTGGACGGGTTACCCATATATTCTTTTTAGGAAAAGAGGCTACTTAGAAATTGGGCTGGCCAGAAATCCTGGATCCACCCTTCGATCTAGAAATCTAAACCACTCATTCGACATTGCTGTGGTAGAACTAAAATGTTGTTAAAGAACTAGAAGATAATTGTGTGAACTTTTATTAGTTCTAGAGATAACTCTTTGAATCAAAAAAGAAAACTCTTGCCACCAAAGGACCGAAAAGGATGCGCTTGGGATAGTCAAAGTAAGGGCAAAGTAGGAGAGGACATTCCAGATCAAAGCATTAAATCCTAAGGCACACAAAAACACGTGGCAAAGGGTGAATTTATCACTGTTACGAATCGGAAAACTGCAGCTGTTATTATTTCTGCAACAAACCGCTTTACATACACCAGATCTCCAAGCTGGACGAAACATACCCACCAAAAGAGATGCTTTACGCTGAACATGTTATTTTGACTGATGAAGTTAACCAACGGGCATATTCACTTAAAAGCAAATTAAAACCTTGGCTTCGTTATCCAAAACGTTGTAGCGTGTAGGGGGCACCATGGAAATAGCGAGGGCGGTACAGGTTGGTCTGAGCATTAATCTGCCAACCATCGTCAAAACAAAATAATTTTCAAAAACATGAAAACGTGAAGTAACAAGAGCAGATAGCCAGACGGAAAAAGGAAAGCAATCAATGAAAGTGAGTAATTATTTGAAAGGATTCGAGCTTCCAAGCACGGATATAATTATGTATTTAGTCAATTGGCTGAAAGGCAAGAAAGCTGATCAGGTCAACTAGTCCTGAGCCGAGCCACAAGCGAAATCATTCGATAAGCAACCTGCATAAGCACGTTCCAGCGAAGGAAAACACGAGAAACCGCTACCTTCGATGCGACGCGATAGCACTTTCGCGAGCTTGTAAAAGGCGAAGGACGGACACAAAAACGCACGCGACTAAAACGCCGCACCGTGCGTTGGTCGTACTGGCGTGCCATGATTTCGTACGCGCAATTAACCGCCTTTGGTGCATTCGCGCTTGCTATTAACAGCGTGCAGTGGTGTATCGAGAGCAACGATGCGGAGCGAGTTCGACGCGAACACAGACATGTTCGAACGTCCATGGGTAAACAGAAACTGGTTAGAATAGTGCGTTAATCGTCTCTTGACTTACACAGTATGTCTTCTGCCTTCGTTTGAAGAGTTGACTTATCCTTCTCTTCATACCTGTCTTCGCTGGTTGAATCCCAGGGTGGTGGCAAGCGAGTGCTCTCCAACGACCAAAGTTAAAGACCGGCGAAAGAGCCCTATGCAGAACCAGGAAGCTTGCGTACACTTTGTCGACGTCGCCTACATGAGCTGGTCTTAATATACCTTACATCAGAAGATCGTCAAGAGCAGGTGTTTTGGCAAAACAATATACTCTGACTGTAACCGCTTTATCCCTCAACATTGGCAGTCAGAGCGTGGTCCCACAAACCAGTGCTTTAGAAGTTGTGCGTTTCTAGATTTCGCCCACAATATGGTGACGACCAGTTGCGATTTATAATTCATGCAAAGGGCGTAAAATATACTAGTTGATTTATAATACGTTGTTGTGCAAGCTACGAGTTAAATGTCGTGCTCGAACTGTTTTGTCAAAAAATCATAATTAAAGTGCTCAGCTGAACATCCAATAAAATTAATTTGAAAAATCATCTTTAAAACAGGTAGTAATATTGTGTCAGCATTAAAGATCGTCTTTTGGGAAACAAATTAGCTCAAGATTTTTTAGCAAAGCGATTGCGAGTGACTGGCCAAATTTGCCTAAATATGGGAACTGACCCATCCATGTGTAGATAATAAATACGAACATTTTAAGAAAGCATTTTACCTTTAATTCAATTTTGGTAACAGGTAGTGATAAAACAAGCAAACGAATTTCAAAGAAATTGTTTCCGTTTTGTTTAAAGAAATACTAGTTTCTTTCTGAGCCGTTTATTAGGAAGAATTCTGACAAAAGCGACTAAGCATCACCTCGTATACAACATCACCAAATCCATATAGTGGGCAAGACAAACCCACTTCTTACAATGTCAATTCTGGATTCTTTCATGGTGGCGAATGACTAGAAAATGCCTTCTTGGATAATACCCTACGTAGCTGTGGCGTAAACAAGCCTAAACATTAAGATTTAAGATTCAAGTAGAATTAAACACTAAGTTTGGTTAGTAGCGAATCGATTAGACTGCTTGGGAAAAGGATTCCTGTTCCATTACTTAAGCTTCGCATCCAACTCGAATTTGATGTGATTATTCAACTGTAAACGAAGTAATATTCGGCTTGGTTCGGTACCAAACCTATGGGTACGGACATACCAGGATGCAATCTAACAACAGCGAACCAGCTGCCATTTTCCCTGGACTTGAAAATAACCGCGTTTGGCTTTCTTAGTTTCTTTCTTGATGAAGAATAATTTGTCACCTAGCAAATACTAAGAGCACGTTGCAAAAACACAGTTTGGGTCTCTAGAGAGATTTGCACTGGATTTGGAAGCATGGAAACAGCAATTAAGTCGAAAGAATTTCTAATCTGCTTTTAAAAAGATGAGCCAGAGTTGACAGAGGCAGAGGTAAATGGAATCGCAGGAATCTCTATGACAAATGAACTCTCAAAATGAAGTCTCAACTTTAGAAAATTCTCCGCTTGAAATCCAAGCAAAAGTTTCTAGAAATCTCACTGGAGCTGCGTTTGAAACGAGAAAATTGAGAAGAAAGCGACGAAAGGAGAGAGGGAGCGAGGGAGCGAGGGAGGGAGGGAGGGAGGTAGGGAGGGAGGTAGAGAGGGAGGGAGAGAAGGAGGGATAGGGGGAGATATAGAAAGAGGGAGATAAAGAGAGAGAAAGAGGTGGGAAGCCGAATAAGTCGTGGCTACCGTAAACACTTGTATGTTGCTGCGTGACAGGAATGTCATCTTTGGTCAAGTATTTGGTTCAAGAGATCGAGGAAAACTGAAAAGGTTGCTGCGGAGGGAGCTTTACGAGTTGCTGCGGAGGGAGCTTTTCGAGGCCGGAACATGACTAATGCGAGCGTCTAATGAGAACGGGCATTATTTTGGGTCAACGACAAATCATACAGAATTCGCAAGGCAAAGATGCCTTAGCAGATAGCTCATCACCAGAAAATATGTCAAGTACTGGAGTCTGGGCCCTAGTACCGGGATCTGGACCCTAACGGACGCTTACACCTATTAATACTAATCCCCTTTGTATTCATTCGTATTCGTTTTCGTTTCCGTTGACCATTCGTATTCGCTCCGTTCGACACGTTGTGTAACCCACGTTTACCTATAATATGACAAGTTTATAGCAACAAACCATCGTCTCTCTCTGTGCTTCACAAAATACTTGAGGGCTTTGCTGCATCGTTTGCGGCTAGGAAAGGGCCATCTGAGGATCAGAATCGTTCACTCTTATCAGATACTGCAAGCTTTCCAGCATGTCGGTTGACCAAACTAAAGGAGATGTACCTAGACATGCTGTTTTTAAGATCCTGCCACTTTGCAACACAGTTGATTCATTAAGACTTAACATCGCCGGACAATAACAATTTCCTTAGGTGTTACGCTTTGCTTCTCCGTGTGATCTGCAATACGTCGGGGCTTTCTCACGAGAGTCTCGAGGTCTAGTTCAAAATCAGGATTTTCTTTCGGAATTATCGTGCGACAACGCATTTAGAATCCAGATGTCAAAAATCTTGCGTTCGATATTCCCCCACCCTTTTATCTCCTACCTATCCGCTTCAATAATTATCACCAATCTTAAGGTGACAATTACCTATTCAACAGAAGTCATCAAATTCTTAGCTTAGAGTTACCAATTAACTCACAAGGAAACCATAGCAGTGGAGAACAGCCGGTGTTCTCCAGCGTATTCTGCAATTTGTAAGATCAATAATTTAGGTATGGATTGCGCCGGACAAAATATGGAACAGGAACTGATGCAAGTGCGATAATTTTGCATACTCCTGTTACAATTTTATGGAAATTTCATTCTGATTTGGAACGTCTAACAGTGGGAATTTCAAATGGAAAACAGTTTAAGACCGCCCCCAACAAAAAGCAGAGTCTGTTGGGAGAAGACTGCAGGATGCTGGGGATACTTGATCTGCGTAGCATTTCAGCACAAAAACTATGCAGAGCGTAGGCCCTCTCATCTACTTTCAAAGTTACACTGCATTTAAAGAATGTATTCGGTATAGTGTATCGTGCTTGTGAAGAAAAAGGCTTAATAACTCAGTGAGATGTGGCATCAAGACAGCAGCCTCACCTTGGTGAATTCCGCCTTGGTGACCGTCTCTTGCATGAAGTACTTCCCAGTGTACGTTTCTGCGGCAGTGCCGTTCAACTTCGACAATGGCGTCATGCGCTTGTTCACAATCCGCTCCCTGTAAATCATCATGCTGACCGTTTCTCCTGAGCTTGTCAGAATGCCCACCGCGTCCTCGTGCCTGCATTCTTGCACATCTTGACTGTTTATCTAAAATACGAGGGACTCCAGTAACAGTCAAATGCTACATTTAATCGTCCTGCTCCCAAACGAAGCGACATTTTTGCATTCAATCTTCTTCCCTAGATTAACTGGACGCTATATTTTGTTACCAACATGATTTTAGGGGATGGTTAGGTTTACAGTCATTGGTGCATCAAAGACATGAAAAACACAAAAATAGGAGAAACTGTTGAGGTGTTCCGAGGACTTTCGGCAGATAATGTACGAAAAATGAGAGAAGGAAAACAAGAAAAACGAGAAGAAAAAAAGCCAGACCGTCAAGACTTTATCTCCGACGCGAAGGCGCCCATCTGCCGCAGCCGGCCCATTTTCAGCAATTTTGCTTATGAAGATACCCTGAAATGGAAAGACACTGTTATTGAAACAAGCACATAGCTTAACATAGGAATTAAGGGTTTTTCAAAGGATGAATGATATTAATAACAGGAACAATGAACAGTACAGATAGGGCTGAACAACTTATAGTTGGAAGATGGAAATTTCAATGAAAATTTCAAACTTCTCAATACTGAATTAAAATAACATGTGACTTGGAAAGGGCCTGTACCTATACAGTACGCCACTTTAACAACGAAAACATCAAAAAGTTTGATATATAATTCACAACAGTAAAAATAAAAATTTAGTTTAGTATCAAGACGTAGCTCGTCTTTACAGCAAGAAAGAGTTCAATATTTTTGAAACACGGAGACGGATTGATTTGCTTGCTTTCAATCTTATCAGGATATCAAGATAGTCAAAGATGCTCTCGACTGAGAGGAATAAGGATGAAAACACTGGCATTCTCTTATAAGGAAGTATCAACTAAAAGATCTAAATGGGTCAATGGATCAGCAGCACAGATTGTCTCGTATTTAAAAATATTGGATGCGGTTCTTTGGTAGTAAAAACAAGTTATCAGCAAGATATCCCATTTGCTATGAATCAACCCTAACCGGATTTAGCCTTGCATCACCAATACCATTCACGTATAAATTTACATACATATATACCAGCATTGAAAGTAGCTAATATAATTTATTGCACGAATTATTTGCAACCAACAAACACAAGCTTCAGCAATGAGATCAGGGAAGTGGCCCTTTCTCCATGTGCTTTGATGATCAAAACTGTTCTGATTTCGACCTGCTACGGCTGAAGGAAATTTCCTGCAGACGGAAGAGTGAAAGCCCAAACGAAGATTATTGGCAGTGATCGTACCCTAGACGGTTATCAAATGAGCTACTGTCTCAGTCACTCTGTTAAAGGGCCTAAGAAGCCATCTGTCATCTGGGTCACACTGAACGAGGGTATTTTCCTGGAACAGCGCTTGATTGTAACAAAGACCTTCCAGTCAAATACGACTCCGCTCTAGCTGCTCACAGTTAAATTCAGTTAAAGGTCCAGCACTAGTTTCTGATGAGTTTAGTTCACAAATCTGTAGCTTATATCCGAAGATAACAAGCACCGAAAGTTGGTTTGAAAATATGCTCATAATTTAAGTCCTGTCTATCTTTCCTCCAAATGTGTGTGCTAACTGAATAAAGACTCTGCAGGCTGTTTCTCAATATGATAAATTTCGATGGCTTGAAATTGGCATTTGATGTGTTCAACTACAGAACCTCGGTTAGGAAGCTAACAGACCCCTAACAATTCAAGTAGAGAAACAACTGCCACAAAAGCTATTTCTAGAAATCAGTGCATGCTTCATCATTATATTTTCTTTGATCAGAGTTATCATTCGCTACAACCCAGCACCTGTACAAAATGACTTGAGTAATGAACGTGAAGCCGACACAAAATCATTCGCGACATAGCACTACAGGCATTTATAGAACTACTGTTCAATACTTCGCTGCAAGCTAAGTTAGCTTCAGAAGGGGACATGATAGTAATGTATTCAATACAGATTGTGCAACTGTCTCCACGCTGTATTTACGCCTGGCACTGACATTGTATATTAGCATTCCTCGGCTGTTCAAGCAGCCAAGCATCTATGCCAATCTCGTATACCAAGACACTCGAAGGAGCATTTCATTTCATATCCACTTGGAAATTTCAAAAGCATCTCTTGTTTGCTATTACGTCATGAAAGCAACAGCATTTCAAAATACGCGCCAAAGCACTTACGGGATCACTGCCTTTAAAGGGAGTTGAGCCAAATCCTCCAGCTATACTGAAACCGAGGCCACGTCCGTCTCGTTTCAGATCAACAGTCAATGTCTAAAAGAGAACACATTACGTATGGCGTTAAGCGCAGGCAAGATTATCTTGTAATCCGCATACTATTTTACAAAACGTCTACCAACAATAGTACAAGGCAGGTGGCGTTGCCTCACTGGTCGAGGCCTTGTTTTGGCTAGAGGAATTTACGGTGCTTACAATTCCGCCAATGAGAACCATCAGAGCAGTTGCCAACAGCGATCAGAAGAACTGGATAGTTCAACGGCCTCGTACCTTTGGTGAATTTCAATTGATCGTAAACAAGCATTAAAAGGTTTACTGTATATCTGTGGCCACACTGATTAGCGCTGATAAAAAACAGCTCGACAATCTAATTCGACAGGTTTTCATTCAATTATCTTCACAACATTTCAAACGACCCGCGCAACAACAGCGCAACAACCCGCTAGAATCCACCTCTGCTGTAGCTAGAACTTGAGCCCATATCGTAAATTGTAAACATCAGCCTAAATCGTTAGTTAGATGTTCATTTTCTTAGACCTTAGTCGATAAAACGCGCATCTTTCTTTAATGAAAAGGGAGTTCGTCCGCGCGCGAGCTTTGCAAAAGCGATAATATGCAGTGCGGACATTAAACAATGCCTAACATGCATGCCTCTAGGTTTTATATAATTAAAATCTCACTTCAGTGGCCACTTCTATCTCTTCCATTTCCGGCTCTGGTGCAAAACGCACGTTTTTCTCTTCCCTCTGAGCCTACAAAGGAGAAAATATTGGCAAGCTACAAATTGGTCACCTTAATGAACGAATTTTGTAGAAAGGTTGTTAAATATCATACCGATTTCGACATACAGAACTTTCAGCTCAAATTTCAAACACTCAGCAAACACCAGTTTTAATGCCAAACTAAAATCAATATAACGCCTGTAGAATAACGGCAAATGCAATATCGCATTGAATAGAGGGCCAAGAGTCATGATGCAATGATTTAAAAATAGCAAAGGTGGTAAGTAGGATTCAGAGCTTTTTTAAGGAGATTCGGTAGATTGGCGTCGCTGTTTAATCGTACAGGTTTCTCAGACGTGCCCGTATCCGACTTGAATTAAAAGATCTCGATATGGTTTAAAGGTCGCTCGAGGTTATTTTGATTTAGGGGACAAAACTAGCCATGCTCTAATGTGATGACTTATGCCTTTGAGACATGAAAGGCCAGTTGGTAGACACACACACACACAAGGACACAAATAGCAATATCAGAAACCTGCAATGCAGTTTGGATAGCGTCTTCGTCGGTAATCTCCCTTAGAACGACAAGCGTCACATCTTTCCCAGCGTTTTTTAGAGTCATCACGGCCTCGTAATGACTCATCTCTGAGACATCAACCTCGTTCACCTGACAATAACGATTTACAAAATTCTTGTATACGGATTTCAACTAAAAGGAGGATTATTTTGCAAAAAACGACTTCTCAGCCCAATAGGCTTTATTAGAAACGCTGTGTAACTTGTTTGACCACTTAACAGCAGCATTTTAATACATGCGTAATTAAATTCCGTCTTAAAGGGAATCAAGTATTTTAGAGAGAGAATCAAACCTTAATGATCTTATCGCCAATCTGAAGTATTCCCTCTTTGGCAGCAGGTCCGCCATCTGAAATCTTCGAAATGAAAATACCCTGAAACAAGGTATCACCGCACCATCAGTTTCAGTCAAGTAAAACCGAGTAAAGCTAGATCTAATAGGTTGCTGTGGGCAGGCGTGTGGAATCTTCGGATCAGTGCGGTTGGTGATACCCTGCGCTTTACCGCGTGTTATCAAAACAATTCTGCCTAACGTTTAGTGGGACTTTGTGGAAAGTCAAAACTATCTTTGTAATGGAAACCGCAATAATTAGGACAGCAAATAATAGCATAAATATATGAAACTTTAATCAAGCAGGTCCCTCTACGAAAAGGACTACTACGAAAACATGACAGTGCATTTGGTAGTATTGGATATAGGAATCTTAGTAGACGTATAAGGTCAATTAGAATCATGTCCTGAAATGGGTCTGATTCACCGTACTAAGTAAAATGAATTCTTGAATATCAGATAAGGTCAATCTTGAGTATCAGTTAGAGCAGAGCGCATGAATGCTGAAATCACTTATTTCTAGTACCATCCACGAATAGATACGTTTTCATCTTCACTGGAAAGAAGATATTGCAGGGGTAACAAGAGGTTCCATTCCCATTTAGCCCCTACACCTTCTTGTGGTTTCTAATTATCACACAGAGAAAATGCTGTTCTAGTCTTTGCAATCAACCGACTATATGTCAAGTCAGACAATTTGTGAATAAAGCATTAACGGGCAGATACTTAGATTAGTAACAATCTTGAATACAAACATAAGACAATACGTGGTATTGTGATGAACACAATAGAGCGTTCTATTGCATTGTTTAGGCTATCGTCAAGAGAACAAAAGTCACCTCTTCATCGTCCTTATAGGGAGCTGTTCCTTTGCCACCGGCTATGTTGATGCCAAGGCTCTGCTCATCTCGCGTGATAACAGTGCTTATCTGTGAATTGAAAACAGGAGACATTCGCAACACTTTGCCATGAAGATATACGTATACGTAAGATATATAAGATATATAACGATAACGACCTTGAAATCACTGTAGCAAATCAACGAGACCACATACATCATATCTAGAGAGACTGCCCAGAGACAGTGGTGGACAGATAGCTGGAGAATAATCATCGTTTGTAATCAATAAAGCCAGTCATAAGGGCTGGATGTTAGTTAGTTTCCAGGCGCCCCTTGCCTTGAATAATGAGTCAAAGGCTTGACGCTTCGAATCCAACAAAGTGCAGACTTTGGATCAACCCAGCAACATCCTTATCCCTATGAATGACTTGGATGGGATCTTAAAGCCACTGAAAGAATTCCGCTTTCGCAACTGACAATAGAAGCTTACCACCCCACATCAAATATGCTTTGAGTTGCATTTCATTTTCCAAACTATGCCATATTTGTACGAGTTACAAGTATTAAGTGTTTATAGTCCCTAAGGCATTATCTTTAGAAAGCCTGGAGCAATAATGGCTGCATGCTCATTTAATTTTTCAAATTTTCTAGAAATTAACAAAATCATTCTGACATCTTGATATATGGCACAAATAACGTGAAAGGTAAGCAGCACTGCACACCTTTAACTGGACGTAAATATCATGTCCATCTCTTTCTCCTAACTGCCATCTCTATTCAAAAAACCATTTCGTTAACAGAGGAGTATACGTAGCTCTCTCTGGAAATACTGGCAAAAGCATTTACCTCCTCGTAAACTTTGGTGATGGTTTTCTGTTCACTACTCAAATCTTTTACGTCATCATGACTGTTCTCTTCATTTTCTTCCTCTTCCTCCTCCAAAAAGGCATTTATCGCGGCACTTCGAACGTGCATTCGGCTCTTCATTTCCGCGGGCCTTGGAGTATCTCTTCTTGCGAGTTTACATTGCGCGTCTACAAAGCATTGTCAAAACAATAACAAACATCTTGAAATTACCTTGTTCTAACGAACTTAAGTCAGAAAGAAAGATAACTGTCACCAAGGCGACGAGAAACAAATTGTATTATGCCTCTAAAATTCTTCTTGAAATGAAAAGAGTCAGTCTTCCGTTTTGCCATCTAAATCCAACACTGCTTCCAATCCCCCCTCCCCCCCCCCCCTCCCTCTCTTTTCTAAACATCCAACATAATATTCAACGGGCTTTAGCCCTTACTGCCCCCTTGCTTTTTCCATGATAGACTTCATATGATAGACATTAAAGCATTGGCAATGATTATTAATATTCGTATGTAATCACGTGAATATAATTCACAAAATGCAACCCGCTAATGCGATATTATCAAACTGACCCATTTCTCCTTCTTCTGGTTGTGCATCAAATTCAATGACTTCGGCGTTAAACCTCGTTTGCACGATCCTTCTGCGGGCAACCCCTGTCTCTGCCTCGTTATCAGGCACGGCAAACTTCACCGTTGAAGCTGCGGCACTCTGCGGAGGAATAAAAAAAGTCAGATGACTACTTACATATACAGCTCAACGCTGTTGGCTAAACCATTCAGACAGAGTCTAGAAAAAGTTATAACCTTCCTCCGGCTGCCACTTTTTTCAATTCAAGCCTTCCCCAATACCAATTTAAAAACCAAATTTTTTCTATAATCACTTTCATTGTTTATAATGGAAATCCTCAAATGACGTTAACAGGCAAAACCTTCCTCCGGCTCCCAGCCGTCAATTATTCTGGACTCTGCATTCAAAGGGAAGACGTCTCGCTCAATTCAACCCACGGCTTGGAGTTGAAGACAATTTTCACACGGGTTTTGAACTTCCAAAATCTCTTCCAGATGGAAACAACTCATACCATTTTCGGACATATCAAGTTACAACAAAGCCACGCCGGAAAGTACAAATGTAGCCGGTATAATTAGCAACATCTGCAACACGCGAATAGCGTCAACCATTGGGATATCCATTAGGATAGACAAGTTTTAGAATATGAGTAACCCACGATGCAAAAGGTGTCGACTTGAACAAAACCTTCTCCCATTGTAGGTAGTAGAGGAAGTCCCCTGTTTATTCAGGGTTCCAAAATTTCTTCAAAAACTTTCGCTTAGTGAGCGAGCCCACCATCCTCGCTGGATTATGCACAGATCTTGCTGCCTTGACAGTCATTACCTGGTCAGTGTACATGTTCCTTGCTACTCGTCTACCGTGTCTAAACACAGACTTGCTGCTTTTTACTTTTACAAAAACGTGTCCTCGGTATGGATCAATTATCATTCACGATATATTTCAAAAATAGGTACACCAAAACGTCTCACTACCTGGCCATGGAGCGTAGAACCCTTCGCTACGCGCCCGTTTCAGCCGTTTTCAAAGACCATTGCAACAAAACAATAGTACATGCTAGGAGACAACAACAGAAATGGAAAAAATACTAGCACCATATACTGTAAAGCACTGTAAATAGTGACCCATCTTAAATAGTTGTATTGAAACTTACTGTTAACCAGGAAACGACCTGTTTGAGAATGCAGCTAAGTGCAGGCAGCACCAGTCGAACATTCACCGTGAAAAGTTCGACAGAGGATCGAATCACAAAGGACGAGGCTTAAAAACACAATTGTCACCATGGCAACATATCCAATTCAAAGAGGGGAATCTTTTGCGGTCAAGTGATGTCATTGCTGGGGAAATCAAATGCGCAGTTTGACCTGGCAACTCTGTCTCTAGCTTTCGTTTTAAGGTGACCTGAAAAAATTCAGGATCGAAACAGCGAGATCTCGTACTTTTGAAAAAGGTGTCCGCGATTTGGCGACGTTGTGACAAAGGGTACGCTAGTAGATAATTTAGGATTCTTTGAAATCAATTATATAGCCATTTTGAATAAAATGAGCAACTGAGTTGAATCCTGTAATGTTGTTACGGCATCAGGCCTCTGAAACCCAGTGTCGTGGAACAAGTTGGAGTATGGTCCAGTGAAAAAACGAGGCAATGCGAGCATTGGTTGCCGGACACCAAAAACGCCCTGCCCCATCATGAATCCATGCAGACACGAGTTAAGCTTATTATAGTGTTGGGTCTAGCCAGCGAGGAACACAAACCAATCAGACAGACTAGAATATTCTTACGATGAATGAACCACTATTCATGGGATCCTAACGTTTACTTGCAATTTTTCTGGGTACTTTGCCAAGATTCCAAAAACAACAGTATCCACACAAAAAGAAAGTACAGCTCAGTATCCGATGACTTGCAGCTTAAACAAAAACACAATGCCTGGATTATCTCAACTGTTCCCCTCGAGAGGTCTTCCATCTTGGTAAACGGAGCGCTCGATAACACCATTCTGGCTTTTAATAACGGAGCATGGTGTTTTCCACTTTCCATGGGGAGGTTGACTCAACCAAACAAACTCTCGCATAATGCTAATTTGCACTCAAACAACAACAGGGTTTATCAAGAATCGCAGACCAATTGCGATTAACCATATTGAGTAGCCTATCTTATAATTCCAGTAAGAGCGGGCAGCAATGAAATTTTCGGATCGAGGAGGAAAGATATCACTAGAGTCGTTAGAGTCGCATTTGAAGGTCTGCATCAGCAAAATAAGTCGACTTTTCTCATAAAACCCAACAGTAAGCCAGAATCTCGATAAAATCATTGGTTATCGTCAGAGAATCTGGTCTGGCCTGAATGACGTCATCCTTTGGTGTGCTTGATATCGATCTCAATAATATCCTGACTGTTTCCACTTTCATCAGCCTCAATCCAGGCCCAGTTTTAAATCATAATCTGTGGCACTGTTATCTTTCTTTAAAAGAGCTAGCTAGCGGTGCAAATATTGAATTTGTACACTTAAAGTAAGTGGCAGATCATGAAGGAAAACCACTACCGGAATAGTAACTTATTGAGACCACCAAAAAAGTTTTATTACATTTGATATCTTTCACTTTTTGCTTAACTGTAAAAACCTTCCGTGAGCTTCATGCATTGTAGCTTAAACAGGTCACACATTGAAAGATATAAAATTAGGTCACAAAAATCGAGAAAGTCGACCACAGGCCACAAAGGGTATTTACAGTCGTCTACAGTCGGTAATTTACACACTCAAAATATAAAAATCAATCATTACCTCATCTGGCTCCGAGCTGGAATGACCATCCGAGTCTTCGTCGGCGCTTTCGTCCTTAGGCCCAAGGTTGGCGAGGATTTCCCGCGCCTTTTGCTCGTCACTTTGGACTATTCGTTTGCCCTTCGTAAAGTGAGGTGTGTCTTTCCTCTTGAGAAGGAATTCCGTATTCTCTGGCTTCTCCTCCACCGAGGCCAGATCGAAACTCACAAATCCGTGTCCGTCGCTGTCGCCATCCTCGTCTTCATGGCCGCCAGCCTCCTTACCAGATTCATCGCTATGGTCTTCGTGTTTTTCATCATGGTTCTGGAATGAATTTTAAGGCGTAGGAAAATAAGATCATTTGAAATGTTCAATGTATGAGGAAGTCGATTAAGCACTCAATAGCGGACGTTCTCACAGGACAGCATATCTGAAACATGGTGTTGTTGAACTTCCACTTATGCATCAATTCACATATCTACATTTGCATCACTTCAAACATATTTGTTTGCACCATTCAAACAACCAGAGGTCCTTGGAAGGCCTCTGTATTTTCTCCTAGTTTGGGGTTCTTCGCATATTCCACACACTTTCAGCTGTTGGCCCCTATCTTACCCCAAAACATTGTTGGCAACGAAGTATGTCTCCCAATCAATCTAGGGACAACAGCCTATTTCACATGTGCACCATTTCCGAACATTTACATGTGCACCATTTCTCAACATTTACATGTGCACCATTTCTCAACAATTACATGTGCACCATTTCTCAACATCTACATGTGCACCATTTCTCAACATCTACATGTGCACCATTTCTCAACATCTACATGTGCAACATTTCTCAACATCTACATGTGCACCATTTCTCAACATCTACATGTGCACCATTTCGCAACATCTACATGTGCTCCATTTCTCAACAATTACATGTGCACCATTTCTCAAAATTTCCATGTGCACCATTTCTCAACATTTCCATGTGCACCATTTCTCAAAATTTACATGTGCACCATTTCTCAACATTTCCATGTGCACCCTTTCTCAACATTTCCATGTGCACCCTTTCTCAACATCTACATGTGCACCATTTCAAACCTGTACATAAGTCCTCTTAGGGGCATAATTGCTGGGGGGTTAGAATTAACAGGGGATTTTGACTTTATGTTCAAAATTAATTGGCTCCAATTACCAGGTGCCCATCAATGAAGTTACACGCAATGAAATTCCCCACATACATTCTCAAACTTCAGCTGTATTATTCACTTAACATTCCGTTATAAATCGCAAATTTTTGAATTTTTTTCACTACAGTTATTAACACAAAAGTGCCAAAATCAATAGGTGGAGGAAGTGCCAAAATCAATTGGTGGGGGTCCTAATAAGAGCGGAGGGTTGGAAAAATTGTCAAAAATAAATTAGTGGGGGGCACGTCAATTAGGCACCTAAGAGTACATGCGCACATTTGCAAGCATTAATTCTAGCATGACAAAAAGCGAAGGAATCACAGCAGCAACAACAACGAGCACACACGGTGTCGACATGTTTCCATCAATTCGTGTTCTAGTTCACAAACTTGCCCTATCCATTCGAACATAATATTCACGATCAAATTACATTATGGAAACTTCACTCGATAGGACGGATGAGATCTCAGGGCTCAACAGGAATTAAAAGCATTAATATTAGGCTTACAATCAATTCTCGTATCAGATAAACAGTTTCGGGACTTCAACTGTCAGGAAAAATTAACAGACGACTCGAGCCATTGGCCAAAGCCCCTATATATAATTGGATGAAATAAAGATGTTGGAATAAAACTGATAACCAGATCGACCAGTTAATAAACTGTAACTAATTGGTAATTAATAACGATTTTGAGTTGTTTCCCAGGTGTCCGAAGGAACTAGATTTGGACCTGTAATGACGGCTGAAAACAGGACCTACCTGAAAGTGGATCGCATTTGCACGAGGCTCATGGGAAAACCGGACGCCCACTTCTTGATGTTTTGGGTCCCCTGTGTGGTGGGATTTATCTCTGGGTGTGTGTTGGTCTTCCTTCTCGCTGTCCTTTATAATGGTGAAGAGAAATCGTTGCTCACAGGGGAAATGGTTAGTGGGAAAGAATCTGGAAGGCGTTGGGTTTGAAAGGGTCGGTATAGGATGTATAGCTGCTATCCTTTCCCATTTTTAGGTCGACGTGGAAAGTATTCGAGTGTCTGGTAATAGCGATAGTTAAATGTTTTGAAGGGTTAAATCTTTAGAGGAAAGCGGTTGGAGATTGGGGAAATTTAGGAAAGCCTTAAAGGATGGTTGTAGATTATGAATTTTGGCATCACGACGCAGGCAAACATGCAATTTTTGGATCAATTCAATCTTAGATGTCGGCCAATCCGCTATTTAAGCAACACCAGAAATCCGTTAATGACCTATTTGATATCCGTTGTGACGAACTCTTTAGTTATTATGGACGGAATACACAATGCAAAATAACAAGAGCCGGGATTTGAATCAGTTCGGGTAGAGGCAGACAGTAAGGTGAAAGAGCAAGGTAAAGCAAGGTATGTCTCGATAAAACAGGGTAACTGAGGGCAATGCGGAATAAACGTGAGTCAACACAAGTTAAGCGAGCTAAGAGGAGGTAAAAATGACAACTCTCTTGCTGGTGAAGGCAACAAAAAACTTGAAGGGGTACCTCAAAGCTAGAGGATCTTGTTTTTTGCAGCATCTTCTTAGGGTGTCTTGCTTTTAGGTCTTTCGGGAATGGTGTAAGTTGCCTCTGAAGATGACTCTATAAATGAAAACATATACAAGAATTCATACAAGCCTTGGCAATTAATTGAATCAGAAAAGGCAATCAGAAGCCCGTGAAACTACCTTTTAAAGCACCATCACTTTACAGTCCTAGAATAAACTGCTCAAAGTTAAGTACCCATAACATTAACTCCCCACTTCCCAAACATAGTCCTCTTCTACAGCAGCCTCCTAAAATACCGCCCCATCTCCCAAAACCAACACATAATACTTTTGCGATACCTCACTCTTACCAGCACGACTTATAGCGTTGCAAAATTAACACTTTGCGTGTCATATCAAACTTCTTTCAAGTATTAATTCATATCTATATATATATATGGTCTTCTGAACACTCAAATCAGAGCATTTTCAACATTCTTTCTATATTCACAAGTCACCACCCAGTTAAAGCCATTTAAATAAAGAATAAAATTCGTCTTGATGAATTTCTTCGCTCTACTGTACGACATCTGCTGCTTATAACCTCTAAAATAGGTTTGTTTCCAAATATAGTGCTACTCCTAATGAGACCGTCTTAGAAAGCAAAACCTCCTAGATCTTTTTCACAGCCCACAATATTATAATTTGTGACAGGTATTTATTTTCTCTTTATTTTCTTTAATAAGGCAGGTATTTTCTCTAATTTATTGAACTTAAGTACTATATACCGACTTCAAAAAAACCTTCAACTACCGATCAGAAACAAGTCCAAGACGAGACCCGAAGAACATTCAATGCCTCTCCTTAGTTTCTATTTCACATAATCTCATTATTAATCTCTCATTCCTGAAAACATAATCAACTATGGATACAGCTTCATTTCCTAACTGTGTATTTATCGTTTTTTCAACATACTTCGTAATCCTTCTATATTCCACATACTCTAGCACGAAACCCTTTCAAGCTGGGTCTGCCACTGGTAAAAGTCGACGGAAAATAAAAGAACCCTCTAGATTTCTCGCCTTTAAAGCCACAAAAAACAGAGCACGCTCTACAATGAGTGATACACGCACTAAGCTTCTATTATTTTGCAGCTTAGACTCACCTCGCCGTGGTCATCGATGTCTTCAAACTGAACAGACATTGGACGGGGCGAGGACCATGTCTTCTCTTCTGGATTTTCATAGGCCTCGTTGAAAAACTCTTCTGGAAGAAGAAAAATTGTAATTCAAAGCATTAATTTAGTACTTCTGAGGTAGGAGCAAACAAGAACACATCTACGTGATATAAAATATTCTGTAAACATCGATTCAAGAAAGGGATTCGCGTACCAGGCGAATACTAAATGCAGCGAAGCATGTAAAAGATAATAGCGGCTAAAACCGTGTTTGTCCCCTGCATGTTGGTATATATTGTGCATAGGTTGAAGTGAAGGATGGGACAAAACGCTGAGTGGTGATAAAAACAATGATAATCAAGCTCCTGTTGTGGACCTAGCCTATAGAAGATTTCAACTGCAGGGCTGGGCCATAGCCAACTGGCAGGACTGCCAATCGATGACAGGTAAAGCTCGAAATTATAACGGACTCGCAGCGTGAAAAACCTCAAAAAATGATTTTCAACAGCGTACCTATCCTCTCGGGTTTCATTTGCTCTTGCGGTAGAAGAAAGCAGGTGAGAACTTGCTCATCGCCGTTTTCAAGCTCCTCGACTTGCAACTTCAAAATCGACTGAGACTGGTGATAGAACATAACAATCATAGCAAAAAAAACTAAAATAACTATCAACAAAAAGACTTCCTGCACCATAAACTAAACCCCATCTTAAAGCATGTCATAAATGACTCGTTGACACGTCATGACTAAATAACATGTCATAAATGACCTCGGCAATAGCTCTAAAAGCTGTTATTCAGTAACATCCGATTTATTCAATACCAAAAACTCAATATCCCCTCTACTATCATATTGTTCCATGAAGTATCATGTTGGGCTATCCCATTCATTTGTTTTTTAAGGCAAAGTTAGATTCTTGTAAAATAGATGGGCCTATCAAATGCTGGGCGGCTAGCGAGTAAAGGCTTGCAAAATGATTCCCCATCATACCTGATTCGACGACAGCCAAAGCGCCTTCAGTGGTAATCCGGAGACGGTGATCGGCAGATTAGGTAATCTAAAACAAGATTGTGCTATCGTTTATGCTTGCCTTCTGTGAAGTAAAGGATGAGGTCACCTGATTGTTCCTGGGTATGCATTTGCGTCAAATAATTGTCAGGGCAAACTTCAACTACATTCTCAAAACAATATTCATGGTACAAAAAAAGATCAATCATACCAAAAAAGTGCAAGATCGATAGGAATTATATCAAATTAATGTAGAATATGGAGCAGTTCGTTAGCAATAACAGCCTTAGTCAGATGCGAAAACCTTCAAAAACAAGCAAGACACTTTGTCACTGATGACTAGGCCAGCTCGTGTTAATCTAGACAGGCACTTGGGAAACTGCCTCTGGCTTACAGACTATAGTGCGGGACTTTAATCAGACTTCATAGACAGTCAAGTGCTTCTCAAAACCACCCATACTAGTGACTGCTTCAACAAAATGCATTATCGCTTGAGAGGGCGTACGTTGAAATTTCTGTACATGTTTCTATACTTCATTTGAACATTACGTACAAGAATTAATAGCCTCGTACGGTAATGCTTTCTATGCAATTAGGAATACCCCTGGGCGCAAATTAACTTCTATTATAAGGGTGCATCCTTTCGATAATTCTATAATTGCCAATATCAACTTGTGTTAAAATACTGCTCTGTACTCATCCAAACAGTTAAACGATTAATTCTTGAAACAAAGAGTTTCATTTGCCCTTTCCCATCTTGCTCTGCAGAGCCCCCTAACTCCCCCATTAACTCTATTACATGAACAATTAGGGGACCACAACGTTTTTTTACCTGTTTCCAGAAAGATCAAGGACAGTAAGGCTGCGGCAGTTTCCGATCTGCTTTGGCAATTTGGTTATGTCGTTATTCCTGGCCGACAAAACTGACAGTCGAGTGCAGCTGCCAATCTGAAAACAACGTGAATTATAAAATAAATAATCAATTAACATTTCAAAGTGGAGCTTTTTATGGAATCTCACGAGGCTTCGTTAATATCCTGCAGTACAAGGCTTCTTTTTATACAGCCACGAAGCCTTGCTTGCTACAATGTTTAAATTGCTGGGCATGGATGAATTAGAAACACATACACAATACCAAAAGGTTTCAATCATAATAACATGGTATTAAAAGACTAAAACCATATATTCTGGCTAATCTTGCGGCGAACTGAGAACTTGGGAAATAAATCTTCATGACTTACGCAGAGTTTACTCAATGGGAATTGAAAACCACTATTTCAACCAAAATTTCTCATCGTCTAATTTAGGGAGAAATCTTGGATTTGAGCACTAAGACCATAATGACTGGAAGTGCATGCAAAAGCCTTGAAATTTTAACTGATAGAATATGAGGTACAAATTCGTAGAACAACCAGGTGGTAGCATCAAAAATCGGGAAAATAACTGTTAAGGCAAACCCCTTTTCTGAACAACGGTTGTCTCTGAGTGGTGCTTCAACTTTGTAGAAAGTAAGAGCCGATACCTGATGATTGAGTGCTACTCACCTCGGCCGGGAGCGTTACCAGTCTGTTCTTGTCAATATTCAAATGATTCAATTTGTGGAGTTTGCCAATGGCAGAAGGCAAGCCCTGCAGGAGGATGAGGAGAATCAAATCATTTCTAGAGAAGAACTAGAGGGGTCTTGATGAAAAGTTAACAAAATTGTTGAGTGGACAAACAAAGATAATGCCAAAAAATATCACAAAACATCAATGTGATGTGATTTTATGTTATGTGATGTGATTTTTTACGTGATGCGATGTGATTCCATATGATGTTATGTGATACGATGTGGTTTCATATGACGTTATTTGATGCGAAGTGATGTTGTGTGATGAAGCTCGTATCTAGCAGTGGAGAAAATGTATCCAATATTTTCAGACTTACATCTAGAGAATTATCGGTTAGTATCATCTCTGTCAACGACGACAACCTGCGGGGAAAATGTGCATTGGATTTTATTTGCAGCTATAGAAGTCATAAAAATTAGGCCCTCACCAGTGATTTTAAAAAATCGCATCAATTTCCAGAAATTAAACAACAGACATGCTGCTACGGCAAGATTTGATATAGATCGTTGATAGAATTGATGGTCGTTATTTCACAGAAACTTGGACTTGGTTGAGTAGATTAAAAAATCTGCTTCGAACTGGGCAATATAATCAACTAACAAATCAATTTCCTCTAAAAATCGTGGCTTGATATGTTTGCTAAGCAGTTTTTCGAAGTGATTTTTCAAAGTCGCCGGGCCAACGATCGCAACTTTGCAAATCATCCATCACAATCACGTTGGGAATACCACGAAATTTTGTCAAAAGCCTAGGGAATAAATGATCAAACTTGAACGGTGACCACCAATGCCTCGACTTTTTTTTAAATGGGTACCTACCCTCCTATGGCAGGAGTCAGTTCATCAAGATCATTAACATCAGCTTTTAAGATAGAGAGCTTCTTCAACTTTCCTGCAATAAAATGCAGCTGGTGTGAAAAGCAGGCAAATTTACCTTCTGGCATATTCGTTTTGCTCAGTGAAATGAGTTTGGCGTAAAAGGATCAGCTATAGATAGGTATACCTTACCACTCCATCCCAAACGAATCCACGAACAAATTAAAACAATTAAAATGTCAAAGGAAATATTAGGAAAATTCGGATGCGGTTCCTTAGAAACAATTATTTCATAAATGAAGCCTAGCCTTAGTATCCAACACGCAGTATTTAGGAACATGTAATTAAGGTTTTTCATCTAAGCCAGCTTCTTGAGGCCTACACCACATGATGTGAGATTCGGCAGAAAAATACCACAACGAAAATAATAAATCTGCGTAAAAAATTAGAGCCAAAATAGTTCTTCTTCAAATCTCAAAACTGATAAAAGAAAGACGCAAGCTAACAAAACAAGATTGCTTCCAATTAGAACTTGAATCGAAGTCTATATTAACGACAACACATTGTCGATAGGAAAGGCTGAGAAAATGAAAGTGGTGTAATCTATTGCATGTTTATAAACGAAGTTGCGCATTGAGAAGCACTAACCTATGCCATCAGGCAACTCGTGCAAATTATTTTGTGACAGAATCAAGTCTGTCAATGCTGTGAGGCCGCTAATTTCGTCTGGCAATTCTTCGAGCTTGTTATCCGAAAGATCTAGCCACTGCAAGCTCTTCAATTGCCCAATTTCCTGAAATCAAAACACGAGACTTGACAGGCCTGTACTACAAACTTACGGATTCAGAAAGGTCGATCGTTTATTCAGCATTATACTTTATGCAAAAGCAAATTTGGAAGCATTTGCAAACTGTGTTCATTTAACAGCTACTGCACTTAGGAGATCATAACTGAACTGGAATTGGAATGGTGTTTTTCATCCTATGAAGGTCATTTTTTCCTTCATCCAACTTTCTTCTTGTAAGCACTTTTCACTGAAATGAAGTATCCCACAAGCCTTACCAGCTGTTGCAACAAGCAAACACGCTGATTTCGACCAACCCAAAACCTAATCTATAAAGAAAGTGTGAATTCCCCTCCAAATGAAACAAATCTAATATTTCACGTCAGGCCAAGAGTTGAGAATAATCTCTTGTTGTTTCATTTCCAACTTTTCACACACTCAGCAAACGCGATAACGGGTAAATCAGATCTTGATTGCCAACAAAAAACGCGAATATATAGAGAAGCAGCTGCAAACTGCTTTCCTATCCATACAAACAGAGACACTGCTGTTTGAAAGCATGTCTAAAAAACCGTCAGTTTCCACAGCTCTGCTATTGTGTCACACACGAGGACATAATATCGTTTACTTCGAGAAAGAAAAATGAAACAAAGGATAGATCGTTGATGACACGAGCAAAAAAACCAACAAATACACGGGAATTCCAGACAAGCTAGGGCTATAAAGAGACAGCTAAATAGTTTTCAAGCTGTAACATGTATATTAGGTAGAGAAAAATTGCCTGTGAAACCAAAATCATAATAATCAATAATCAAATATTTCATTAAACTTTAATCAACTTGAAAAATATAAAATTTTTAACTTCAATGTAACAAAAAGTTGGGTATATACAAAGTAATATACATGCTGTCATGAAATTTTAATGCTTTCTGCAACTTAAATTTAGCTTACTGCTCGGATGATGTTTGACCATGGTTGTTGACAACCGGGGAATCTGACGAAACAACTTCAATTCTTATTTCTGTATATACATTGTCCAATATGTTGAATGTTTCACGATAGTGAGTATTGACCAAATATGAAAGTTTACCACCAAATATTGTAACGCTGTATGAACTGGCAGTTCATTGCCATTTTTATGAGTCAAATGTTTTACGCTTTGTTGCCAGTCCGGTAGAGGTGAGATGGCCAGAGACATAATTCTTTGAAGAATTTTATATGGCAACGTCACAATAGCATGCAATATCTTGTAAAAAAGTTGCAACCATTACTTCGCAGCTGGTGAGATGGCCAGAGACAGAATTCTTTGAAGAATTTTATATGGCAACGCCACAATAGCATGCAATATCTTGTAAAAAAGTTGCAACCAAGTACTTACAGCTGGGAGAGTCAACAAAAAATTTGCATCCAGCCACAGTTCAACCAGCTTCGCTAAGTGTCCTATACTTTCGGGCTAGAACAACAATATTTTAACTTTAAACAACACTCACATATAAACAATATCAATTCAAAGAGTTATACTCAAGACTAAAATGTTCCAGTTCAGACATGATTCATTCATTTAACATCAGTCACTTAGCAAATATATAACTATCAAATGGCATTGGTATCAACACGATGCGACAAAACAAAAATATTGAGTTAAAAAAACGCTCGAAAGGCAGAGTAAGAAGACATTTTCAGAGTTGGCCTTTCAACGATCTCCAGGAAGTTGCCTTAAAAAACGATGACTTGATATTCTTGCCTTGCTATCAGTGTGTCTTTCTTTTGAAACTTTGTTTTGTCTATTTTGTTAAGATGTTAAGTATAAAGAACAGATGTCAATTCAAACATACAAGTTCCTCTAGTTCGTTGCTGCCAAGGTCAAGTCTTTCTAATGAAACGAGGAATGAAAACGACCTAGAAACAAAAACATATTTCAATCAGAAAATGTATTTGGCACAAAATAATGCAGGTGAGATTTCCTTGAGTTCGTTAAAAGATTTTTTCACCTCCAATTGTTCTCCGGACATGAAGATGTGGGCTATGCTTAATTCTTTCATTAACACTCCCAGTTTACCAATAGAAACGTTGTGTTTTTCTATTCTCGTTCCTTCATATTCAACTAAACTATTGCGCGCGATTTGCATCAGCTTATATTAGAGATTTTTTTCAAAAGAGAATCTTCATTATCACCAGCATTAACATAAATGTCAGTTCACTGTGACGTGGACAGAGAGCCGTGGATTTAGCATCAGGAATCTCAATATTCTATATAGGAAAAATCCAAGCTTCAAGTAGTAATTAAATACATGGAAAACATACTCTGGCAAAAATTTGATGATGTTTTCTCTTATTTCCAATACAACCAGGTTACTCAAGCTAAAAGAAAACAAGACTTCGTTGAAATTAAAAAAAAAACCACAAGCTGTCCAAACATAATGATTCCACAGTCATAATGATGTTAAATAAAAATAACAAAAATGCAGAAACATAATTCTGCTAATGAATTGCTTCTGTACTGGTAGTTTGATAGGGGATTATTCAGACAATAGAAAATCTCTATGACACCTGGATAACAAAAATCTCCGCAAATAACTCTTATTGGGTCAGTTTTAAAGTTTGCATTTACTTTCCATTTCTATTAATATTATATAAATATATGCATATTCAACACTTGAGCTTTTCTATTCAACTGTACAACTATAATCTCTTTTATAGAATATAATAAAATGTGATTATGAGCTGAACATGTCTTTATGTAATCCTACCATAACTGTGAAAATAATTACAGAGCCACTCATTCTTTTAATGAAAACAAAAGTATTTCAAATAAGCAAAGCACATTGTGCGAGCAGCGCAATACAGATTTAACAAAAGAGCCCCAGTTTCTAGCTTTGTAAGTGAAAACAGCAAATTTATTTCGATTTGGTAATGATATGTTTCTCCTTTCATTTGACACAACTTAACTTAGCTGAAAGATTTTTTAAACATATGTTCAAAACACAGTATTGTCACAATTAGAAAAGTATGCTTATCTCTGGAAATTGACAAAGTACAAGTTTAAAAGAAAGGTCATGGTGGATTATAACTAGCTATAGCTGAACAACTGAAAAACCACTGAAGAAATGGGGAAAGCATGGAATTAGAGAGTAACTTGGTGGTGCAAGTCATTTTGAAGTTCAAAGATAACAAACTTTGGCAGACCCAAAAGCCTCATACTTGGTAGAGTTAGAAAATACTTCTGTTTTTTCTAATCATCTGAGGAATTCATAATTTTGTTAACCACCTTGTGTTGCTTCTATTCAAAACATTTATAGAATTTACCAATAATATGTCTAGCTCTGGACTTCCTTGAACCACAAATGCTCATTCATCTCCTTGTTTTTACTTTAAATAATCACATAAGTTTCTAAATTTGAAAGACTTTGTGACCTAGTAACTTTAATCTGGTTTAAAAACAGAGAGCTCTAATTCACTTACCTTCCAATATCAGGGGGGATCCTGTTTAAGGACATGTCATTCATGCATAAACTCCGCATTTCTGTAAGCTGAGTAAATGAATCTGGAAGTCTGTGTAGAAACATATATATAATGATGCATTGTAATAAAAAGTATATATATATAATGTCTTTTCTGAGAATAACGACCATGAAACAAAAGTATAAAGGATATATATGTATATCAGATGTAATAGGTTAGAAAATAGTATAAATAGATGTAGCAAGTACTGGCAGTAGCAATGCAACATAATAAATTTTCTCAAAAAAAGCTATAACTGAGACAAGACAAAAAATGTTTGTTAAACCTTTGAATACCATGCTACGTATATTATAACATATAACTTCACTGACAACATATCTACTTACAAATCCAATGGGTTGCTACTAATGTCAAGAGATGCCAGTTTCTTGCAATACTGAATGTTTTCTGGCAGAAGCCGGATATCTGTTGAGAAAATAGAAATTTCCTCTGTTATGAATTTCAAGTAAAAAAACCCCTTCCTCCAAAACAGGGACAAATTCTATGCAAAACATTCATTTTCAGTGCACTGAAGGTAATCTATTGCTGTAGCACTTAGCAATGAAAAAAGTTATAACTATTTGCACTTTCAACAGAACAATGACTGATTTGACTAGATATAAGGAATAAGTTTATCTTCTAACTAAACTAGCCCATCCAAAACACTTCTCAGCTCTAAACTAAATAAACAGACATGTTAGATCAATAATCCCTATTTTAGGTGACAGAATGATTCCTTTGCTCAACAAAACATAAAAAGCATATGGAAGTATACATAAAGATAAAGCATGAAAATTTGCTTTGGCAAAACAAGAAATAAACATCCACATGTTACGAAGGTATCAAAAACCTGAATAAAATAAAAATTACCTGTGTAAGACAAATGCAAGGCCTGTGCAAACAAACAGTTTTAAAAATTGCAACAGCACAAAGAACAGCACATTCTGAATACCTATGTTCTTTGTGAATGCATAAAAAAGTTTGATCTTTCATAGACCAATTGACAATCAATTCATAATCAATGGCCATTTTGCTACAGGTATGCAAAACACCTGCAAAATTGCATGTTATCTTTTCACAGTTGTTGATATCATCAAAACTGCCACTTTAGAATAATTTCTATCATCACCTGTCTGCATTAACAGGATAAAACACTAGGATCTTCACATGCAGCCTCTGTTATCACAAGAACAAAAGTGAGCCTTTTTCTAGCCACCATTGAGAGGATTTCTAGTTCAGGCAAGAGCTACTGGATGACTTCTAGCTGGGGGTGTTAAATATACACAGAAAAACTGAGGAACAAACTTAAGAGCCTATTGAGAGCATTTTCCTGTTACAATGAGCTGTTAAAAGAATCAGCTCCAATACTCCCCAATGTTCACTTAGCCATAACAGAAGTGTTACAGGACCAATTGTTAAACCACATCAAGACATTCTGTGTAATACACAAAAACATGAAGGGGAGGCAACATGGCTAACCAAAAATAAAATAAATAAGCTGTTTGTGAGGTATCTAAGCCTGTTTTACTACACATCAGAAAGTCTCTAAAAAGAACACATTTGAGTATTATAGGTGAAAAGCTCAAAATAATCCTTATGTACATAGTATCTTGATTAGTACCCTTTATAAGCAAAAGAAAGGCTGTTGAGATGAATCTTGACACATAAAGTAAATGCAGTATCTATTAATCTTGCATCTCCTTTGAACAAGCTAAACTTACATGTGTCCAGTTCCATATAAAACAATTCATATGATGTTAACGTGCAGCTGAATGTTAATTCTTTGCACAGGTGCATTTACCTAGACGCTCATTTACTTAACTTCAGTATTGCCACAGACAATTTTGATTGGTTTTATATATTGTGTTATTAGCAATTTAATCATGCTTTGCAACAACAACAACAAAAATAGCTGCAACAACAAAAATATTATTTCTGCTACTTCTTTTTCTGTTCCTGCAAAATTAATTATACACAAACTTCTGATCCTTTAGCCTGACAACATGTTCTTCCAAGAAATCACAAACTAGCATTTGTGGTTTCAAACTACAGACTACCAATCTTTAGAAAGATTACTAGCTGCATCAATTAACTAACTGCTATTTGAAAATTAGCTTAACAACTGAGCCTAAGTTATGGGAGATAAACATCAACTAATGAAAAATTATGATTGAACAATCAAAAGAAAAATAAAAATTGAAATAAACAATCAATATATATATACTAATAAGAAAGTAACATTTTTCAATAAATTTATGACTGAAATCACTATAATAAAGCTATGCATTATCAATGTTTTACTCATGGTATTATCATCATAATCATAATAATCACAATCGATATCATAATTTATTAACATCAAAAGAACACCATGATTATCATTAAAGACTTCAAAGACTCTGTAATTCAAATCCAACTTAACTTACCATTTTTGCTAATGTCAAGTTCCTCTAGGATTGTTAGGTTACCAATTTCTGCTGGCAAGTTCATTATTTCATTGTCATCAACACAAAGCTTTTTCAGTTTGTAAAGCCGAAACAATTGCTGTAAACAGAAATATAACTTATTAATTGATAAATGAATAATTTCTTTAGGTATGGAAAACTAATGAAGTTGATATATGTTATTACTCCATAAAATGATAAAAAAATAAACTGTCAAAACTAATATATACATAGGGATGGACAATAATATAAAAATGCTGTCCTCCCTCATTTACTATGTTATTTTCCTTTAAATTAGACTGCAATTAATTACATTCATAATGACCTATTACTTCCTAGATACAGCGGAGATTGTAAGTTAATGATTACGTGGCTTTCAATTGTAAACAAAACAAGTGTACAACATCACACAGCAAGTGCACAACTCTCTTTCTCCATAAGAAAACAGATATTTCCTTCGCAACAATCTCTATGCGACGATATCATTCTCCAAATATCTTGCTTGATTTTCATTGATCAAAAATAAATTAAACGGAGAGTAGCATCTCGTAAAATATTGTTTGGGCATTAGTGTTAATTAATATTTTATATAATAGGAAATAACGTTCCTGAAACACCCGAGACAACGCTAAAGCAGACTGTACTGAAATACTTGTGCAACAAACTTTGACGAAATACAGACTTAAACTTGCAAACGTTATCGATAAGTGTATGATAAGGCAATCTCACGCAGGACAATATTTTTCAAGCGGTTAAGGAAGACGAACTCATCCCTGTAAACATCTACCAGTTTGAAGCCGCAAGCCACAAAAATGTTTACAGACTTGACTTGAATGTTCTAGAATCACGAACTAGGCAAAGCGGCGAAAATTATACATCAATGAAATCTGTGACAAAAACAAACCTTTGGTAGCTCTCTGAGCTGGTTTGCACTGAGGTAAAGCTCCTCGAGACTCCGTTCCTGTCGCAAAACATCGTCCGGGACGCTGGTTAGGTTAGAGTGCCTTCTGTCAATGCACTCATACTGCCGTGCTGCTCGCCACGGAAAGAAATTCAGGCACTTGAACATGTCTGCCTTGTAGAGATTCTCTACATCATAGTAAAATCTCACTATGTATGACGTTCAGTATATGGCGCCCAGTGCACACTATGATGGAGACAAGTGTTGGGCCTAAACTTCAGACCCAAAACTAACGACAAAATCAGTTCTCCGTATAAGAAACCATATTGAAGTGCTCTGCATCCGTATCCTCACTTGTTACTGAGAGCAGATAAAATCCGGTGAACAGCTGGACTGAAATTAGAGAAAATAACGCAGCTTTAAAACAAAATCAAACAGAGATTTTCAACTTCTGGCTCGTTGACACCCTGATATTTAGTAAACTGGCAGTAAATCCCAAGATGCACCATAACACGCGGCAAAACCGCGGGTAGAGCACGGGAAGGAGAAGGGCTAAAGTTTTTGAAGAGCTTGTGTCTCGAAAATTGCAGAAGGAAAAAAATGATATAAATATATATCTAGTAGTCAGTAGGATTGTATGGTGTATTTCCTTTATTTCCTTGAGGAAAATTTAAAATTGAAATACAAGTAATTGACTATTTTTTCCAAGACTGGCCGTTCCAACCTTTGACAATGTAGGAAATCAACAAAGACAAACTTTACTAAACGTGTCGGTCAATTAGGGTGAAGGGGAGATGAAGTTGGGATGAATATTAACAAACTCTTTTAGTTCTAGGCGAATCTAAGCGACTGAGGCTATTTGTTTCCTTGTAAAAAGGTAAATCATCACAAACGAGGCGAGTTGTTTTATCTCATAACGAAGAAGCAGCCGGTATGCATAATTGGCTTCACAATTTGTTGACATTAGGCGGAGAAAAGCATATTCAATTCCGAAATCCATAAAACTAAAAGAAAACGTAAGCTACACATTAATAACTTATTTGTTTACATAAGATGAGTTCCTGTGTGGCCGAGAAAGAGATGTATTGATAAAAACTTGAATTTTTTCCAGGACGTTTCGGGCGAGCGTTGTGAAGACATGCTTGACTTTCTAAGAGTCATTTCAACTTGTAATCATTTTTTTTGATACGGCGTTAATAATCGCATGGCAAGTAAGAAGAGTTGGCGTTAGTAATCGCATAATTATAAGACCTGCTGCATAGACATTTTATTGGTCAGTGGCGGCTCCTACCTGTGAAAAGTGGGGGGATAAGAGGGGGCCGGGACATAGCCCCCGGAAAAGTTCTTGGGCCACGCCCATTTTTATCTCGAGAAGCATATTCTTCCATATCAAACAGCCCTTGTTCTCCAAGAAGTTTATTTCAATTTACGGTATTTTAGTCACCCCAAACCGGTAATTTTTTCATCAGATTTGCAAGATTCTCAAGGGCCAACATTATAAAAAAGTGGAGGACTAGTCCCCGAATTCCCCCGTGACTCCTCCACTGCTTAGAATTATTTGCTGTTTCCTTTGCAAGGGAGCAATCTTTAATGTGGAAAAATACGTTTGAAAGAGTCAGTGAGGATTCAGCCAACGATCTACTATCGTCCCCTTTCTAACTTTATCAGCCCCTTTCTAGAGCTTCGTATTCCCAGTTAGGCTTCCCTTGAATTCTGTTTGTCTAATAAAACAATGATTAAACTCAGAATAATGATTATTCTATTTTTAGGATGGCGATGGAAAGACACAGAGAAACGGGACACACCTAGTACTCATTTTTTGTTGAGCAAGATACCTTGTTAATTATTCATTTTTTATGAGAGATTTATTTCAAGACAATGGATATTTAATATTTGAAATGAACACAATAATTGCTATAAGTGATGCCGAGATTGTACAATTTTGAAGTAATTAAACTGCTTTTCATCTTATTACAAGGCATAGGCATGTTTTGACAGACAAGCACATCGAGGTAGCGAGCTTTTCCAGCTGTGACGTCATTGCTTGCTATCAAACAAACAATTTTGAGCGCGTTTTACTCAATGCTACTTCACAAACAAACCACCTCAAAAATACTCTTTACGAGAAATATAAACAAAGACGTGATAGAAACATAGAGGCTGGAGTCGCAGTTCTCTCTAATCTCAAAATCTTGACATCTTTTATACGAAGAGCGCATGAAACAAGGGTTTAACGGTAAACGGAGTAAATATGAGATACTGGAACCACAACTCTTTCAATTTCTATAAGCTGCAGATTAGTCCCTCCTGAAACTGGTTATTGTGAGATTAAGCACGACAGGAGCTCAAGTGGTTTCGTTGGAGAACTAGTTTCAAGGGGTATGATGGCAAATTCAGGTGTCTTTATTTACGAATAATCCATTCTTTCGCCTTGCAGTCAAACGAGCATCGTTGGGTTGATGCTGCTGCTTTTGAGCTGTGTTTTTAAGCTTTTGGCATGTGTGGAACTTGCTGCTAACGCAAATCGAGGTACAACGACAAGAGCTTGTTGTTTGTTGTTGGAAGACCTTATTTGGAAGACCCTAATGGGTATGACCAAGTTTTGCATGTCTAAATGAATATCCATCGCGACTACAAAAGTACGCCAGTATATACTCCAGTTTATTTTTTATTGACCATTGAGGATAAAATTATTTGCCTGAAAAGCAAGAACTTCGTTTCAAAGCTGTTTAGCCATTTAGATAAAGGCTGTTCTTTAATTAGATCTCAAGCGATGCAAGTTCCTTCTTGCAAAATAATTATCGAACTTTAATGGCAGGTGGGGTTGTCTAATTATTTGTTTTGCATTGATTCAGACAAGGAACTGGAAAGCGGAATTTCCGTTGCTGCATCCAATTCAATGATAACATTACGTATGAGCCAAGTACTGCACGCGATAAAAGCGTTTCATTAAATTGGCCTCTATTGATGCTCTTGTTCAGTAAACGTAGCTCCGCACTGCATATTGACATAGAATGCAATCAAAACCACAAAGACAAAGACGGGCAAATCACATGAATATACTAAATACTCCACTAATCTTTCCTCTTTTAATTTTCTAACACCACACAGACATTAAATGCTGTTTCTACTAAGTGTGTTTCAATAACTTCAATGTTTTGCTGCATTTCCATTTCCTGATAACCTCCTGAAAGATAACTATCCCTTTAAAAATTTGATGGCCATTTTCCTTCCTTCAACGCAAAGTTTCAGCAAAAGAGCCATGTGCACAAATCGGCCTGGCACATAGATAAAAATTCAGTTTTGTAATTAAACTAAGGCTCTTTGCTTTCGACACGTTGAATTTATTGACATTTATTTTAACGACGCACACAACGCTAAACACTGTTATCAAGTCTTCTTACACGACTAAAACTCCTAAAACAGTCTTCCCATCACCATCTTAGACGCAGCTGATTAGCTCCTCTGCGTACTGAAAACAGCTTTGTTGATGATTAATCTCATTGAGCTTTCAAGTGCATGAAGCTCTTGATATCGTAGAGCAAGATTCGCTTTGAGGAGTAAACGATGTCACAACACTGGTGTTCTTCATCTGCAACCCATCACTGCTTTTTAGCCACTTTTTGTAAACGTAGCTTCTTGCATAGAGTCAAAAAAGTTGCGAAGAAATTATCACTTGATTGTGAAGAAGTGTTTGCAGCTTTCTTGCACTATCGAGAGAGACCGATGGCTTTTCAACAGTGTGCTCATCTGAATATGAATAGGTGTGCTAAAATTGCAAAGGTGGGAGAGATCATCAGGTGCAATATTCACAACCTGTAAAAGATTGTACACGTGGTAGCAAAGGTTGTCGATTTGATTGTGGAAATGAGAACCATTACGAGCATTCAAAAGCAATATCATATTGATATTGGCTTAATCACCAAAAAAGGTCACTATTGACATTGCCTGAAACGTATTCCAGGGTTAAGACACGTGGGAGAATATACAGAGCGACAGAGACGAAGGTGGTTTATCAGAAAGGTGGTTTAACTGATAACTTTCCTTTGCACAAAGACTTGTTCAAGATTCGACCATATCAATCTGAAATTATTACAGAGACATTTCACCGCGTGTCTTGTTTCTTATGACAGACAAACATCGTGTTCGTAATCGCTAGGCTTAAATGACCTTTACATCGGTCAATTCTCCTTCTCGGTGAAATTTAGATAAATGAGACGCTGCTGTCATAAATTTCACGTGACTCTGTCTACTTCGCGTCAATGACAACCGAGTAGCAACATAGCAAATCTCAATAAGAACATGGCTGCGAGGGCTGGTTAGAAATATACACACAAGTAAAACACATGAATATATGGTATTATGATAAAAAAATATTAAATGCACTGCATTTGACCTAGGAGATTACAATTTGTGAAACAAAATTTAAATGTAATGATGACAATCACATTTGATCGTTAATGCTTGATCTTGAGACAGAAATCGAACTTACTTGAATATATAGCCATAGCGTGTTACTAATTACAGAATCTTAATACGGCAGTTGTATAATCAATACCTCTTTGCTACATCATATAGTTATTTTCTTTAAAAGTGAAAGACAAACTAGTATTTATAAACAGTTTACAAATGTCCCTCTATGTTTAATTTTACTGCGCATCTCATCCTCATCTGAAAATGAAAATCGATGATAAGCGTTGAAAAAATCGCAGCATTGAAAGACGTAGCATCAAGGAAAAAGGACTACTTCGAAAGACAAAAAGGCATGTGTAAAATCTGTGAACGACTATATAGTTGTCTATCAGTGCTCAAGCCACACTTTTTGTAAAACTTTGGACAACATACAAATCAGATTCACAAAAGATCGTATCGTATCGATTGTATCTGCTTACTTAATCACACACCATACAGTTTTATGTCTCAATAAAGCAAAGTACTACTTGCAAATACATACTGACAAAGTATAAAGTTTTTATTACGAATACCATGTTAGCAGAGTTTCAATCCTACAACAATCTATCCACAAAAATACCAGCATACGTCTATTCAGGTATCAACTAATAATTCAAATATGGAGGATATCAAATAAAGATTTAAAGTACTCACCGGTCAGTTTGTAGTTTTGTTAACGAACAGAACGGTAGAAAGCCCTGGAAATAATAATAATACTGTTGAGTTAACGAGCCCAGGTATTTTTTGTCTAGGACATGGATGGTTTCGAATAATAAACTACTTTAAATTATTTGACATAAATCTGACACTTCAAAAGAAATCCTGAAATGACGTCATGGAATGACGAAATATTTTTTAAACAGTGAATAATCTAAACTATGTTTACAGGTTATTACAAGTTATTGCAGAACAGGAGCATGAAGAGACTGGACATACTCCCTATCAGCCTCTCTGATAGCATCACTTATAGCTTTCCTCTCTTCTCGCAGCGAATCTCTCAATACGTCTAGCGACTCGTCACTCAAGCTTTCTTCAGAATCCAAAGAGTAGTCCTTTCTTTTCACCAACTCTTCTACTCTTCTCTGTATCCTGTCGGAAGCACCCAATGCTGCCTTCAAGTTGGGTGAATAGCGAGTTTTGTATCTGCAAGTTGAACATTGGACAATCACAGCACTGAACTTAACTAGGTTCGAATTTGTTGTGACGGAATATGAACACTTTGTATTAAGTTTCGCTTAACTGAAATATATGCAAATACAAACAATTTTTTGTCACGTTTTGAGTGATTAGATTTGAATCAACCAATTCTAATCAACCAAGTGGTGGATCAATAAGCTGCTAATTGTAAAATGTTCTTCTTAGAAAACAGCATAATAGAATAAAAGGAATTAAGTAATGGATAAGATTAATTCGGATAGGACTCGATACACTGCATCGAATGTTGCTCTTGTCAAAAAGCAATATCAATGCACGATCTTTGCATTGACGAGCAGAAAATTTCTTGATGCAAAAAAGCAAATTTGACGAACTGGACTTCTACGGTGAGCAATAGGAGAATTTTGCTGTACCTAAGCACCGGGTCTGCATATGTCTTCGATGGTCGCAAGGTCTCTTTCAGGCTCAGATCATCCAAGGCATAGCGAAGGCTTCTAGTCGGGCTGGAAGACCGAATTGGTGTCGTTCTTGACCTGCTGTGCTTGGCAGTCGACCGGAGACTGCTTGATGGAAAGTCTGTCGAATACTTCCAGGCTACATTTTCAACAACAAAATGGATTAAAAGGATTTAAACTGATACTTTTAATAAGAGGTGAATCAAACAAAAAAGTGAAACAGTTCCTTAAAATAGTGAAACATAAAGAAGCTGGTTCTGAAATTAAAGGTCTTTCTTTTTATTTGTATAAAAACTCTTCAAACAAGGAAAGTTATAGTTGACAATAGTTGAAACGATCAAAATCAATAAAGATTGAAACTTTTCAATGAGACTGTATGTATAAGTACAAAAAGCGCGTGTAAGGTTAGTGGCTTAGAAAATCCATTTCTATTGTAAGATTATTTTTACATTGCTATTTCTATTGTAAGAAAAGGGAAATCAACAATGATTATGCTCCGACTATGAAGACGTTTGTAATACATACATGGTAATGGCTCCACAGTGGCACTACCAAGCCCGAACGATGCGTTTGGGGAGATAGCTCTTCTCGTACGCGTGGGTGACTTAGATCGACGAGGCTTCGGGCGAATAAAAGAAGAGAAATCACGGTTTTGAAGGCTCCTATCATCTTTCCTCCTTACAAGAAAATTAGAATCATGGTCTGCTGTTTTCAATTCAGAGGACGACATTGAGCGAGAAAGTCTAACAGGCGATACTGATCGAGAACGAGATTTTGATCGGCGCAACGAGGCTCCCTGTAGAAAAGCAGATAATACATAAATTAAAATGGTTGCCTGGCTACACCGTTTATTGGATGACGAAGAGGAGGAGAGAAGAAACCATTGTGGGAGTAGTTAAGAATGAAGGTTATTAGTTATCATTAGTTAGCCTAGATTTTCAAAGGAAATTTGTTGCTTTGTTAGCAGTGGCGGTTTTAGGGGGGTCCAGGGGGGGGGGGGGGGTTAGGGCGCCATGATCATAAACTAGAAACCCAGAGGGGGCCCCGCACCCAAGAAAAAACTGAAAAGAAATCACTGGAAATCAAAGTATCTATGTTAAATGAATTATTTCAAAGGATTAATCTGTAAAAAGAACCCCGAAAAAATACACTTCGCATGATTAGGACAATACAAGGCACTACCTTGAGGCATAACAAATATAACGGAAGATAACTTGAAGAATAATCTTGGCTAAACAAATTTTCAAACAAAGGCCCCGCTGATGATTTCGGCACAGGCCTCGTAGTCCCTAAACTGCCACTGTTTGTAAGGTGTTTTTGCTTAATGAATCTTTGCTTAGTGATAGTTTTTGCTTTGCTGTTGGTAAGTTTTCGATTCTGATATGGACAATGCAGGCCATAAACTAAGAGCATCGTAGCCAAGGTTCAAACCCCGATTTAAGGATTTATAGGGGCTGGAGGGGTTGAAGTTGACATCATCACCTCCTGCTTTATAAATATAGTGGGAATATCAGTAATGTCTTTACTTAACGTCAGTAATCAATGTTGTAATTGTATGCTTCCTTGCGCAACCAGCAAAACTTATCGATTCTCCGCATGGGGCGATGAACATCAAAGCTTTAGACAAACTATACCCCTGGGTTTCGGGAGAGGTTTTCAATAAAAACACAAGAAAATCTGTCACTGGCAGCTGAAAGTACGAACTTTATCACAATATATGCTTATGACGACTGATAAAGTCGTAGAACGACTAAGCAGGGAACCATTTTTGGAGCATTTGCGGCATAGTAAAAACGAAGTTGTAATGTCCTTCAGCTGCAAGCATTTTTTAAGAAACGCCAACCTTTGTCACGCAATATGCACAGAAATCTATAAACAATATTTTATTTTGCAAAAAAGATCGCTGATGCTATGTATCACACCATTGCAAAGTTTACCTTCATTTTTGTGAAATTGAACAACAAAATTGATTTATTAGCAAACTTCATTTTTTTTAAAAAATTCCTGCACCATCCAATGCTATGCAAACTCAGCAAAGTATATCAATGTCAAAATCATGCCAGAAAAATTCATAAGCAATGGGACTTTAGAATGTTTCTTTATGCTTTTGTGATCCTGAAGTGCTGGGATTTTGGTTGCAAATCAGAAGCTGATTCAAATGCTGTTTTCCTGATTTTAGAATAGCTACAATCCTGGCCAAAAGATAGTGGACTGGCTGGCAGATTGCTGCCTTTTTTAAAAGATACACTCCCCACCCCCCACAAGCAATGTTGAGATGCTTATTTCTACTCATTTCGGTAACTGATACTTTGGTATTTTCCAAAAAACCAACATTGCTGCAGGGGTGGGGGGTGTCTATACCATTTTCAGGACAAAATTGCAATCTTAGTGGTTTTTTTCTCCAGTCCAGTAACCTTTTGGCCAGGATTGTAGTTAGAATAGGGTTTTCCTGAAGCTAGCTAGACCTTTGATATAGGTCTTTGAAGTAATAAGTAAAATTGCTTAAAACCAAGTATATTTTTGATCATTTTGATCAAAATCTATGATTGCTTGATGGATGATGAGCTTTTGAATTTATTGAGAGAGACTATATCAATAGGTAAAGCAAATGATGTTTGCATTTAATAAAATTGTTGATACTGCTAAGCTGGTTGTTGTAAGAGCAGCATTAATAATTAAAAGGCTATCCATGGCAAATGCAATAAGCATAAAACAGTTGTCATCAATAATTGACATCCAATATTTAAACTAGCTTCTCTTATTTGTCAAGAATCATGAAAATCAACAGGTCAACTGATCTAAGATCCCTTTTTTGTATGATGACACCAAATCCTTTTAGAACAACACGTTATATTAGAACTAGGTCCAAAGTTTCGAGTCAGTCAAAGTTATATAACTATCAGCAAGGCAAGTTCTGGTTTTTAGATTCTTTGCCTGCTGATGTTTTGCCTGAAGTTTTTAGGACAATGAAGGAAGCATGCCTTCATAGAGAATGAGAGATGTTGATTATCATAAGATGCAAAGCACATTAGTGATGAATGTGTGTTAAATAGGCATTCTTAAGAGTGTTATCAGAGACATCAAGCTATTAGAGGGGGTTGGAGCTTTCAACTTGAAGGCTAATAGGTATATCTTTAGGGTTTTGCTGTGGGAGTGTCTCCCTATAGAGCGTAATAAGATTAATAGCCCTTTCAGAGTCATTTTGAAAAATGGAATACATTTGAAATGGAAAAATAACAGAAGGCTTAATATAATAATTATGTATGAGCCAGGCACACCAAAAAAACATAAAAACTTACAGATGAGCTGTACAAGTCAGAAATTTCACTGATTGTTGTCTTTGATGAAAATTCCATCTTCACTGGCTCTCCCTGTACAGATACAATACAGTTAAATTTTGGTGCCTAAACTTCATTTCATCAAATGGAAGAATCAATGTTTTCTGCTATCAGATAGATTTCACTATTCTTTCCTCTAGTAGAATTTCTAAAACTTTGTTAAAGTCATGGTTATTCTTCAGTAAAGGCTGGCAGGCGAAACACTTCTATCTTTCATCTAGCTAAACAACTGCTTCAGATGTTGATGGCATCAACATCTAAAAAAATTCAGTCTCTAGAAGGAACAAAATGTAGAAAATACATAACATGTGAAAATATATTATGAAGCATACTCACTGTAATTCTGATTGGCTTGAACCTAGCTGTTTTGTACAAAAGAATCTCCCTTCCAGACCCATAGTACTGTGGGATGGCAGGGAAGAGATAATCATGGGTATTGCTGCTGCAATGCGCTATTACTTTTCCATCTGCAAAAGAAATTAACATAAACATTGTCTAGGAATGAATTTGTCAGCATCTTGTTTCATTTACTCAAAAACAAATGTATTTAGCTGGGCAGACTCGTATTATAGAATTCTAGTTCCATGTTACTGGACCAAGCAGGCTAATTGAAAAAATTCTTGGGCTGCATAATCTTAGAAAATTATTTTTATGGAGAAGGTATTTAGTAAGTAGAGAGTTACTGTTATGCTAACACTACATTCAGCTTTCAAGTATATTTGATATCAGCCAATTTAATGAGTTCAAATGTCACATGACTCAGATCTAAAATTAGCTGCAAAAATTAAAATCAGTGAATAATTGAACAAGCACTGTATTTCTGCTAATAAATGTATTGAGACATTTAAATAGCTATACTGGTGACATAAATCATGACCCATGGAATGCGTAAAATAGCAATCAAATTAGTCAATTGCTAATGATTTCTACAATTTTATTGCATAAAACTGATTTTTGGTGGTAAAT
Organism: Nemopilema nomurai; assembly: GCA_003864495.1. Taxonomy (NCBI): domain Eukaryota; kingdom Metazoa; phylum Cnidaria; class Scyphozoa; order Rhizostomeae; family Rhizostomatidae; genus Nemopilema; species Nemopilema nomurai. The sequence goes on from ML133443.1 coordinate 914,116, forward strand.
CAAAGCAGCTAGAATTCAGTCGCTCATTGAATCTGAGGTCACACAAGCCAATGGCTATTGAACGATGATTTGGTTCAACCTAATAAAATTAATAATGAGAATATGGTCAAATTGGTAGACAATATTATGGTTGAGAGTTGGATATATCCAGTGAAGCCTGCAGATCTTTGTGTCTTGCGCCACAGAGCATAATGTATTTACAAACTTACTCTAACAGCAATAAAGATTATCCGTTTTCGATAACATATAGAGTATTTGACATTTAGTCAAATTTGTTTTCACTTCTAATGAGATATGACCGATAACACGCGAAGACAACAATTTTTCCTACCTCCTATGTAATCAGTGTGTTGGCGGAGTTCAATGATGACATCTTCACCTATCAGAAGAATATTTGTAGTTGTTGAAAATCTTTGGCAAATTAATGGCTTGAAATATGCTTCAAAATTGCAGCTAAGTATAGGGTGAATTTTACGCAATCATTGTGTGTAAACGGGATCCATCAGTTCATCTCGTAGCATATAATTGAATCTCTTGTAAGTAAATGAAAGAAACCACATAAAACTGTCGATGTCCGCTTACCCTTTAGTAAGGCTGCAACCAGCGACGGATCTGTACAGTCATAAAATGTCTGGAATAAAAAAGGGATTATTTAATGACAGCAATCAATTATACAATAAACGGACGGAGATAACGTTAATAGCGTTTTTTTCAATGAGAAAAGCCCAAGGCAATGGAACAATGCATTTTTTCATGCTACTACGAGCCACGTGAAGCATCAATGGGCATGTGTTTGAGAATGAGGTGTGATAATTGTAAATAAACGAGAAAAGTACATTCAGTTCAAAGGCCCGTGCAAATAAACATTATCCGTGAAAGAAAGGGAAGTTTGTCTAGCAGAGACAACGAGTAAATCTCACCCTTTCGAACTTCAAGCGCTCGTGGAAGAACAAGGGGAAGGTAGGAGGCACCGATTTGGTTCTTGCTTCGAGCCCCAACATCTCGACATTAAGGTAGACATACTCATAATCTTTCAAGAATGTTCCAGGGCAAGTAACCTAAAATGAAAAAGTAAGGATTTCCATTAAAACAAATTAAAATCTACAACCTTCTCAAATCTTGGAGATCATCCGCGTCGTTAGCAACAGGTTGCCAGACTCGTTTCTAAGGGGGCGAGAGGGGTTATTGCATGTACCAAAGACAATTTTGCAATCTTAATAGACGATAAAAGCTAGAGATAACTGTGTAACATAATGTTCAGGTTATTTACTGATGAAAAAGTACAAAAAATACAAAGTTAACGGGAATAACACTCAAGTAGCAAATGTCAGCTGATCGAAGGAATGAATTAAAATTGGCCTAAGTTTAGACACAACATCAGAAAATGTAAGCAGAACTTACAACATGAATGTCAAGTTCGACAACGCATTTCATAGCCTTTCCAGGCATGTTGATATCGGTGTCAGGTTGTCTCAGTTCACAATCGACAATTCTGTATTGTACAGGTAGCCGTTGCTACAGTCAGCTCGTATCTGCCTGTCCGCCCTCTTTGAAACAAAATCTCTGCAACTGACAATGGACGCTAACATGCCTGATCACGTGCCTCACTGTTCTTCCAATGCGACGTCTTGATTGGTTGAGTCACGTGGGAATAAACAACAGTTGTAAACATTCTCCTTCGTAGCTTCCAAGAAATATTCCTGGCATGCCGCCTGGGAAAACATTGACCAGTTAGAGCCAAAGCCTGCCGTCTTGTTGCAATACAAAGAATGCATAGTCTACCGAAGCAAGTTTCCTAGTGATAGGGAACATTAAGAGCGAAGAGTATTAGGTGGGAAGCGTGATTGACTTTAACTTATAACGCCTGACACAATCTTTGCAACACGGGAATGATGGGAGGGGGCTCATATAAAACACTTTCGCGCCCAACTGGTACCTATTATTTCAACCACATAAAGTTTTTCTCTCTCTCTAACAAAACGTTACGGCATGAGAAAGGCCTGTTTCGCTTACATGAAAGGAAGAAATTATTGTAGATAGATGAAACGATAAAAATGACGAACAAATGAATACTTTGCCATTTTAATGACAAAATCAAATATCTACAGTCCTTGTACTTAAATGATAAACAGGTAGTAAATAATGACGAATTATACCACTAAATTTATTAATATATAAAAAAATGCAATACTAAAAATCCACATTCAATACAGTCAAATAACAATAAACCACTAAATGATTAAAATCTCTACAACCCACTCTCAAAAATTGTAAACTTTTCATGGAATCGAACATTTTTGCTAGAAGACTCGTGACAAGAGTATCATGCTGAAGGTGATATCATTGTCGATTGATAAAAATTTGAAGGAACATCGCCATAATGTCTATCACATGTGGGTAAATTTATCTATCCAATGATCTGGTTCTTGGGTGAACAAATCACAACTTAATTCCATCGAAAATGTGGAGTCCTTGTGAAAGAAAAAGACCTGCATTGTGTAGTGTTAGAAGTTCTAGAAGACCAACTGTTAAAATCTGATATGAATGAAAAAGAAAAGCTTCTTAGCACAAAACACCTCCTATTGACTTTTATTATGGGTGCGTCTTCAACAGTGAAGGGGAACTCACCCTTCTCGATTTGATCAAGTCATGAATGTTTACAAATTACTGACAATTCCCAAACTGGATAAATGAAATTCTCGCAACGTGAAGAGAGAAATACTTGAAATACAATAGTTCCAAAACCTACTAGTCCCAAATTAAGTACGTAAAAACCAACATTTTAACAAAGTTTCATACCGACATTCAAATTCTCTCAAAGTCTATAAATATAAAAAATCAATTCCTTTCTAAATAAGCAATCCACTTCAAACATCCGTGAATCTATCGCTCAAATAACGAGCCGTGGCAAAGAACCCCTTTGGGGTAAAGGTCGACCCTACTGACAAGACCAATTTTGAAAGTCAGGCATTTCTATCTAAGCTCATTGCGGTGGCTTAATGCAGATCCTCTAATAGGCTACCCCTTCAGTGACTATCAAAGTGGAATGCTTAATAGAGGGGCTAATATAAAGGGGGTTTGTGTGAAGAGTCACACCAAGTGTTGTCAAATCGTTTACAGCCCTACAACAGAGATAATTTTTTCTTGAGTAAATTTTCTTTCAGCCTGGGAAACCTTGAACGGTAGCTAATTTTAAAGTAGCGAAACTTGGGCAACAATTAACGATGCCTTGATACGCCCTGACAGAATTAAATTCCTCGCCAAAACCTTGCTTTCAAAGACCGTCGTTTTGAACTTGTTGTAGTTAAGTTGCACGACTCTTGCAGAAGAAGTGCCCTTCTTGAATGATGGTTCCATTTTTTCGAGAAATAGCAGAAGTAAGTCGTCATTTCCCTTAATAGTTAATGCATCTAACAAGTCAAGACAAGCTTGCTTTGAAGACATTTGAAATCCTTTGCGGATCACGCCAAGTTTGCCTACCATTCACTGCAGGCTTTCTTCAATTAGTAATAATTGACTTCAGTATCATCCACTGGAATTACAAATAATCCGACTGGCATTGTCGGCAGAATTTCCTCGGCTTCTCCACCGTAACAGTCCCACATTGCTGACACATGCGCCGCGCGCTGTTTGCGAAGTCCACCTGGCCACCCCACCTTGACGCATTGCCTCGCCGAGCCTCAGGCTCTACGGGTGGCGACTGCTGATCCCGCAGTTGGGTTGCCGTCCTTACCGGTGATGCCTTTTTATACAACTCACTGGACCGATACACGTTTGGGTTCTTCCTAGGTGGTGGCTCTAGTGGGGATCTACTGCCCTCGCTTGACTGATCACAAATTTCAGGCTGCGATTTCGAAAAGTACTCGACGGCCTGTTGAATCCGTCTGCCCTTGGCGGGGTCCTTGCCCTCGGAAGCAGGCCCTTCACTGTAGTCCCCCTCATAATCATCACGTTTCCTTTCGTCTTTTTGGACAATGCTACTTTGCGAAACAGCATTTCTCATGTAATAACTTGTACTTGTCATTGCCTCCGGGCCTTTCTCTCCAATTGCAAATTTCTGTGTAAATCTACGCGGCTGTGTTGTGGAAGGGCTCTGGTAAGTAATTGGCTCCACCGCAGTCTGTTTGTGATGGCCTTCACCATTCATTTGTCCATCACTTCGAATTTCTTTTCCCTTTCCTTCCTGCCAGCTTCCAGAGTCTATACTTTTATCCCTTGAGAATCGTCTGCCTACGTGTTCGAATAGCCTTTCTTCTGTAACGGCCTTTGTGACAGCATCCACCTCCTTTCTGGCATCTTCAGAGGGTCCTAGACTATCAATACTTCTTTCGTGGGGATTGATATCGAGGCTAGGCTTAGGCTTCTTTCCCGCGTCACCCTTGCCCTGCGAAAGAGAGCCCTGCGAAAGAGAGCCCTGCGAAAGAGAGCCCTGCGAAAGAGAACCAGGACCATTTTCCTGCGTCTGCGCTTTGAGCATCGCGCGATACTCCTCCTCCCTTGCACCCGTTGCTTTCTTCGCCTTCTTCACAGACCGCACCCGCTCGATGCTCATGATTTTCGGAACTATAACTTTTAGAAAAGATTTCTTGCGCTCTACAGATTTTTCGGTTGTCTCCTCCTTCTTACCCTTTTCCCCTGTTTCGCTGTTTTCTGCACGCTCTGGAAGGGCGGAGGGAGCAATTGAATCGCCCCGATTACCAATTTCAGGAACTTTTCGTGGGTCCGGCATCGCGGTTTCAGGTCCTAAACTTCTTCCGGATAACTGAGATTCCGATCTAAGCTTCTGATCATTATGTGGAGATTTTCGCATTGTTTGGTAACCGGCATCGACAGAACTTGTGGAAAGTGACTTATTTTTAGGGTTCACTTTTACGCCTGCACCATTTCCATCAATAATATAATCAGTGTGGACTGTTTTCTGTTTGGCGACGATATCGCCATTGGCCTGTGGTTCATGGCGAAATTCAGGCACACTAAAAGTAGCCGAACGACTAGGCCCATTTCGAATCTCCTCAACGGATTTATTTGCGGCACCTATAGTGGAGGGTTTTGACTTGTCCAAATAGAAAGCATCTGCACTCTTCACAACTGCAGTCTTCATATTTCTGTTAGGCTCTGACATGGATCGGTTAGGACTACCGCTGGGCAATGGTAAATACGGCTCACTTCTATGCTGAATGCGGTTCTTGTCAAAATCCAAACTGCCACTTCTGTTATCATCCAAATCATAGGTGTTTAGGTTCGTGAGTAAAACGGACAATTGATCAATTTCGGACTGGGTCGGAGGCTCTTGGGCCGAAGATTTGCTTCCTTGACTCGACTTCTTCTTACGAGGCAAGGTGAAAAAAATAGACTTGGTTGGATCTTTCTGCTTCTTTGCCGTCTCCACTTTATTTCGTTCCTTGTTTAGCTTTGCTTGAATTCCTCCCTTTTCAACCACAGGATAGTCCTAGAACAGAAAGAACGGGTTTAGTTTAACGAGAAAATTTTAATCATAGTAGAAAACCTGTCTTATGCGCATAAGATGCAGCATTCGTATCTTCAAATCATCTTTAGAGTGTGAAATACTCAAATGAAATGATACAAAGCACTTGAAAATGCGTTTCTAAAAGTAGCAAAATTACTATGGAATGAACCATATAAGGAAGAATAAGTAGAAATTGCAAAAAAGGTAACAAGCTCCAAGCAAATGAAGATTAAGCTTCTTAGCAATTTGAAATTTAGTTGAGGTGTGCTGTTGTGAGATGTGATTAAGATATATTTCAGTATATATAAACAACCAACTATCAAATTTAATTAAGTTCAAAGTTTGGATAAAACATTCGCAGCTTCTAGCGATTAATCAATCTTCAAGTTTATTTCTCGACTATACTTATAGGGAATCCGTAATGGCTCTAGATTTCACTGGCACCATTCCACAACATATTCTCACAACCTCTCACGTGGTTCTCACTCCACAGTTTGTTATATAATTGAAGAAATGTTTTGTGGTACAGAGCTTCATATTTGCAAAGACAGCACATATATGACTTGGGCGTGCTTCCACTGTTCTCGCAATGGCGAAGCTTGCTATATATTTTGTTAGCTTTTGATGTTCGCATGAACGTTTGCATACATGTTAGAAATTTCAACCAATACTACAAACATAGATGTGATTTTGTCGATAAAAACAAGAATTGGTAAATTCACCTGATTTGATGTCGGTATGTCCTTTAAGAACTTTTGATAGGGAGGGCCTCCATTTTGACTTTGTCTAAAGTTGTGGAGCAGAAAATAATTACTTTGGCGTCTGGTATGTAGTGAAAAATAATGTGGGTTAGAAATAAGGAACAAATAAATTAGTATTCAGTTCTGAAAATGTCTTAGCAAAGTTATCGAGCAAACGATGATATACAAGAAAAGTCGTTTAACAAATTAGAAACCTGCCCAACAATAGGTTACAGCTTGAAAAAATGATAATTTTGTACGACGAAATAATGATCGTCTTTATAAAAAAGCAACTGCGCAAAACATGAGTAGTACTTTGATTAGCATGGCTCTGAACTATTAGACTTTAGATTTCTGATAAGCTTTTAAACACTGTATTTGATGCTGGCCTATACGAAGCCATATACTATGGACTATACTATCGACCATAGTGACCCACCCGAGCGGGCTTCCCGATGCATCCGACAAACTTCCGTAATCCGACGTCTTTGATATTTGTCGGTCGTAGTCGGCTGACTTCGAGCCTCGTGCTCGTAGTTCTGATATCTTCTCGCCAAGCAGTCGTAGTCGGTTATTCGTCTCCCATCGTTTTTTATCGGCATGTCCTCGCATCTTGTCGGTGATTCCGTCCAGATCCATGGCATGTCGGAAAAGAGCTACAAATTGAAAACGGGTTGGGAATAATGAGTGAATCTAGCTTCATTGAAAGCAACTAAATGAAAATCCGGAGGATGCTGTTAGGACATGTTATGGCCTGCTTGAACATTGTAACACTAAACGTGGAAACAAAACAAAAAATGTTTAGAACTCCAGGTCGAAACCTTGATAGATAAAAGGAGCAGTATGGTAAGGAAACCATTTAAGCTTGCCTTTCCACTACAGAAAAATATGTGATGACGGATAAAATTGTCGTACAATGCGGTTCTATGTTCAAAATAGGGTTTAGCCATAGGGCATACAGAAAATAGGATATTGCCATAGGGCATACAGAAAATTGGGTATTGTCCCCTAACTAGCAGAGGTCTTTATACAACTTGAGGAAATTATCATCGAAGACAAACAAATAAGCATGGCATTCGACAAACTGTGGGAATACTGGTAAAGATGAATGGTTGTACCTTTGGCGTCGTTGCATAAGCGGTAGGATTCAAAGAGGTTGCCCTCTTGCTCCGCAGAAATAGAGCGGACAACGAGAAAGTCGGCTTCACCAATACCATCGGCATAAGCATCTAAAACAGTGAAAGAGACATGAAAGAGAGAAGACACAATAACAATAACAATGAATTCTGTTGTGTTTACCAACAAGTAAGATGGTACAATGAAAAGGCGTTGTCCAAAAATCCCCAACTCGTTAAAAAGCCTGAGCCAGAAAAGGCCAATCACTTTATAAATGCGCTGGCTATTAATTACGGATTATATTAAGGATCAACAGCAATGGGCTTGATTAGCAGACAATCCTTCTTATCGCTCAACTCATTTCCCAACACAAAATAACATCTTACCACCCTTCCAAAACAAATAGCCTCTTCTCGCAATCAACAATTCATTATTTTACCCTGTTATGTTCATGCTGTTTTAGAGATTTAGTTGCTTTGTCGTATCTGATGTATAAGCTGGACGCGTGGTACGTAAAATATTTGAAGGCCTAATGTCTACGTCCAAGCTTTATTGAAAACAAACTTACCTCCATTATCGATGTACCGACGTTGAGCTTGGCTCTGCTTTCCAATCTCTTGCTCGTGAGTTTTTCCCGAAGATCTCCGCCGGCCATCTTCGACTGTATCCTTAACTACCTGACTAGTTCCAGCCCTCTCGTTGCTTACGTCACGAACGGGCAGCTGCTGACTCTTCGTGCGCTGATGTCGCGACTTTGCCTTCTTGTTGTCTAGTATATCCTCGTCCGAGTCCCCGGCATCCAGACTCGTCTCCAGACTCTTTAAGTGCGCTTGATGCTTTTGCAGTCGATGTGATTCGGGGCTTCGGCCATTCATTCGTGGAGGTGAAGACTCGTATCTGAACACTGATTCTTCCTCTTGCGTGGGTGTTGTCTGGGCTTTTGTGCCTTCTTTCACAGGCGCCCGATTTTTCTTGTTATCTTCTTCAATATAACCGTTCTCCGCTACATAGCCATTGATCTCAAAATACGGCCCAATAACACCCATTGACGTATCATGACCATTAACAGAAAGGACATGACCCCCACTATACTTCTCCTGATTCTTGCTTGAGCTTGACTCGTCGCCTAAACTTTTCCTGGACCTATCTTTCTTCAATGCAGAGCTTACAAAATTCTTGAATGACTTTCGTTTAGCCGGGGGGTTTCGGGTCTGCTCCTCTTCGCTGTGCTTCTTTCCTTTCCGCTTTGAAGCTTTCTTCGCGAGGTTTTCCTTTCGTCGTTGATTAGCCATCTCGTTATTGTTCCGCGAGGCAAGCAGCTCCTCTTTGCTCATGATCTCCGTTTTCCTAGGAGCCTTGTCGGCCTTGATTGCCTCTCCTCTGGGTTTACGTAAAACGCCAACAATGGCTGGTATCGTCCACGTATACAACGTTCCTTAACTGTATTCCAATCGTTGCCCACCTAGATGCAAAGACAGTAAAATACTACATGTTCAAATAAAAGAAACACTGAAGAAACTTTGAAATAATTTTTCAAGTCACAGCAAATAGCTTCTTGGCTGTGCAGTTTACAAGTCTAATCCTTCTGTTCATAAATTATATTTCCTCTGTTTTAAAAAACTCTTTAAGTTTTGTACCTAGAAACATTTGTACACATATTCTGTTTTTCTGTTCAAGTTTATTTTCTAAATGTAAACCTTCCTGCTAGGCCATTTTCTAAAGTCCCGCCGCATTTCAACTTCAAGAAGCTTTTCATGATCATACAAACCTTTACGTGTCTAGTAAGCCTTGACTGAGCTGTATTTTGATTTGAAGAAGAGCCATTAGAAAGACTCTCTTGATTATGACAGTTTGTCTACCTTTTCCATTCAATGCCTGGTCCTATATCATGAGTATTCAACTGTACCAGCCTATACGCTCCTTTGACTAATAATCTCCATTTCAATAATGGTTGTCAAAAAAAAAATTTTGGTCCATCTTTAAAAAATCCGCAATTTGCAAACATTGCAGATCTACTTTCCTGTATAAGACATTCGCATTTTGCCACAAATTTTGACAGCTAACTATGATGTCAAAACATACTAACAAAGTACTTGACTACGGTAACCCTTTTTTCTTCAATAAACATTTCGCCTACCTCTTTTACCCTCGCATCATCAAAGTAATACCAAGTGTCTCGACGGGTATTGTAGAAGAATGTTGTGTAGTGCTTTCCATAGTAGGTCATAATACCGAACAGTCTTAGCTTCATCTTCTTGGCTCGATCATCACTAAGGCTGTCGTACAACTGAAATAAAACAAAAGGTGAGGTGCAAATATCATTCTTGAAAAAACGGCAATACTAGACCGCATACAAGATCAATTTCTCACAAAGAATGATATATCGCATCGATGTTGTATGATTTATGATTGAAGCCCTTCGTTTAGAGCATCGATGTTGTATGATTTATGATTTTAGCCCTTCATATACAGCATCAATATTGTATGATTTATGATTCAGCCATGTATATATAGCATCGATGTTGTATGATTCATGATTATAGCTATGCATAAGCAGCATCAATGTTGTATGATTTATGATTAAAGCCCTTCATATACAGCATCAATATTGTGTGATTTAAGATAACCGTCCTGCATATACAGCATCGATGTTGTATGATTCATGATTATAGCTTTTGACAGCGTTTGTCTGACACCATTAATCTCAAGTAATACGAATGCAAGTAGGGAAATAAATTGCACACATACGTCTCGCACTTCCAGCCTTCTGCCAAGGCAGTCCATTACGTCCATGACATACTCGGTTGATGGCCGATCGGTGTCCCAGTTGATTCCAATGCATACTAACACAGAAGAAACGAGGCTTTGGTTATTCGCGCATAATCACGTGAAAATGAAAGCCAAAGAAACGTACAATCAATCCTGCTATACGAAAGCTGATTGATAGACTAAGATCAAATAGTGAGGAAAATAAAATCATTCAGGCAGACCAATTGTTATTTGGAAATTACATGAAAAGTACTATTTGGTAAATGAGATCACGCACCTAGAATACCAGTACATAGTTGTGGCAAAGACAAAGGGATTGTATGGGGGAGAGACCAAGGGAGATGGTAGGCGAGGGTAGATCGACCAGGGGTGTTTAGGGGTACCACACTCTCTAACATTCTCTGTCTTTTTGAGAAATTCAGCCGTGAAATAATGAGGCGACTACCGTTGCCATTTTAATCACCCCTCTCCAAAACAAAAGATACTTGATCCACCTCTGACGGAAGGGAATGATACAGAAGCCGAGGGAAAAATATACGGAAAAATAGTTCTAAAAGTGGAAGCTAATGGTAGAACTTTAGGTGTGAATTAACTAAAACAAAAGATTTGGATGAGTTGATACAGGTTACTCATAAGGGCAGGAAAAGAATTAAAACTGAACCTGTGCCTTCTTAGCTTGCCTGCAGACTCGAATATGGGAAGAGTAGAGTCTGCGAACTAAAGTTCGAAGGTTTGTCCGGCCTCTTTTTGAAGAACAACCGAATCTCTTTGTATATTGTTCAAACCACTGTTTCAATGTTGTTTTGCAGCCAACCAAATAATATCTTTTTGGCTTATTCCAGTCATATGCCTGGAGGCTTCATTGCATTTGCATTGGATTTCGCCTCATCAAATGGAGGGAGGCTGGACAAGCTTTTTAACTTTTTTTCTACGTAGCAATGTCATGGGACGAGAAAACAAAGGGCTTTACCTATGTCAGGACAGTTGAGAAGCGTTCGGTGCATCTTCGTCGGCGGAGTCTCTTTGTCTATGTACATACATTTGCCCTCATCCTGTAGTGATATGACATTTCAATAAGGCATAAGCCGAACTTTCTGTTGTTTAAATAGAGTAAAAAACTACGAAAACCTATTTCCCAGTACGACCTTCTCGTCTGGGTCGAGTTTAGTTTTGTTTTATAGGCCCCTAACTTGAAAGGGCAGCTAACTGTTGAGAGATTGCTTCCATTGTCGTGCATAAATCTTTAAATCGAACGCTTTAGAATAACTGACATTCTAAACACTGTGGAAAATAGACACTGGAAAAACGTTATATTGTTCAGTTAATGTTATCTTGTTAAAAAATTACCGAGATGATTTAAGAGTCGAGATGATGTAAAAAATCTCGAATAAAAAATCCAGTCACATTTGAAATTCGTTGATACTTTCATAGTATGTGGAACTATTTGACAAAATCTTTAAAAAATGTAAACATTTTTAATGCCGGAATAATAAGCGGTAACGTAAGCACAATTGATCTTCACTTTTTGCGGACGAAATATTTATCATGTGTCCGACTTTCTACTAGGCCCAACTCATCCCCGACTTGGTGCACGATCAATACTCGAAAACACATGCAAAGTAACAACCGTTCGAATCTACATATGCCTTAAGCAGACTGATAACAACACAATTCTGGCATGATAATTTGAACACGAGGCTGCTATCTTTGAAAAGCAAACCAGGCGGTAACGCCCGAACATGTCCGAGAAACTGCAAAGCTCACTACAATTCCAATCGTTATAGAGCGACATTCAAAAAGCATTTCATGAACAGACTAACCGGGCATTGCCTACTGCCGCCATGCGACAAGGTAGCTTTCAGGAGGGTTGCAAACGATGTATAGGAACTATATCCATTTCGTTGAGGGTACCGGGCTTCCTCTCTGTGAAAAGAAGAAAACAACAGTCAATTATCAGCAATACATCGAATGAGAGAAAAGAATAAAATCTGTGGCAGGACAGGCTATTTAGGGCTGAGGAAACCAGCTTAAATCCTGCGAATATGAGAATCAGGAAGAAGAGCTTATGTCCCAACAAACCACCTATACCTGGCTTGAGTTCTATGACGTCATAATGTTGGTAAGCCACTCTTTCACACTACTGGTCAACACCCAAATTGCAGCGAACAAACTCAACTCGAATAGCTTAGTTCAGAGCTCGGCTACACAACTACAATGATTTTGATGTAAGTTATTTATAATTGAAAAAATATTGGATACATCAAAGAAGTTCTGGGAGTTATCTAGTCGTATGGCACTTGAATTTAAGCACAATTGTATTATTACAAATTAATGACAAAGAAACAATGCTATACATAAAGTTAAGAGAGAAATAGAAAGGCTTAGGCATCCTTTCGCTGGATTGGAGATGGTGTTTTTTCGAATTGTTGAAAACTCTTGAAAACAAAACATATGACAGAGCAGAAGTAACAAATAAATGGCTGTCATTTTGGACACTTGGTTGTAGCATTGAACGTAACCATTAAATACATGTCGTGGTAACCTTTAGAAACGGCTTATTTCAGAATGTTTAAACGAAAATGGCGGCAAGCTAAGGCATATTATCCGAGCGATAATTGTTATAGAATACAAATCCTGTGGAATTTAGAACGTTTTAAGAGATTTGGGAGGCTGAATGAAACACGGTCTGAATAATTATTGAAAAAGAATCTCTTCATTTGCCAGAATTTGAATCGGAAAAGCTTTATAAATCATTCATCTATTGAACAAAGGGCTTCGTCTCAACTGCTGAGCATTGCCGACTGCCCGAACAATTGTTGCCGTGTAACATTAATTGTCTGAGCTATGATACACTTCAATAAAGCTCTATTGAGAACTCTTCTGAATGTCCACAAAACACAGTTAACATTTCGTCATCCCAATGTCGACTTAATGAACACAAAGGACTTTTCCCAATAGGATCAACACCGACTTTACAACATATTTAACTGTCATTTCCCAGGTCAAATCTTTGGCGCATGTTATATCCGTTCGCATATGAGTTACCGTTGACTTCAGAGAGCGACTCTTGGAATCACGGTCTTAAATGAATTTGTGCAGAAATTGCTTGTAACTTCAAGTGTTAGTCGGATAAGAATCACAATCAGATAAACCGAATACCATTCAGGAGACAGTGATGAATTCCTTGCAATTTCCAAGCTATTTGTTATGTTTATTTTGCTGTCCTTAAGAATTTACAACCTCCCTTTATTTCCAAACACAAATATCTATCTTCACCCATTCATAGAACACAACTTTCATGAGCCAGCTTCGTCACTTTTGACAGATTTGTTTACTTCTTTGATTGATGGCAAAAATCTTACTATTCTGAGCAGATTGGTTCATTCTGCCAAAGAATAGGTCAAAATATGAGATAAAGGAAAAACATTTTATAAGAGTCAAAATTTCTCAGAGCCGGTTTCAGCCTGATGTTATACTTGTTGAAACAAAATATTTTTAAACAAAATTGATTTACACCCTGAAAATTATTGCACTATTTCAACTATCATCCAAACAAATATTGGAGACAACAAGTTTGGAATTTTTAAATGATTAAGGAAACACCTATCTTTAACATTCCAATTTGATTTCCCTACCATCCCAACTAAAGTCATTTTGCTATTCAAAATACCCCATTCAAAAGAGCACAAAAATTATTAGTCCTGAGACAAACTTAAAGGGTTTCTAGGTGACAGCCTCTAGAAACTATATTAGCAATTACCAACATGCACATTAAAAAAGCTACCAGCACATTCCAGCAGCAGCAAGGTACCAGCAGAAACAAGATCTTATTAGTTATGGCCATAGCCAAGAAGATAATTATTGGATTTTCTATGAAGTTTTAGACTCTTTGCTAAAGAATTATAATAAAAAATTATCAATTTAAAGTAAATAACAGCTGTCAGTTAGGAATTACTATTATAAGGCTGTATGAGGTTAATACTCAGGCTTTAATGTTTGTTAGTTGAACATGCTAGCCTGAAAAGTTGTTGATAAAGAGAAAATTTTAATGAAAATATATGAAAATTTTCATAAAGAAAAAATTGAATTTACTTACATCAATGCAGATGCTGCCACATAAGTCACAGTTTCAAAGAAATTGAAGGGCTCTGATGTTGCTCCACATTCACAAAATGTCTAAAAGGGAAACATACTTGCTATTTCAAAAAGAAACTAATAATGACACATGGTTCCTTAAATATGATAAATAAATTGAAATTGTTTAAACCTAGTCAAGTGAGAATTATTCAAGCTTAAAGACACTGATACTACCAAAATCTTCTGGTATCTCAGCCACCTTGGAAAAGATTGCAAAAATAACAAACAAATCTATAAATTACTAATGACCTAGCTCAAGTTGTGGGGAAAACTTTTTAAGTATGTCCAAGCTGTTACAACTCCAGAAAAAGTGTACCGAATTTCTACCTGTTCAAGCATCTGCATTGAAAACTTCTGGTGTGGTATGCAGTACTTGGCAGTGCAGATGTCCTCCGACCCACCAAATGTGATGTGGTCATGCAGTCTGCGTAAAATGTTTTCCTAGGAGAAAAAACTGCGGCTGCACATCATTGGGCTTAAAACCAATCACTTGATCATTATGTATCACTAAAATCAATGTTCTACTTAAATAAGTTGAGAAAAAGACACAAATACATTGATAACGTAAACATGAGTCATAAATAAGTAGAAGAATAAACAGCTTTAAGGAGCCTTTTAGGTAGAAAATAATACCCTCTTGGTACTCAGAGAGTCATTTAATATTTTTCTTTAGTATGCCAAGACAAGTTTGAGATCAGTATCAAGCTTTTAGACAACCTATTATAACTGGCAAACTGACCAAAAGATTTCCTGTTGGTAAAATCCCTGCCTTATAAGTTGTCTTATCTAATCCTCTGAAAGATCTTATAACCTATAAACAATCAACTTACAAAGCACTCTGCTGCATCACCCATTTTACCAATTTGAAATTTCCGCTGATCCTGAAATTAAAAAAATTATGATATATATACAAATCTTTTAACTAAAAATGCTTCAGATTTAAATGCATCAAATGCATTCATTAATTAATCAGAAACTCTTTAGTTATTTCACAAAATATTTTCTAAAATACAATCACAAAATGAGCCTAACCAACTTTTTGGAAATATGGTTTTGGTTACCTGGAAGGCTTTGGCCATTGCAATTCTAAGCACATCAGGTGGGTGAGCAACATCATCGCTGTCTTGGAATTTACCAAAAATTTCCTGACAAAATTATTTCAGAGGAATTTAAATAAATAGAAAATAGGGTATTCATTGCCAGTTAAACAGTGAGTTCATAGAATGAAGAATCAAAACCAAAAAAGTATATAATACAAAGCAAAGCTTAACAGAAAATGTGAAGGTGTAGAATTCACATGATGTTTGGTCAGGTTTAAAGCTATAATGAAACCATAGGGATTCTAGTTTGGTTTCACACTTCAATTCATTGAATAAGAATTCAGTTGAAACAGAGCAGAGCCCCAAGGAAAATCATTGAAAGGACTCACATGATAGGCTTCCTAACTGTGAAAAGAAACTCTAGTTAGAACTTAAGCAAGTTTTTTTAAATAGAATCAAAGTAAAAGGAAAATTTACCTTGAGGGCACAAAATATACAACAGTCTTCAAGACAGGCATGACCTCTTAGTAACCTGAAACTTCTTCTGAAAACATCCAGATGCCAGAAGACCTGGTGAAAATTGGATTGAGAAACATATAGACTAATCAGTTGCCAGGTTTTGGGTGACCAAAGCATTCTACAAACATCATCAAAGAAGGGCTCTTTATAATTACAAAGCATTCTCAAATGGGGAATTTGTGGTTTACAATCCTTATGCAGGTAATTGGTTTCACAATAAATCTCCTTGCTGACAGAAAGGTTATCCAGTGAGATGTCCATTTATCAGGTATTGGGTTTACAAACTGGGAGCATGCCATAGATGTGATCTAATTAAAGATTGAAATCTGCTTTTTTTACAAACAAATTTAAAAAGGTGTATTATGTAAAATATTGTACTTGATCATGAATGAAAATTAACTGACTAGAAAACAAATTGTTTCTGCAAAAGGCTAAAATGACTTAAAAACTTAGGAATGAACTTGATATGCATAAATTACAGGGACAAAGCCGAATGAGAAACTGAAAACTTAATTGTGGTAACAGCAACAAAACCTCGTTCATAAATACTCACTTCCCATTATGGCGGTGTAGGATCACTGTAATTTGATTATCGTTTCATGTAATCGAGAAGAGATTAAAAGTGGCCAAGAATCAAACAATCCTGATGACCCTCACTTCCTTTTCAAAATCAAACATTTCTCTAGCTAAAGATTCTTTGAAAGTCTCTGTTTAGGATTCCCTAATTTGTGAAGGCCAAAAGAAATCATGTTGCTATTTCCGAGCTTTCAATAAAATGATTATATTATTGTTTAGAATCAACATACAAATGACACTAATTAAAATGCCAGACACGGCATGTCAACATCGGTGTGAAAATTGTCTCATTTCATCACCTACAAGAAAACACAACAAATTTTGGGTGTTTACCTGGATTGCAGAGTTCATAAAACAGTTATTGTCGCCAGGATTATTCAGTAAGCCTGTGCTTGTTATGATTACCGACCGTCGAAGATTTCCCCCATTCCTTGATCTCACCAGCGTCATTTTGTCAACTGTTATGACGGTTTTGCCGTACTCAGGCTTTCCGCTCTGTCATAATCATATCTCTTAAGTAAGATTTGTGATCGACGGAAAGGCTTAAGTTTCCCTCTGATAGTCGTTGGAAACAACAATATGTCGCTCCAATTATTTTTTGCAAGTCAGCTTGTGAAATCGTCTGTTTTTTGCTGATCGCCCCCGAAGCTACTGCTGCACTGATTTTCGTCACAATGTCGTGTTCGAAACATGAATCATAAAAACCGTTTCACGACGATAATTCCGAAAAATCAACGTCTGGGCGATTAATTAGATGAACTCGTGGCCATCAGAGGTCCACTCTGCATAGGCAGGAGAAGCTACCAGGAATAAATTCCCAAAATCCATCAATGAACAGCAAACCGCATGACAACTTTACATCCAGCACTACTGAGCTCTCTCGTGTATCGCTGACTTCCTGCATGCGAGAAACTACCAAAAACAATTTCCTTTTCAATTTTCTCCTCGGGAGATGAATACAGCAACAAAAGTTTTAATCCGGTCGAGCTAATCCATTTAAAAGTCACAGAAAAACAAGCACCATGTGAAGGCCTAAATATATTGCATTGGTTGATATTCCTCACTTGAATGGCGAAAGCGAATTTAACAACATCTTTGTTACCAGTTATGCCAGAAAGTTACTCGTTGAAAAGGGCCAGAGACATCTCCAGGCAACTCCAGCCAGTCAAGTGGTACGATTGAGATCGGCAGCGTCTTCTTCGCTGCTGTTGTTTTCAACTTGAATTGTTTCTAGAATTTAATTGTCATGGATTTTAAGGAGGCGAGCGAGGCCAACAATGAAAATACAATGGCCCAGGTTATTGGCGGATATCAACAACCACAAGGACACCTGCATCATATGGGGTAGAAGTTGATATTTCCCCTTTCGCATTGGCAGCTAGTATGATACCAGTCCGAACCGCAACCCTTTCAAGGCTAAAAGTTTATCCTCTCTTTGAAATTTGACTTCAGCAAAAAGCTACACGCATCACCAATATCTGCTCGGTTTTACTTTTACAAGTACACAAAAGCATCCGGTTTACTCTACGTTGTCCATCTTCCAGTCTTTGCATGTTATAAAGAGAATTTTATTTCTAATCGAAAATGCAAATATAACCCCCCTTTGCCAAATGATCTGATGTCCAAAAGAAACCAGATGATCTCCAATTCCAGAGTAAAAGAAAAGTACCAGCGAAAGGAGAATCATATTTGGCAATAAGGATTCATAACATCACCCACTTATGTGCAGTGCTGCCTCAACAGCTTTCAACATAAAATTAACCGTCCTAACAAAAATATTCTGTGAGATTTACATTATCAAATTTGTTTCTCCTTATTCAATAACCTTCAATACCATGACACTTCTCAACAATTACGATTGGTTAACGACACCTTCATAGTAAACATTGACGTCATTCACGACTAAAATACCTTTCAGATTTCAGAAAGTGAAAATGTATCACACAGCAAATCAGCTCTGAAAGAGTGGCCCCATGAAAGTTTGATATTTATATATTGACAACTTAACTAGGAAATTTGGCACAAAAAGTATGATGGTTCAATGCAATTACTATACAAATGAAATCAATTGATAGTATTAAGGCCTTTTTGACGTATAGACACCTTCGTCCGGATCCATTCAAAATTTCGCCGCCTTGATTAGGAAACCATTTGTTGAAAGCTATCATGTTTGTACATTTGTACAAACAAGGGTAGCTCTTGCATTCTTTTCGTAATCGTAATGATCTTCCAATAGGATCTGAAATTACAAATTTTCTGAACCAAGTATTTATCTTGAGTTCCTTGATATGTCTACTACATTTAAATTTTAAACCCCAAAGAATTTCACAATTTATTTGTATTGTAAAATTTCAGGGGTGATTTCTCCTTGACAAGCTGACCTACTGAGAAAACTTTTTAAACATCACCAAATAATGTTAAAAAAAACAGGAGCAATTTTGCTCCAGGGAACCAGAGCCCTCAAAAAATCTTTACAAGAGAAACAAAAAGATGTTTTTATAATACTTTAATATTATACTTCAGACTTAATTCTAATAAATTTTTATAGAAAGACTGAAAAAAACAGCTTCTAGTTCATGATTCTAGTTTGAAAAACAGCTGTGAGCAAGTCTACCAAGTTTACATGTAAAAGAATTAGTAAGCATATTTCAAAGCACATAATTTCACAATAATCAGTTTCTTAAAGTTTTCTCAAAATACAAAACAACAGTCAAAAGTTCCTTCTTGTGAAAATCAGAAGTTTCCAAATGATTTGCATATGACCATGATTGTCATTGTAAGGTTTACAGCTAATGAGCTGAGGAAACCAAAACCACGAAGACCATGCACTGCATTCAAGTACCCAATGGTATATACAAAGCGACCAGCAGTGAAAACACGGAACAACCATTTGGCAATGGTGACATCTGGTCCACTCATCACAAAAAGAAGTCCACAGATGAGGAATGGTAGAATGTTTTCCAAGTCATTTAGGTGGGCCCTGAAAAACAAAACTCATACTTAAGAAAAACATAACAGACACTAGAGAAAACATAAAAGAAATCGCTTAATACTAGTGAGTCATTGTTTTGATGGCACATTTGATGCACATTTGATGGCTCATTACTATGATAAATTGAAATATAACTGATGAATTCAAAGTTTATCTAAAACATCTTCTAGACTCTGCTTATGATTATTGATAAAGCAGGCATTGGATAAACTTGGTACAGTCTTCTATTAGATTGAAAGTTTTTTCAACAAAGTTACCAAAAAGTTCTAAGGGAATGAGTATTGTTAGAAAACTGGCCCTTTTAAAGACAACAATGTGGGTCTTATATTTGCTTGAAATTTGTCCCAAAGAAGGCATAGGTATCTCATCTACCTTACAATAGTCAATTACCTCCTAACTCTCTCAATGTCATCATCTGTAGCTTTTAACTGTGGTTTGTGTCCTTTTCCTGAGTGTGCGTCATAGTCCTCTTGGTTTACAAAAATCTAAAATAGAGATTCAATTTCAAAATATCCTTTTTTAAACGCTTGAACCTTTTGACTTTTGAAAGCATGCACTGTAAGAGCTTCCCAATTTTATCCATCAAATCTCCTGCTGAAGGCATTTTTGTTTGTTTGTTTGCCTTTATGGCAATGAGGTATGAAAAGACTTTTTGCAACAATTTCTTTCAATGATCGAATATCTTTTGATATACTTATGCCGTCAACAAAAGCCAGAATAAAGAAAAATGTTTTCCTTCTCTGCATTCTAGATACAAAACACATAAAATTTAACCCTGCTGCCAGCAGTGGTGATCCACAACCAAAATTGAACATAAAGTAAAAATGATTCAAGACCACCAGCTTGCAGTTCCTTAAATGCCACTTACCCATATTTGCCTGGAGACTAGACAAGTTGTTTTGGATGACCAGTGATGCAAATTTAGAATTGTTGAAGTAATTTTTCTAAATTGGCAATATATCAAAATTTATCACCATTTGCATGGGGGCAGAATCAAGTTCGCTTTGTAAACTCCCACACCCCATATAAAGCATGCAAGTGTCACTTTAAGTGATGCAAATTTTAAATGTTTATTAGTCACATTTTAATCAAAGAAGAGTGTATGAATCAAACCTTTTTAACCTTATGGGTTATTTTATCCAACAGTTGGTTTTACCTGGTTCTAGATATCTCATTTAGTTTAAGAATTCTTGGACGTACTTGTCGGTTTACAAATGTTCTGAGGCTATGAACAAACTTGTGGCTGAACTTGTATGGTCGGTCACCCACCCATCGAGGGCATAAACATAGACCCTGGCCACGAAATTAACCTTCACAAATGTTCCTTGGAAATAATGCATCACTTAGCACTTAGAATAAAGTCGTTTAAGAGTCGATTATTTGAATTAAATCGTTGCTGACATTTGTATGAGTTCAATCTGTCACCCAGACCTGGAATTTTTCTTCCCGCCCTCGAGCAAGTACACTTTCCACCTTGGAAATTATGCTGAGTCATGGTGGCAACAACAGGGTGTATTCAAAACAGGATTGAGCTCGATTTGATGACCTGATTTGGTTCCGAAGGGAATCAAAATACTGCTCTTATGACCAGAATTTCTCAATAGAGACAAAGTACATCTTAATACATATTGCGAGGAGGAAATTATCAAACATTTCATGCCAATAAAAGAAGAAATAATGGAAAGTATCCTAGTATACCTTCTTGGCGATTCTGTGTTTCGCTGTCCACAAGGTCATAAAAAGAACTTTCAGCACCAACACAGAGCCATAGAATATATAGGTTGCTAAAACCTCGTCGTTCAAAGATAGGGAAGCCATGATGGATAGGACCTCAAGATGTGATTCTCTTTTCCAGATTCTGAAACCCTTCCGCCTTCTTTCCGACAATTCAATGACAATTTCGCCGCTGCGGTGGCATGTTTAGAAGCAAAGCTGAGGACTTTTTAAAAATAGAGGCATAGAGACATCACAGCAGGGGGTGATTTGGGCCTTGGAAACCTAGATGCGTAGGGACCATTCTAGGGGTAAGCCTTAAACAGGGTAGCTAGGGGCAAAGGTAGGCAAGAAAGCAGTCATCAGGGACGCCGGAGAGGGGGCAGTGCCTTTTCTGAAAATGCCCTCTGTCCTAAAGGGACGCAAATATCTCTATCCTTAACAGGGATTGTACAAAGCATGGTATCGAGGGCAAATTTTTACGGCAGTAAAAATTAATTAGTGAAAAGTCACGGAAAGATGGAATTCCATTCCAAACGCTTTTGTTTTATTAGCCAATTGTCATTGCGAAAGATGCCCTTTAAATTTTTTCGATTATTTTAGTCTTGGTTGCCCTCACGTTTCTCTTTGCCCCCCTGCTCAATCATCACTCCGGCGTCCCTGGCAATAATTATATATGAGTTAGTTTCATGAACGAAACCAGAGTAGTTTTTAGTAAATTAATTGGACTACCATCTTATTAGAAAAGTTTCGTCACCCTGCATACAGCTTTGGTTGCATGACTCTGGTTTTGATGCAGCGCTCACATGCTTTGAGTTGTGTTTAATTGCCTGTTTTGTTCCCTAAATACTTTTCTATGGATAATTGTTTTGTGTAATTGAATGCGTGCAAAATCCGCTTTACTTCTACTGCGGATCTCAACTGGTTGCGTAGGTTCTAAAAATCGATTAAATTTTAGAATATTCCAGCTACATTTTATTTCCCGCTTGACTGAGAAGAAGGAACGTCTATTGGTGCAAACAAGATATAATAAGAGTTCTCTTTTTCATTTTGGTGCAAAAGAATATTTATTTGTTTGAATGTATATGATTGGGATTTGAGTTTCTTTTTTCAATAGAAATGTAATGCCTCCCCAGAGGCAAAGTCAATCCATTATAAACGCATTGTCGTCAGCTTTAATAATGCTCAGAGATTTCCCTTTGAATATGACAAACTACGAATAGATTGTCGTCCCCAAGGCTTTAAAATCTGGCCGAACATGGCCTAGCTTAAAACAAACACAATTGAGGCTTTTGAGGATTTCGCAAATACTAGCATTGCCTTAGATTGTGTTATTTCGTTACATTTTCAAGGATCAAATTTATAGTTTTATTTTATATAAAATAAAAATAGGGGGCCAGATAAATCACTGCCATGCCCTTCTTGAGCTGTAGTCAGATGTTTAGCAATATATGTTTAGCATGGAATGTTTAGCAATATATCCTTGCATGTTAGATTCTAATATATTTTGCCCCTGTTGAGAAATTTACCGCCTATAAGAGCAATAATTATTTTTGGAACCGTATCAGATTGGGCCCCATCCTGTCTCGAATACACCTGGTTGTTGTCACCGTGACTCAGCAAAATTTCCAGGTTGGCAAGTGAACTAGGTCGGGGGCGGGGAAAAAATTCCAGGTCTGGGTGACCTATTGAACTCATGCTAATGTCAGCAATAATTTAATTCAAGTAATCGCTTGGCGGGGTCTTGGCCCTAAGGTTAATGAGAGCCCCATAAATATGCCTAGATGTGTTCGTGTCGTGCTACTCGACAGCCACTTGTATAGGCTTAGCAAAGTTTTGCTTTGGGCCCCTTGGTAAATGCGTCACGAGGTGGCTAGGGTCTTTCAGTGAATGTGTATCGTGACAGAGTATTGCAAACCTCTTATGAAGGAAGGAGGAGTGGTGCAAACTAAATCCGCTATGACAGGCAATAAAAGAGCTTGAACATTTATTACGCTCTTTTGATTGTATAAATGATAATCATCACACATTCACTTGGACCACGTTTGTTGAAACGTGTTTTAATATCTGTTTATTTGTTAGGATATGTTAAATACGTTTGATATCTGTAGTCTTTCACTGCTTCTGTCAAAAGTAGAGCTACAGTGATTTGCCTCACATTAATAAATGAGACAGCAGTCCTTGTGAGTAAATACCCAAGGATGAGCCACAGCAAGACTTCCCTTTGGGCAAGGATGATTCTCTTTTTTAGTACTTGTTACTTTTACAGAGTTTGGTAGCTTGGAGTAGTAATTCAACTAGTACCATTTACACCATTTATATACTACTACTAGTTCCTAATAGATCAGAGTAATGATGAATGTAGCTTTTTGTCTGGATCACATTTCTATACAGAGGGTGCAACTTTGACTTTTGAAATGGCTGCATTTCATTTCTTTGATTGCAAATGCAAGAGGGGAATTCTCAACTGCTACCTCCATGATATAGGTTTTTGTGGTTGCTTGTATAATATATTAACAACCATTTTTAAGTTAAATTCACAACAACAACAAACTGGAAACAATTTAGGTTGAAGACACCAGCAACAACAACAAATATTAATTGTGAGACTTGCTTGGAGACTCTTCAGTTTTAATCATAGAGACTTTTATGTTGCTCAAGAATGTTTCCTGACAAAGTGATTGCAAAACCTAATAAACAGGATATAAATTTTTTATTGAATTCAATGTTTTTATCATTTTCCTAGCAGAGATGATATGATCAGTGATAAAACCTTTTGTTGTGTTGTTGCTATGACTGCATCCAGGTCATCCTTGCCAGTCATTGCCCCAATAAATTCTTCTGCACTCTCTAAGATTCTTTGTAAGAAATCCTGTTGCCTATGACATTTGTCCCAATAACTTTCCATTTTAAAACCCAATTAATTGTAACAATTGCTGTAAGTTTCACAACAAATCCCATCAAATAAAGTTATATTTATTATCATGAGATTAATAAAACACTTCTAAAAAATTGTGATTGAATCATTTCTCACATACTTCAAAATTTGAAAATTTTATTCAAAAATAGATAAATCTCCATCTATTAAAGGGGCTGGATAAGAAATTTGCAAACACGGTACATCACAAGTTGTCCCACTGGATTTTAACTGGAGGACAATTTCAAAATGGCAAACTTCAGGCATACTGGCAGTTACATTCCTGGTAGTTCATTGGAAAAAAACAGAATCACTTGAGAATGTTCCTGTTGCTTTCATTGAGAACCATTGCTCAAACACTTGGTTTATTAAATATCTCTTCCTTTCCAAATGTTGCTATGATTGAACATTCTGTCTTTGTTTCTTCACAGTAAACTCCATCAAATTTGGCCAATCTCCTTTTCCTCTACTTCCAGCACACATATTAAACATATATATAAAATGATTAGAATGACTATCTTCTTCACAATTCCATTTTTTAACTTCCCACTACTTGTTTAATAAAAGTGATGCAGAAAAATTGAATTTTCCTTATAGGAATCCAATGACTGGATTGATCTTTCACCTAAAGATCAACACAAGATGCATGCGTAGCATCATGCCGGCAATTTTCTTATCCAGCCCCTTTAGTAATCACCTATATATTTTAATTTAATGTTTGTTCCCCTTTTTCAATTTCCCTTTAGTTGCTCTCTTTGCATCACCAGAAGTGACTTTTTTGTCATTACCCACATTGCCAATGCCGCTACTTACAATGAGTTCCCGAGCACAATTATTAATGTGTTTAAACCTATCAGGTCCTAAAAGAATGCCTCCATACCATCGACTTACAACAACAATTATGTTCTTTGCATCTAAGATTTCAAGTAAATGCATCAATCTACTTCCAGCCTCATTTTCCCCATCATCATCACAGTCATGCAAGAAGTGGTCCTTCCTAGGACCTTCTATTCGATATGCCATAATGTTATGACTTGCTCGAGCAACTTTTCTGTTCTCCATCAACTGCCTTATAACTGCCTTCACCTGGCCTTCTGTCAATACGCTGGCAACATGCGCTTGAAATGTGCTTTTCCTGTCAACTATAGGTTCACCAGAAAGAATTTCAGGAACTTCTAAATCATCATTACTTTCTGTCCTGTAGTTGTGTAAACTTTTTGGCTCCCCTACACAGACTGGTTGCGAAAAGAACTCCTCGGTTTCACTCTGGTCAATGGCACAACTCACGGAAATGCCTAAAACAGTAAGATACCTTGATCAACTCATTACTAAATGAAATTAGTCATAATTAGGGATTTATAAACTAACGAAAAAGTTTTCGTGCTGATTAACACTATATAAGAAAAATAGCATGCAAAGAGATAAAACTATTATTTATCATCTTACCAGGCTCCGGAAGATTTTGATCGGGAGAGCTGGTTTCACTGCTGTCTTCAATTTCTTTATGGCTCTCTTTGTAAATAGCTTTAGCTTCGCATAACATCTCTCTACATTTCTCGACCCATAGATGAAGCACAGATGTCCCAACATTTTCTAGCCATATGTCACCTAGCTCACTATACACTTTTTCAATGTAATCACTTTTCAGGCATTCTCCAAATATTTTGAGGACTGGAGGTTCCGTGAGTGGATAACCCTGCGGTAAAGTAATTCTCAGTGTTAATGACCACCATATATCAGCGTCGCATATCACTCTTATTTCGAAGCAATCATTTCCTTCATCAACAAAGACAAAGTCATCTGCATAGATGCTTGATAAAGCAACGATTTCCTCATTGCGGATTTCTTTCAGCTCACCATGATCGTCTGCCATATTGTTTAGATTTTGAGATGTGTTGTTGTTGTTTTTGTCGTTGCTGTTGCTGTCAATTGTTACCATCCATTCTTCTTATTTCACATACAAACCGCTCGGCTAAGTAAAAAACTCCTTCCAAAGACCTTCCATGACTTCACACAAGTTCAAATAACCCTTTAAATATCGATTTACATCTTAGAAAGTAACGTGTGCTAGAAAATAGCTTTTAACTCAAGCATACTATTCCAGCACTGGGAGGGCACGCCCCCACCCCAGTTCTCGCCAGGATCGATTTTGCAATTCGTCGAAATTCGAGGAGAAAAATATGTTGGTGATGAGATGTTCAAAGCCTTAATTGCTGTCAACATAGACATTTCCAATATGAAAAAGGCTAATGATTTCTCAGTTTTCTCACAATTTCTTGCAATTCTTTGCCTCTTTCACGCTTAAATAATATTGATATATCATTGGTTGTCGAATGTCATCCTGTCATGATCTTCTTTGTAGAGGGTGGAAGTATTCCAGACCAGTCAACCCATAATTTTCAAAACCCCGAAGATTTCAGATTTTTTGTTGAGAAAAGCCGGGAGAGTTGACCAGAAACAGAGAGATTCCTGGAGTTTGTTAAAATTATAAAAGAACAAACCTATCAAAAAAGTTATGTTGACCAAACGGTTATTGACAACAATTATTAAACACTAACAAAATTGTAATTTTCTGATATTTGTATGTATTAAGTCAATGCCTTGCTGTTCATATGTCAATCAGTGTTTATTATAAGATCAATTCACGATTAGACAAGCTGCAGTTCAGTCGTGTTAACTTCCTTTCGTAAAATATTGTAATGGCAACGAGGATAAGCGGCTATTAACAGCAGATGATTTTATTAAAGTTCCTTCGAAAATAAACTGGTAAAATCGTGGCATCCAGGATGGCTGATGGATGATGAAAAATGTATTACTGGGTCGCAAAAAACCGACACTAGTTTTCAAGAGTGGTTAACTAATAGGTGTTTAGGCTGGTGGAGTCACTCCAAATATTGATTTACTCAAAATATTGACGAAGAAAGACCAAAAATATAACCGTATTTGAACAACAAAATGGCATGAAATAACAGAAAACCTACAAATTTGCTGAAAACAGAACCTATTCAGATTGTGATATATACTGAACTAGTTTAGGGTTGAGACTTTTGCCTCCAAAATATGACACAACCGTATGTCCTCGAATAAGCCCCGGAGGCTTTTTTCGCAGAAAATATTTTCGGGTGGGGGCTCCTTCGAGGATGGGGGCTTACTCGAGGGTGGGGACTTATTTGTTGACAGTAAGAAACACTACCAGCACTGATGGCTATTATGCTAAAAATGGGCTCAAAACACGAGAAACGACGGAATATAATTGTTTCAAGGCTCCCAGCCTGAGTAATGCAGGTTGAAAAATGCAAGGGAACACTAAGATCTCGACAAATTGAGCAATGAATCGACTTACAAGGTGGATGAATGAGACATATAGTGATATAAAGATTGCTATAAGCATCGATTGAGCCCCCAAATTTGTTACCAGCCTTTTGAAACACCGGTTACTTTTATCTCTAAGGGCCACAAAATGGCCGACATTTGGGGCAAATGTAGCATTTTTCTCTTCAGTGGAGGGGGAACTCGTAAGGCCCAGTGGGGTGATTTCCCCACCACTCAGTTTGTTAAAAAATGCCCTGCTATTAGGAGAATAAATCACCTTTTGTTGGGAAAAAAGCACCTTTTGTTGGAAAAACATCACCTCTCGTCCAGCAAAGCATCACCTTTTTTCGGGCAAAGCTGTTTGACAAAGCGGGAAATCAACATGTAATTTCTCGATTACTGTTTTATTTTGCCCGACGATTGCAGATTTGCGAACATCTTGTCTGGCGTTTTGCCCGACAAAATGCGGGTTTTCGATTATTGGGGGGAGGGGAGGGGGGGGGGGGTGTCACGTCCAGTTGATGTGTTGAAAGAACCCTCGTTGCCTCAAGCTGGGAACGGGAACCCTCGTTTTCACACTGGCAAGAATCCGTCCCGTCTTTCTGTGTACCACCTGCTTTGTCACAAGGTCTTTTGCTTCTGCAAACTGCAAGTGCCAACATGGACCATCATGGAAAAGTGCAATTTACTCGCAAATACGACCCAGTTGCCAAATATATCTGGGAAAATTCTTTTAGAGAAGTGGAACCACTTAAAAAGTTGCAAGAGGGAACCAAGCAACTGAACGACCAATATATAATGTTGATTGACCCTGTCGAGGCACAATTCCTACGATTGTTTCTCAAGGCCATCGGAGCAAAAAGGTTGTTATTGATGCATTTTGTATTGATGAACTGCTTAATGAATAAATTTGAGTTAAATGTTTCGTTAATGTTTCATAAGTTAAATGACAATAAACGCTGTAATGTGACTTCGAAGCAAACTGGAACGGAAATCATCTGCCACTTATCAAATCCTTTTTGTTGTTGTTTTCAATCAGGTCACACACCCAAATGTTTCTTGCATTGTAACAATGTAAAATGAATCTATTTCGATTCCATTGTGAATATTTTATTTATTTATTTTATGTTAGTTACAGCTGATTTCTTCATCCTGTCATCTTAACATCTTTTAATAAATTGGTAATGATTCATTAGCCTTCTATGTTAATATTTTAAAAATCTTGAGGCTCAATTGGGGCAGTGTATTTTTAGCTCTACTTGAAGTTTCTTGTGTGGTCTCTGCAAAGTCATGGAAATGTGTAAGATCTGGCTCTATTCAATGTCGCAACACAAAAGAACATAACAAGTGCTATATTAAATAGAAGAATGCTTTTCTTTTCTTTTCTTCTCCTGTTTGAGTTAACAATAAATATTGGTACATTTCAGGTGCATTGAGATTGGCACATTTACTGGCTACAATGCTTGCAGTGCAGCTCTTGCAATACCAGAAGATGGAGAGGTCATTGCATTAGATGTAAGTGAAGAATTTGTAAATTTTGGCAAGCCTTTCTGGCCAGAGGAATGTGCCAAAAAGATTAAAGTCAAGATAGGTCCAGCTGTTGAATCATTAGATAGAATGATTGCAGAAGGTGAAGCAGGAAAGTTTGATTTCATTTTCATTGATGCTGATAAACCAAACTATGATAATTATTATGAGAAGGGATTGGTTCTCTTGAAGAAAGGTGGGATCATAGCTGTTGATAATGCATTGTGGAGTGGAAAAGTTGCTGGAAATCCAGCTGATTTTGATGAGGCAACAAAGGTTATTCATAACCTGAACAAAAAGATGAAAGATGATGACAGAGTAGATGTTTCACTTTTGACGCTTGGTGATGGTACACATCTTGCCTGCAAGAAGTGACATGTTGATGCTTTGTATACCTGGCAAAGACTTATCCATCTGCAATGACTTGTTTGCAATGATTCACATATAAACTTTATCACAATCAATCAAATTTAATCTTAAATCTTTCAATGACAATAATTCATATATCAACTGAAATAATATATTTGTAATACAGTCCATACATACATTCACTCAAATCATTCCATAAATATATGCACTCTTAGTGATTTAATTATATAAATATATATTATATAAATATATGCACTGATTAATGATTTAATATCATCATTCATTGTTTATGATTAACAACTTATTGTTGTCAGGATTATATAGAGACAGAAGTAAATTGAAGAGAAAAAGACAGTGAAACAGTTTTACCTATGACTTCTTTGTAAGGGCATTTCTTGTCTGATGTTCCTAAGTGTTATTTCAAGGGCATCTTGTCATTTGACAGTATCTAAGACGTACAATAGAAGGATGTTCTAAAGCAATGTTTGTTTCAAAAATTAGGATCCATGCATATACTTTGTTTAGCCTTGCACTTATCTCAATCACTAGGAGATGCCAGAAACCAATAGTGAGCCTTTTTATGCCATAATGTCTGTAAGAATTGTAATGTTTAACTGGTTTCTATCTTCTTTTGATGGAGTTTTTATGAATAGAAGGTTCATCATGCAAAAACTCACTATGGCTAATTAATACTTATAGGGGTGCTGTCTTTGAATGAATTTTGAAAGACCTGCAATAGTATGACTGGATCCTGCATATGTACCCATCTGTCTCATTTTGCCCATTATTTTGATAATAATGTTCATGTTTAATCATCAGTTTTTTAGTGTGCATACTTAAACTTTCCTTTTCATTAAGGAGCCAGACACATTGAGTTGAAATACCAGGAATAGTCTTTAACAGGAAAATGATTGTAAAATGATTTTCCAATTTGAAGGAGCATGTTTCCCTTTGTGATAGTAGGGAAAAAAATTAGTTGCAACTTTGTCCCCATGAAAACCATGCAAACATCGCTGTGCATATTGAGTGTACGGCAGAGTTAGTGCCAAGTAGAAACTGCCAGACCGTCAGTATAGAAAATGCATTTAAATACCCAGTTCCTTAGCCTAAAGTAACTAGCCAGCAAGGTTGGCTGCAGATTCCGTTACACATACATTCTACAGGAATGGTCTTAAAAAGCTTATACCATGAGTAGTGATAGTAATAACTATGATAAATGGCTATAGCTAATATATATAACAGCTATATATATAATAGTAATGCTAAGCGGAGCCTCGTCTTTAGGATGTAAACTTCAGGCAAGCATAATAGATTGGAGAGGACTATCTGCATTATGGGCAACTATACTGGACTGCCTAACGATAGCAAATGCATTTTAAAAAAATCAATCAATGTAACTAAAATATGCGATGGAATGGATGGGTAAAACATTCCATTATAATTGACAATAAAAAAAATAGTTCTAAGGATCATCTTGGTCTTAGTCTTTGGTCTAGAGAATGACAGGTGGTACACCTCTCAGACGCAGATTGTATAAAAACCCTGCACCTTCTACCATCATTGTAGCGCTGATTGTGAATCAGGAGAGAAGACACTGAAACAATTTGCAACCAATGTGTGATCAAATTTAAACGTAATTGTGAAAAGAAATTACTATTAAAACGCGATTGTTTTTGCCCCCGAGTCCTATGTGATTTCTTTAGAATGTGTCAGATATTGCAACTGCAAAAATATGATTAGGGGACTAAGCCCAGAATGACGTCACAGTCACAACAACTTTTTTGCAAACACTTTGTTGTATCGATGGTCTTAGGCTGTTCAAAGAATCTGACTGGATATGAAACCGAACAAAATATTACCGAATATGAAACCGAACTAAATACGTTTCTATAGGTACCTGTTTTGTGTAATTGAATGAGTGCTACATAGCTCAACTGCAATCCTGGCAAAAAGTTATTGGAAAATTGCTGGCAATCAGGCTGGCAAATTGCTGCCTCCCACAAGCAATGCTGAGATGCTTATTTCTACTTATTTCGGTAACTGATACTTTGGTATTGTCCAAAAAATCAACATTGTTGCAGGGGTGGGTGGTTTTGATACCATTTTAGGGATAAAATTGCAATCTTGATGGTTTTTTCTCTTGATGGTAATATATAAGCAAAAAAACCGAAGAATTTACGATCTTGCGAAACTAATGAGCGATGAACAGTGGTCCAGGGCCGCATTTACGACTGCTGGGGGCCTGGGCCCAAGATTAATGGGGTCCCTTGAAATATTCACTTGCGAGACTTGCTTGGAGACTCTTCAGTTTTAATCATGACAAGAATGTTTCCTGACAAAGTGATTGCAAAACCTAATAAGCAGGATATAAAATTTTTATTGAATTCAATGTTTTTATCGTTTTCCTAGCAGAGATGATATGATCAGTGATATGACTTTTATTGGGTTGTTGCTATGACTGCATCCAGGTAATCCTTGCTTCTCTAAGATTCTATGTAAGAAATCCTGTTGCCTATGACACTTGTCCCAATAAATTTCCATTTGTAAACCCAATTAGTTGTAACAATTGCTGTAAGTTTTACAACTAATCCTATCAAATCAAATTATATTCCTTATCATGAAATTAATAAAACACTTCTAAAAATTGTAATTGAATCATTTCTCACATTCTTCAAAATTGGAGAATTTTATTCAAAAATAGATAAATCTCCATCTATTAAAGGGACCGGACAAAAAATTTGTAAACATTGCACATCACGAGTTGTCCTACTGGATTTTAACTGGAGGACACGCCCCCCAGTTCTCTCCAGGATCGATTTTGCAATTCGTCGAAATTCGAGGAGAAAAGTATGGTGGTGATGAGATGTTTAAAGCCTCAATTGCTGCCAACATAGACATTTCCAATAGGAAAAAGGCTAATAATTTCTCAATTATTTCTCAATTTCTTTCAATTCTTTGCCTCTTTCAAGTCTAAATAATATTGAAATATCAATGGTTGTCAAATGTCATCCTGTCATAATCTTCTTTGTAGAAGGAGGAAGTATTCCAGACCTTTCAAACCATAATTTTCAAAACCTGGAGATTTCAGATTTTTTGTTGAGAAAAACCGGGAGAGTTGACCAGAAACAGTGAGATCCCTGGTGTTTGTTGAATTTTTAAAAGTACAAACCTATCAAAACAGTCATGGTGAGTGGTGAGTTAATGAAAACAATTATCAGGAAGAGCCTCTTCCTAATAGTTTTTTTTAACATTTTCTTTAATTGCAAACACTAACAGAAAATCTTTACCAAGAAGAAAGTCATTTCAATCATTGTTTATGAGAAAACGTCTATTTAAGGACAAGAAAAAACAGGGAGAAAATCATAAAAAACAGGAAGAAAGCAAGTAAAACCTGTTTTCCGAGTTTGCAAGATTGACAGGTCTGGTATTGTGTAGATGCCAAAGAGTTAGGTAGATGCAGATGTCTAGTAGATGTGTTGAAAGTACCTCTTTGCCTCAAGCTGGGAACCCTCGTTTTCACACCGACCAGAATCCGTTCCAACCTTTCTGTGTACCACCTGCTTTGTCACTAGGTCTTTAGCTTCTGCAAACTGCAAGTGCCAGCATGGACCATCATGGAGAAGATCACAATAACGACCCAGTTGCCAATTATATCTTGGAAAATTCTTTTAGAGAAGTAGAACCACTCAAAAAGTTGCAAGAGAGAACCAAGCAAATGAACAAAAAATATAGAATGATGATTGATCCTGTCGAGGCACAATTCCTACGATTGTTTCTCAAGGCCATCGGAGCAAAAAGGTTGTTATGGATGCATTTTGTATCGATGAACTGCTTAATGAGTAAATTTGAGTTAAATGTTTCGTTAATATTTCATAAGTTAAATGACAATAAACGCTGTAATGTGACTTCGCAGCAAACTGGAACGGAAACGATGCTTCCTCGTCAGCTTGCTGACTTTTTTACCTGCTATACATAGGAATGATGCAATATGGAGTGTTGTTCGCCACTAACTACAAACAAACGGGGCCTGTTAAGTTCTATTTATCCACTCAGATTTCTATGGCAGTACAAACTAATATTAATTATGTAGGGCTGTATTTTATCAGACTCATCTGCCACTTATCAAATCCTTTTTGTTGTTGTTTTCAATCAGGTCACACACCCAAATGTTTCTTGCATTGTAACATTGTAAAATGAATCTATTTCGATTCCATTGTGAATATTTTATTTATTTATTTTATGTTAGTTATTCAGCTGATTTCCTCATCCTGTCATCTTAACATCTTTTAATCAATTGGTAATAATATTAATCATTAGCCTTCTATGTTAATATTTTATAAATCTTGAGGCTCAATTGGAGCAGTGTATTTTTAGCTCTACTTGTAGTTTCTTGTGTGGTTTCTGCAAAATATGTAAGATCTGGTTCTACTCAATGTCGCAACACAAAAGAACATAACAAGTGCTATATTAAATAGAAGATGCTTTTTTTCTTCTCCTTTTGAGTTAACAATAAATATTTACATTTCAGGTGCATTGAGATTGGCACATTTACTGGCTACAATGCTTGCAGTGCAGCTCTTGCAATACCAGAAGATGGAGAGGTCATTGCATTAGATGTAAGTGAAGAATTTGTCAATTTTGGCAAGCCTTTCTGGTCAGAGGAATGTGCCAAAAAGATTAAAGTCAAGATTGGTCCAGCTGTTGAATCATTGGATAAAATGATTGCAGAAGGTGAAGCAGGAAAGTTTGATTTCATTTTCATTGATGCTGATAAACCAAACTATGATAATTATTATGAGAAGGGATTGGTTCTCTTGAAGAAAGGTGGGATCATAGCTGTTGATAATGCATTGTGGAGTAGAAAAGTTGCTGGAAATCCAGCTGATTTTGATGAGGCAACAAAGGCAATTCATAACCTGAACAAAAAGATGAAAGATGATGACAGAGTAGATGTTTCACTTTTGACACTTGGAGATGGCACATATCTTGCCTGCAAGAAGTGACATGTTGATGCTTTGTATACCTGGCAAAGACTTATCCATTGGCAATGACTTGTTTGCAATGATTCACATATAAACTTTATCACAATCAATCAAATTTAATCTTAAATCTGTCAATGGCAATAGTTCATAAATCAACTGAAATAATACATTTGTAATACAGTTTATGAATACATTCACTCAAATCATTCCATTAATATATGCACTCTTAGATTGTATTAATAATTTAATATCAGTAGCTTTTTTTAATTTACGCTGTCAAACTTATTTTAACTGGTAAACACACCATTCATTTCTTATGATTAACAATCTATTGTTATCAGGATTATATAGAGACAGAATTTAATTGAAGAGAAAAACACAATGAAACAGTTTTACCTATGACTTCTTTGTAAGGGCATTTCTTGTCTGATGGTCCTAAGTGTTATTTCAAGGGCATCTTGTCATTTGACAATAACACTATTAAAACATGGTTGTTTTTGCCACAAGAGTCCTATGTGTTTTCCTTGGAATGTGTCAGATATTGCAAGTGCAAAAATATTATTAGGGGACTAATCCCAAAATGATGTCACATTCACAACAACTTTATTACAAACACTTTGTTGCCTGGATGATCTTAGGCTGTTCCAAGAAACTGATTGGATATGAAACCGAACAAAATATTGGAATATTAGGATGAATTCAAGTACAAGGTATAATTTGAATATTGGGAATAACGACAACTCCAAGAATATAGTCTGATTCTATGCTCCAAAAATTGGAAAAACCACGCCCACCATCCAAGTGTTGAATCTTGCTTCGTCCGCTATACACTGATACACTTGAGCGCAGTGACGCATGTTTGAAGGACTAACTTCAATTTCATCCAATAGCGAGGAATTTATTGAAGACTGATGTCCATGCGCTCTTCCTTCACGTCTTTATCATCTCATCCTATTTTAATCGTGGGAGATGGAGAAATGAAATAGCCGATAATCTGCATACTGCTTCGAAAACTTCTGAACAAAATAGCGAATGAGATCTCTGCTGCTTCTCTTTAATAAACTGGTAATTTGTCTACCTAAAGGTCCAGGAGCGCATCTAAGGGGGGGGTTGTTTGGTTACAACCCTTGCCATTTTTGGCAAGAAAGTGAATTTTGCCCTATTCCCATGAAAATCTAATGTTTTTATGCCCTATTTCTACCACGACACCCCTGCCCTTAAAATATCCTAGTTGCACCCCTGAGGTCAACTTGAGTCAACTGATGCATGTCGCATTTAGGCCTTACTAAAGATAAACTTTGTCACGACTGTTCAAAAAGGGCATTTCTTTCAATCTTCAATATAAGCTTTCCATTCTAAACATTGCATGACTTCAGCTGCCTGTCCTTCGGGTACCACACATGCTCCAATCCGCCATTAGCTGATGGAACCCCTCCCAATCGTTTTGGTGAAAAGGGATCCCTTTTGTAAAGTATGAAACTTTTGATGTATCATTTTATTGCTAATTGACAATCAACAGGTAATTAGGGCCACACATGTTGTGTTATGTTGGTGATAAGTAGTATAAGAAATACTTTGCTGTGACGTCACTTAATGATATCAACTTCCGAAACAGCAAAGGAATCTGTACTTCTAATTGAAGGAAGCAAAGAAGACTTAGTTGTCATGTGTTGCAACTAAAAAGTATGGAAGCGAGGAGCCAGCGCACAGCCTAGTAAGTAAGGAGCTCTTGGTGCAAGCAAAATCCCCAGCAACTGATCCATATGGGTTCGGCACTTGCTCAAGGTACTACGTTTGTCCCCACAGGCCGCTACCTTGGACATTTTGTCGCTCTTTAAGTGAATTTGCATAACTTCACAAAACCCAGAATTAATCCTAGTTTCAAAGAACCCAACTCAAAAGGTCCCGGTATAAAGAGGATTTTGTGTTCTAAATACACCATTCTTTTGTGTTCACTTGTGTGTTATTAAGATATTAAACGTTTACCAACTTGTTCATCGCTCTCTTGCTGTTATGTTCAGGACGTTGATTCGCTACTTGTAATTCAATAAATCGCATTAATCAAAATGCTACTCAAGGCTTGGGTCGAATCGCAGAAATTTGTGCCGGATATGTCAAAGCATAATTCTTTTGATCAAACAAGGCACTAAAGCCCCCAAGCTATAGTTTTATGCTATTTTTGGGGTACCCTACTGCATCTTTTTTAAACCTTGCATCCCCTTTTTGCACGACCAATTTTGCAGGGCAAACTATGCCATTGTAAATAGAAAACGATAAGTTGAATTTTGACAAATTCATTTCTCAGTGTCTTGAAAATAAAAGAAACCCCCTGACCAGTTTTATTGACGCTTTTAGTAAACAATATGAATAAGCATGTTATGTTTGTTCGTGGGATTTTGAGCCTAAGGGTTTTTGAGTCTAGGAGTCTATCGTATATGAATATTATATTCTACGCATCTATCGGTTTAAATCGCTCTGTTTGTTATGTATATATTTTGGATTTGGAGGATTCAGATCCAAGCGCCTACAGAGTCGATATACTCTAAAATACATCCTTTGTAGCTTGGTACATCCTTTTTAGCTTGGTACCAGGAGCGTAGAGAGGGGGGGGGTCAACAGCGTAAAGGACCCGCAAAATATAGGTCTTACAGTTGAATATTTCGACTGCGGTGCAAAAGGGCCCGCCCCAGAGCTTGGCTCCGGGGCCCGGGCCGTCTATCAACGACCCTGCTTGGTACAACCTTTGTAACTTGTAATGGGGCTTACTTACGCACCCTAACCCAAGGGGAACCCAAGAAGATACTCTTGTGAGAATAAACAACAAACAGAATAAACAACAAACAGAAAAGTCACATATATATGTTTTGAGAACTTGAAGCATTGATAAAATTTTCTACGGTCCGCGAGAGGACTATACGTAGAAATAAAGCCTGGCATTATTCTTAAAATTGTTCTTAAATTTTAGTAATGAGCCCTAATATTCTTATAGACCTTATTTCTATAAAAAGTATATAGTTTACAGAATGTAAACTAGTCTAAATCGACTATCGATAATAACATCCTTAGTCACATGCAAAATATTTACAGATCACCCCTTCCCAAAACTTTGTCACTCTTGTGAAGTTTTTAAGATTCCTCCGATTCAAAAGCTGCAGTCCAAGGGATTTAATACACATTGATCCACAACCGTCTGATTTGTTCGATGATGAATCACATCGTTTAATTTCCTTCCAAACAGACTGAGAAAGTGTACTGACATTATTTTTCTTTCACTTGAATAATGTTTGGCTTCAAAAAGCTGCCAGGGTGTAAGAGGCGTTCTACATCATAGCAGCGAGAGGCGATAAAAACGCACTCGTTACATTTTGAGATCATAAACACAACTGGTGATTAATTACAAAGATTATCAACACATAAAATACACGTAATAGAAGAACGATTGGTTATAAAATTAGTATCACGTGGGATACCGCGTGTCACAATTGGCAATACGTGTCCTGTTATAAGGGTTGTGTTTGGCTAAAATCTTCAATATAGAAACAAAAGGGTGAGGGCGCAAGTATGGTTAAGTTTTAAATTGTTAAAAAGATATGTCCCGTTTCGAGGCTTTCTCTAAAATACTGCAATTTCACAGCTATTTCTTTCTTTTTGAAGCAATTTGAAGCAACTATTGACGGTAGAAATATAAGAATATTTTATAGTATTGTTGATTTTAGTCTGCTTTTAGGAATATCGGACAGTGTTAGGATCAAATGCTTTGTGTAAAAAGCTGAGACCCCATCGAAAAATCGCCGTCCATTGAACTCACAGCTTCCTTACTTACAATGAAATGGATTTGCGTTCAGGCACGCCCGTCTGGTACCCAGATAATACAAGAGCGGCTCCGGCCCCAAGTCCCCACGTTTTTGGGGCCTATAGTTTTGTAGCGTTAACGCTAATAAAGGACACTGGTTTATACGCCTGTATTCATCATATTCTAAATTACGACTAACTTACATTGTTAATTACAATTACTTATAATACACGAATCTGGTTACAATCAATCAAAAACAACAGAGTACAAAGTATAGTGACAGCAGTACATTACAAACATGATACAGAGATGATGACA
Source organism: Nemopilema nomurai (assembly GCA_003864495.1). Taxonomy (NCBI): domain Eukaryota; kingdom Metazoa; phylum Cnidaria; class Scyphozoa; order Rhizostomeae; family Rhizostomatidae; genus Nemopilema; species Nemopilema nomurai. Next base: position 952,403 of record ML133443.1, read on the forward strand.
TATAGATTCATTACAGGCTAGATACATTACAGTTTGAAAGCTTGCAGGCATCTATTCGGTTCAAGGGTATAATCTCCAATCACGTCCAAGCTGAATTTTGAATAAAAATTTCCTAGCAAAAATTGGGCGCTAGTGCAGTATCGTACCTCTCCATGATCCACAGGTCCTACATTGATAAATTATACACCAAACGATAGCATTTGATGTGCCTATTATTATGAGACTATCGGCAGGTTTATAGGTTCAAATTTCGAAAAGTTATAGCAAAATTATATTTCACTCGTACCGTCGATCAAGTGTCGGCCATCTTATAACGTGTCACCGATTTTTATAAAAAAACGTTGTGCTACAGGAATGGATGACCAACAATTTATTTAATAAGCTTTTGTTATTTCAATATCAAATATGGTGCACATTCAAGGATGTAAAGCTTGGGGGCTTAAATTGGCAAAAATTCGCTAATTTCTATATTTTTCTATTGATTTTGCAATATCTCATGCAAAAGCCCTCATGTTATGTTGATAGCAATACAAAACTATGCACATTACGTTGTTTGTATTGGAAAAGCAGGGCAAAATATGTCTTTAAAGTTTAAACAAATCATCGTAATGAATGTAAAATTTACAGTTACCCCGCTGGAAGAGCAGTCTCTCCGCTGCTAATGTTTAGGCAATCATCCGGTAGTAACTCCTCTGCAAGGAAATCTTCTCGCGCGTTTCAATTAAAAGAGCTCCCATCAAGTAAACTACTAAAATGTTCCTGAATCCGCGTGAAACTCACTTGATTAAAGAGCCCAGGCCAAGAAAGAAGGAAGCGGGTCCCTACCAGGCTATGTGAGCAAATTCTTCGCATATTTGTGCAACCCTGGTGCAACCGTGTGACGTAACTGCAGTATAGTGAATTCAGGTCTCTGGCGGCCATGACAGTTGCACCAAAAACAATAGATTTTGATTTTCGTCCCAAAACATATTGTTAAAAGATGACCACGCATCTTATAATTTTATGCGACGGTTGCACGATTGTTGCTCCCCATATATGGGACCAGTTATAATTTATGCCATCTAGATAAACAATAAGACAAACGTATTCAATGATAAGAAGACAAATAAATTGGTGATATCCCTTCAGTTCAAATTGGTGATTTCCAGGGGCGAGACGATGAAGCTTCCGCGATGAAAGCAATGTCGCTGTAACCAAGGGCCAAGCGACACTGATCCAAAGTAGAAGGACTAAAGAATAAATGCTATTGCCTTGATATCGTCTATAAAATTTTTTTACTGTGGCACAGCAAAAATTCAGATCTCAAAATCTGACGGTTGCACGTGCAACCGGTGCAACCGTCTGGATCCGCCCCTGACAACTAGTTTCTTGAAATGAAAAATCTTATTTATTTACATATTCAATTTATGTATTGGTTGTCCAATTTTCTCGGTGTGAGGGTCATGGCCCCACCAACCCCGCTACACCCGCCCCTGACCGCAGCTGACGACGCTATCTGCCACATCTGCCGTAATCGCAAACAAAACTCGTGGTTAAAAGTTTCCGTGGGGATCGTTGGTAGAAAGCAATGGATGGTCCTAAATCCTACTTAGCTGGTAGTTCTTCCCCACTGGTCAAATATGTCTGGGGACATTCTTTTAGAGAAGTGGAGTCACTTCAGAGGTTGCAAGAGGTGACAAAGAAACTGAACGATGATTACCAAATGTTGGTCGATCCCTTAGAGGCACAGTTTCTACGACTTCTACTCAAAGCTTCTGGAGCCAAAAGGTTGGTACAAGCATGCACGAATGGTTTATAGAGGGTATTTTGTGAAAAAAGGCCTGGTTCCCCTATGATAGCAGAAATCTTGCGATCCTTGCGTGCACTGTATGGAAATTATAATGATAACTGGTCTTTCTCGTCTGTTGCGATCCTTGCTGTTATTGTGATCGATTCTCGCAAGAGGTAAAATTAAGCTATCTTTAAGGTACGTGCGATAACATGGGAATCAGCATATTCGTCCTTTGTATAACAGAAACTTCTTCTTGGATGGAATTAATTCGAAAATAGTATTTGCTGCTATGCGTTACACGCCTTTTATAAGGAACCACTTTATAAGGAACCTACATGTAGAAGGCCGAAATATTTGAAGAACTTATACTACTAAAAACGAAATCACTAAGGAACTTTTCGATTTGAAATTTTTTTATAACTGCAAGCATCAAGAACTAAAAAGCCGGTTCCATCCATTTGCAGCCAATACTCGCATAGATTGTTTGTTATTCGTGTGTCAAGTGATTCATTGAGTAGTTTCCGCTTATGCTGTCTCGCCCCTCTGTCTATTATGTGTTAAGGCTTATTGTAGACAAAACACCCAAAGTGAGAACTTAAGGAACTTTTGGTACTAGGCTTTGAGGTAGGTTCCATATAAAAGCGTGTACTGCAGTATCTTCCTTTTTGTAGGTACATATGATCTATCCCATTGAGTAAAATAATTTATGGCTCTCTCGAATAGTTTACTTACTTATAGAGCTCCTCGATTCTTTTTTAGTATTGCTAGCCTTTATTTCTTAGGATTGTAAAGCATCTTAGTTCTAGAGTTTTGTGTATGAATTGTATTGAGGATTGATTGATAATGAATGAAACTTAATAATTGGGGGTAATGGTAACTTTCGCAATGTCCATGCAAGTATTTGATTTTAGCTGCTGTTACTTTCAACAGCGTTTTAAATATATCAGTTTTGATGCGTTTCCATTGAAAACGTAATGGAATCTTAGCCCTGATGGAATGGCTTGTTTATTCTGAGCGACCTTTTCGATATTTGAAATTCTATCCCCAGGAATTTTAACCAGCCATTATGTCCCTTGAAATAAGATTGCCTTGGAATTGCGGTTTGTTGAAAATTCAAATGAATTCCTCCTCTGAACACGATTGAGAAATTCCATTATCAGGAATTAACCAGCAAATAATAGTGTCATGCAGTCTCACACTTAATGGACTTTGGAGTCAATATAATGCATGGAAAAAAGAAAATTACTTTAATATTTTTGGCATTTGGTCATAAACAACCATTTTTAATAGAGCTCATTGAAACTGCATTTATAATTTGCAAACTCTGCTAACAAACAATGATGAACTTCACCTTCTTTATCTCTGGTGAGCATTTCAAGAATATACACTATGTTTAAGTGGTATACAACTAAACCTTGCTTTCTTATATTCAAATATTAAACATAAATATGATAAGACATAGACACAGACCAGAACAATAAAACAATATGAAATAGACGAACAGGAGATCATGTTATGACCATTCCCTATTCCTGAAACATATTTTAATTAGACATTTAAATGTTGTTAAAAATGGGTTTAAATTATGAAAAGTTTGTGATTTTGATGGTGATACTGCTACATGTTCCCTAAAAGAAATGTAAAGATGCTCAAAGGACCCAGGCATTTAATAGAAAAGTTTACAAATTTTATTTGTATGTTTGTGCAAACCAACTCCAATTTGCTCTGCGTGTACAAACCCCCGTTCACACTTTTGGCATGCAAAACATCAGTTGGTTGTAACAACACCAACAGTATTAGACTTATCAGGCCCTTTCCCTCCTCAAAATTAATTTTGATTGATTGACCAAAATATTTCTCGAATGATGTGCCAATTTTGATATGTTTTAAAGGGTGTTCAGCGGCTTAAGAGCTTGTTCTTAGGGTGTTCTTGGGGTGTTCAGCATGTTCTTGGAATGTTCAGTCTTTTAGAATCGACATCATTACACTGCAATAACATGCACAGCATGAATCAGGAAAAGGCAATAGGACCATTCTTTGTACCACAGCAAAACACAAAAAGTGATACGCAAAAATTTGATAGCACCAAATGGTATGTTTTCAAAACCTTTTCTAGTGATCAATAACTGCCATAAAGTTATTTGTACATTTCAGGTGCATTGAAATTGGCACATTTACCGGCTACAATGCTTGCAGTGCAGCTCTTGCAATACCAGAAGATGGAGAGGTCATTGCATTAGATGTAAGTGAAGAATTTGTCAATTTTGGCAAGCCTTTCTGGTCAGAGGAATGTGCCAAAAAGATTAAAGTCAAGATTGGTCCAGCTGTTGAATCATTGGATAGAATGATTGCAGAAGGTGAAGCAGGAAAGTTTGATTTCATTTTCATTGATGCTGATAAACCAAACTATGATAATTATTATGAGAAGGGATTGGTTCTCTTGAAGAAAGGTGGGATCATAGCTGTTGATAATGCATTGTGGAGTGGAAAAGTTGCTGGAAATCCAGCTGACTTTGATGAGAAAACAAAGGCAATTCATAACCTAAACAAAAAGATGAAAGATGATGACAGAGTAGATGTTTCACTTTTGACTCTTGGTGATGGTACACATCTTGCCTGCAAGAAGTAAAGAGTTGGACATTATGACCAAGATTTCTTGCTTATAGCAATGGGTTCATCAATTCATGTAATCACATAGTAACAAAAAGATGTAATGTTAATGAAAATAATATGAGTAGATCAAATCAGATTTTGTGTTCTCTTTGTAACTGAAGACATATCTTATGTTTGCTACTTTTATAAGCTATCATCTACCTGAATAACAGGGGTTCACATTCTGATAAATTTACTATCCAGCTTTCAGCTATTTAGGATGTCATTTTGTTACATAAATAAAGCCACTCAATAATTAGAATAAAAGTGCATGCCTATTATAAACTTTCTCTGGATGTCTACACAGCTTTCTATTAAATGCATGAAGTATCAACCTTCCTTAGGGTCTTATTCAAAGATTCAGTGATTGTGCAAACTCCAACTTCATCCAACTCTGAATTTTTCTGTTTCAACATTCTGGTAACCAAAGGTTTTCAACAAAAATTACCAGAAACCTCTCTCCTAGGACATAGTCAAAATTTTAATATTTGACTGTGGAGCTCAAATTTAGAGGCAAAACTTTGCGTTGTCATATTCAGAGCTATAAGTGCTTTTATTGGATGCAGTAACTTAAGCCTTCGCCAAAGCTGCTACCGTGCAGAGCAGATACAACATAGGCTGAAAACATCCATTAGTAGCCTTGTGGTAATGAGAAGTGAATATCAGGGGCGGATCCAGAGCGAAATGTGACGTTCTCACCCAAATAATGGGCGAAAAATTTTACGGGCCACTCCCAGTTTAATCCTCGGGACACGCCCTTTCGCCAAGCAAACTTTGATTTCTTCCAGAAACTCCATTATATCGACTTCTCATGCAACTATCCGAAGGCAGGAAATCGTTTTTCGCGCGGTTTTTGTTTTTTGAGTTTACTCAATTGAATTGAATGATCCAAGTAGGGGGCGAAAAATTTATTGGCTTTACGTTTTCAATGAAATAGTACGTCACTGTCTCTCATATCCTACGTCAGAGTTTCTCGACTCGCGCACGAAAATAATTTAATTTGGAGTTCTCACCAATTCATTTGTTTGAAACCAAAATTCTGCACTTTCATTGGCTGACAAAACAAACTCTAAATTTATTCCAAAGATAAAACAATGGCCCAGAACAAGGAGAATTTAAATCTCTATCAAGTTGTCTTGAATGATTAAATTAAATCTCCTCCGCATTGATTGAGTCTATGTAAGCTTACGATAGCTCTGTCTGCAAATCGGAGACAAACAACGAAGTCAATAGTTGTCTTGGAAGTTAAATTGAATATTTTAACCTTGTTTTATGGAATTTCATTTTGGAGAAAAATGACGTTCTCACGTGAGAACACCTGGATCCGCCCCTGAAGATGGCATGAATAACTTTGGATTTGAAGACACAACGAACTTCAGGCGCTAATGTAGATTCGCATCACACAAGAAATAGGCTACTTACCTTGACCCAAACCCTAACCTTAGTGTTATGAATCTGAGTCTCTTGCTACAGGTCAAATAACCGCCCCATAACTTCACGCTCTAATGTCGAGGTCAATTCAAGGCCCATAAGAAGAGAGGTGCAAATAATACCGCTCCATATTATATTCTCGTTAAAGAGAATTACAACAGTTTGCTCTAGTTTGCTTCACATGAATATCTTCGAATTGAAACAGAATAAAATGCAAGTTTTGAAAGACACTCACCTTTGCAACTCGCGATGGTACCACCTTCAAAGGCACACCGAAATACCTCCGAATAAGAAAGCGAAACAGCCGGGGGGAGTGGTAGGTACTACAATTTGTTGAAGAAATTGGATTTATTTTTTCTGTTGAAAATCCCCTACATACGGGCTAGTTTTTTTCCAGAAGGACCCTACAAACAGGTTTTCAACAGTATATAAGTTCTTGATAAGAATTGTTTCTTTATAGAAAGTCTTCTTGACATCGGTATAATCTTTATGGGCAGACATGGGTCAAAGGTAAAGGAAACCTGGTTACCTTATTAAACAAAAAAATACCCCCTGACTCCCATCCCCTTCTGGGGCAATCTGGGGCAATATGTGTTCGCCCAACAAATGCACATCTAATTAGATAAAACATACATTAATGGGCTTTATCGATGATGTAAGTTCGTGTATAAAAAGGTGTTTTCTCGCAGCGTAAATAGGGACTTTGTCATACAAGGCTACCGCTGAAAAATTACAAAGTAAGTGTTAAATAATTAAGGACTGTAAATTCAAAAGAAACGAAAGACCAAGCACAAAAAATAGGCCAATTCGATTGTTGACAATTGGAGTTTATTTTGTGGTCATATACTGGATACATGGCAAACAAAGAGTAAAAAAATACCTAAGCAAAGATTTAATTTATTCTTATAGCTGAAATTTTATAATTTCTTCCAAAAACCTTAATATACACAGCGCCTGTATGTTTAATCTCTGATTCTGAAAAGGATTGACTTCTTTGGGAAAACATAAATCATTAGCGGATATTGTTAGTTCATTCTTGGTTCTATTTACACGTGCCATTTTGTGGAAATTGCACAACCGGGGTGATTTGATTTTACTGAAAATTTCTTGTTCACCGGCTAAGTAGTTTGTCTCTATGAAGGGACGCGTCTACAGGAACAAGTGGTTGTTGCGTTCCTGGATCCGTGAGAACAGTTACCTGAAATTACATTTAGTAAAGATATTCATGTACCTGGTGTCTCTGAGCATGAAAACAAAATGGAAGATTATGATCGACAGCTTAAGACCTTCAAGCAATAGTCAGCAATCTCGTAGAGCTTTTAAACATGAAATTCATACAAGGCCGTACATATGGGAACTATCAGAAACCGAGGAGATGAATACAAAGTAACCTATGGGATTAAATATTTGTGATTGAAAAGGAAAAGGATTTGAAAACCACTCATCTTGTAATGCGGTTAAACTTCTCAGATAGCAAAGAAAAGATAGCAAAAATTGGAAAAACCTTTTTCGAGGTTAGTGATACAGAAAAATACGTTAATACACTATGGTAACCATTTCACGATAAAAGCAGCTGATTCTATTTTAGATCCTTAGAAAACATAGAGTCAAGACGTTCACCTTATTGAAAACCCCTCGTCCAAAATAATCAGCCACAACGGAGAAGCCATCAGCCGATCTTTCCAGCTGAACGAGAGAAGCAAGATCACAGGGTGAAAAGGCAATGGGAGTAAGGTGGCTATTGGAACGTATAATTGAAATTCGACTACCATGACAAAAATGGTCTTCTAGCAAATAGAAAAAAGACGAATCTTATGTGAATATGTGAACCCGTTAAGATATGATTTCGATAAACGTGGAAAACCTTTTGCAGAGTCCCATATAAACTTGGTAGGATCAAACCGTGTTTTGCAGAGTCGCGAATAAATGTGTTTGGTTAGTAGGATCAAACCGTGTTTTGCAGAGTCGCATACAAACGTGTTTTGTTAGTCAGATCAAACCGTGTTTTGCAGAGTCGCGTATAAACGTTTTGGTTAGTAGGATCAAACCATGTTTTGCAGTGTCGCATTTAAACGTGTTTGGTTAGTAGGATCAAACCGTGTTTTGCAGTGTCGCATTTAAACGTGTTTTGTTAGTCAGATCAAACCGTGTTTTGCAGAGTCGCATATAAACGTGTTTTGTTAGTCAGATCAAACCGTGTTTTGCAGAGTCGCGTATAAACGTTTTGGTTAGTAGGATCAAACCATGTTTTGCAGTGTCGCATTTAAACGTGTTTGGTTAGTAGGATCAAACTGTGTTTTGCAGTGTCGCATTTAAACGTGTTTTGTTAGTCAGATCAAACCGTGTTTTGCAGAGTCGCGTATAAACGTTTTGGTTAGTAGGATCAAACCATGTTTTGCAGTGTCGCATTTAAACGTGTTTGGTTAGTAGGATCAAACCGTGTTTTGCAGAGTCGCGTATAAACGTTTTGGTTAGTAGGATCAAACCGTGTTTTGCAGAGTCAAATTTAGTGGTGTTTTGCTAGACAGACTCAGAATTTAGCGCAAATGGGCTGAAGTTGATGGAGCTGAAACAAAACGCAACAATATTGACTGGACCAAACTGAAAAAGACACATCATTGAATAGCGATTTGCCTGTACCATTAGCCTTGGTTTTCACACCACAACCAATGGTGTGCACTTTAATTCTACGTCTTTTCTGCCTGCAATTTCATTTTCTCTTACCTGGTGGTGAAACTGTTCATGAAGATCCTTATTGTGCTCTTGTGCTTTTATGATGTCCAAAACTTTTCTAAGTAAAAATGGTGAAGATGAAAATGCAGCTAGTTCTCAGGATAATAAAAAAACTGGTCAAGCTGAAAACTGTTACCGTAACAACCAGATGAAACACTTTCAGCAAACTGTTACCAACTATTACCTTAGCCTTGTGAGGCCATACATGCCGAAGAACTATCTAAATCATGTTTAATATTAAAATAATACTCGAACAAAATATTTGTGGTATAAAACTTCACAGTAGCTAGAAATAGCGTAACCAATTTTTGCATACTAAAAGGAATTTTTCGTCCGACATTCCTCAGAGTATGCAAACGTCAGAAAATGACCAAAAGTTGACACAATTAATAGCCAGTAGCACATAACACGTAACTTGTAAGAAGAGCCCAAGGGAAAAGACGAATTTTTTTTTCTAGAAAGAACGGAATTATCCAAAGAAAAATATATATATTTAACTTTGCTCCTCAAAAAAATGAGTGACACAACAGCAGCAGCGAAAGCAACAACAACAACAATAACAAAATGAGCAATAATGGCAACAGGTCAACGGCAAAATCCATCACAATGCGGGGTTGTATTCGTGCGAATAACGCAAAGGAATCTTGTATTTATATAGGGATGGATACATACCTTCGGCATCAGACTCAGTCAAACAAAATGTTGGGCCTATTAACAAAGGGCCCGGCTACATCCACGCAAGCGCTTTGGGGTCCACAACAGTGACCGATACAGCAGCAACAACAACGACAACAATTATAATAATAACATTATGAGCAAAAGTAAGAAAAATTAAAAGTAATTTGAAGAACTTTGCAGAACAACAGCAATGGTAAATTTACCTGTTTTCGGATACGCAAACAGGACACTCATTTTCACTTTCAGAGTAATTTTCAAAACACCTGGAACGATAAATGCATTTACAATTTGACATTCAATCGTATAGAACATGAAATAACAATCGATAGGATGGGATACTTTCAGAAATGTCGGTGAAATACAAACCAACTTATGAAGCAAGAGAAAAAACGTGAAAACAACTTGTCTAGGAATATGATTTGCCTACTAAAACGCGAGGGTATAGAAAGAATACAAAAGTGGATATGGAAGATACTTGAACAGAAACGAGAGGTATGTAGTGCTGTTTACATACGATTGGTGAAAGGTATGTAGTGCTGTTTACATACGATTAAAGAGACGAGAGATATGTACTGTTGTTTACATACGATTGGTGAAAGGTATGTAGTGCTGTTTACATACGATTACAGAGACGTAAGGTATGTACTGCTGTATACATACGATTGGTGAAAGGTATGTAGTGCTGTTTACATACGATTACAGAAACGAGAGGTATGTAGTGCTGTTTACATACGATTGGTGAAAGGTATGTAGTGCTGTTTACATACGATTACAGAAACGAGAGGTATGTAGTGCTGTTTACATACGATTGGTGAAAGGTATGTAGTGCTGTTTACATACGATTAAAGAGACGAGAGATATGTACTGTTGTTTACATACGATTGGTGAAAGGTATGTACTGCTGTATACATACGATTGGTGGAAGGAGTCGCCACAGAGAAAGTGCACGGCCGGCAGTTCCAGCATCCGAGAGCAGATCATGCACTTGGCACTTTGGAATATTTTGGCACTGTGAAAGAAGTCAGTTAACGAAATCACACTCTATTAGGTAGTCAATTGAGTCACACTTCTTAATCTATATCAAGGGGTAGTTGAATAAGGTATATAAAGCCGATTGTAAACTAATAAAAAAGGTTTACATGTTTGTAGATTCAGGCAAATTAGTTAAATAAGGTATATGGTAGTTAAATAAGGTAGACGGTAGTTAAATGAGGTATATGGTAGTTAGATATGGTATATGGTAGTTAAATATGGTATATGGTAGTTAATTATGGTATATGGTAGTTAAATATGGTTTATGGTAGTTAAATATGGTATATGGTAGTTAATTATGGTATATGGTAGTTAATATGGTATATGGTAGTTAAATATGGTATATGGTAGTTAAATATGGTATATGGTAGTTAAATATGGTTTATGGTAGTTAAATATGGTATATGGTAGTTAATTATGGTATATGGTAGTTAAATAAGGTATATGGTAGTTAAATAAGGTATATGGTAGTTAAATATGGTATATGGTAGTTAACTATGGTATATGGTAGTTAAATATGGTATATGGTAGTTAAATAAGGTATATGGTAGTTAAATAAGGTATATAGTAGTTAGATATAGTATATGGTAGTTAAATAAGGTATATAAAGATAACTGCAAACTAACAAAATAAGTTAACATGTTCGTAGATTCAGCTAAATAAGTTGCATTGAAATAAATAAGAAGTATCGCTGAAATATAAATGGGCAGGAAATCGTCACAGCTGAACCTTCATGGAAAAATAAGCCTAAACGTGCAGCGGTGGAAATATTCACATAAAACGTTTTATCACAAAAAGTATTATCAAAATGGCTAGACAAAATGTACTTGAAGAAACTTTAAACATAAAGCAAAATGTCAATCAAATACCAAGTTTTAAGTTCCTCAATCTGGTTTCTCATTTTCTCTGTATCCTCTTGATATTGGCGTATCATCCGCTCGTCCTATGAACAATTATTTCCATTACTTCGGATGCACATAAATCTTAAAAAACCGGGTATAAATTAACACATGATGTTTAACAATGAATTTGTATAGGTGGCACAGTTCTGTGGCACATCATTAGAAGCTGAGAAATTTTAATACTGATGTTTTTTTAAATTTTTAAGATTTTTTGTGCAAGCAAACTGATTTACTTTGGCCATTTGCTCATTTTCATCCTGTAATCGCCTCACAATGTAATCCTTCAAGACAAAAGAAAACACTAAATAATTAACACTACAGAAACAATTTAGTAAGTATCATCAAATGTTTGGATTATGCGAAGAATGTTCACATACATTAACATTAACAGTTGAGTATGGGATTGTGAAGGAGCAAATCACCCAAACCACCAAGTCTAGATGATAACCCACATCGGCCGCGATAGCTATATAATACTTGCACTGGCTATCAAAAGAGATGAGGTGCAACGCTTTACTTGCCCTAAAATTTATACTATGAGATCTCTTCACAGTGGGCCGGATAATCGATACAAAAACATTTTCTGAAACCGGTTTTGGCCGCAACATAGGTGTATTGGCCTAAACATAGGTAAATGATATTGTATAAAGTTTGCTAAGCTGTACAGTACAAAATGAGCACCTATCCAGGAATACTCTTGAATAGTTTACGTTCGTATATGTGTGATCAAAAGTTGTAGTAGGGCTTGATACATAATGTATACCTAACGAGAATTAATGTGCTTACATTATATATACCTAACAGATAGTCAATAATCAGTAGTAGTGTCAGCGAAAGACAGTTACAAATTCACAGATCGTAGAACAGGTCACGAAATATTTCGTTGCCACATTCTTGATTCGCTGATAGAAGAGCAAACTGACACGTCTTTTGGTTAAGCATCAAAGACTCACCTTGACAACAGCCAAAGTTGCAGTTGAATTATGCGCTAGTGTTTGGACCACAATAAGCGGAGATAGTAGATTGTATCGGTCGATATCTTGAAACCCATTAAAGACAAAACAAAGAGCTCAAAGTAGTATGGTTACAATAAATTTGTTAAGCTTATAATGTCCAATTCATCGCAAGTTCTTACAAATCGAGATAGATTATTCAATTTTATACTTGGCGATGCTTCACTTCTCACTTTCAACGTAAGTTACGGGAAATTGATTAAGCATCTTAAATGTATCAACATATAAATTAGGCAGATATTCCTATAACTTTACCATAACGGTACCACTATTACATGTTACATCCTACCGCATAAGTTGCAGCATCACTGAACATAGAAGTACACTGTTCGGTTATTACCTTGCACGCTCATTTTCAGTAGTTTCATCAAGTAAATCTCCTTGTAAATGACCTCATCATCCTTTGGAACTGACTATCGTGTGTCCATGCTTTTAATAAGAATACGTTTAACTTGAAAAGGATACGCTCCAAAACTTCTCTAATTTGACTTTTGCAGTCAACCTCCTTCCTCGCAAAATATGACAATGCTTGACTCCATAAGCTGGTGTCCTGGCGTCTAAAAACAAATCACGGGAAAATGACGTAGATAGGATTAATGATCCCAAAGATGACCAAACAAGTGTGGTGTGGAAAAAGTAAGAGTAAATTTGCAGCAATTTGATAAAAAATTAGTGCAATAATAAGAACATAGCAGTCATTTTCACTTAGTGTCTGATTTCTGATACTTCGATAGAGTCGGTACAACAAATTTTAGAATAATACAAAAAACCTCATGCTATTTGTTTTACAGTCCCGTAAAAATGCTATCTGCTTTATCGCTATCTTGAGTAATATAATCACGTAAGATGGAGAAAACAACACCTCGATATCAATTTGGACTGCTTGTGACAAATTGCTTGTTACAAATTGTTCAAAGGGCCAGTGCTTGGATCTTTACAGTATAACTACATGTTAATGAAAGTATGAAAGTTGACAGTCAGTAAAATATACAGACCCGTAGTTCTTGCAAGTTTCTACAATGGCATCGTGATCATTATGCTCCATGTGGTATCGTAGTATTTGCTGGAACCTAAAAGCATAACAAAAACAAACCCTTCATGACATGGGATGGTGGCCAAAGAGGCAGGTACCGCGAGGGTTCTGGTAGTACAGTTTGGGACAAAGAGACAAGCTCCAAAAAAAATTGTCACTCAAAATTATAGGACAGAATGTGGACGCAGAACAGAATATTGTTTTTGCATTTACATTGAATCCAGCAAGATCATAAACCTTGAATTTGAGGAGTTAAATAAACAGAAGTTTGCTTCGGGTTTAGCATTCATAAATGCCTAACGATAGTTGGAACAAACTAAGAAATAACAAATATACAGAAGGTTTTGTAAACTCACAGCTTTGCTTTTTCGTAAAGAAAGAGAATTCCGCGTTTGAAATTGTGCATTTGTGCTAGCACTAACGCATGATCCAAATCATATTTTGACTGAAAGGACAAAATGGGTACAATTGGTGGAGGCTTTCGGCATTCTTCAGCTAAACACAGCGATCATCAACTTTTGAGACGAGCTTCTCGAAAGCAGATGGGCAAGCACACATATTTTCATCCACAGGAATAACATATCATATATATGATAACTAGATTATTTACTTCAAATGAATGGAAGAGAACTTCATAATACGTTCACAGAAGTTAGCAAGAACCTATGTTGCATAAAGCTCTATGTTTGCACGATGAAGACCCAAATTAAAATTGGGCAGCTATATAGAACCTAAAAGGGCATCCAGATATTAGCAGTACCTCTGTGTTTGTGAAAAGATTCAAACATTTGTTTTCTTGTTCAGCTTCAACCTTGAAAAAAGACACAAAAAGTCGAGGATGTGTTTAAATAATATGGAAATCGTGTCTTAGGTAGCCAGATGAATCAACAAAATAAAGCGATTGAGCTGCAGAAAAAAACAAAAAGATTAGCCAGGAAATATTGTCCGGCAAATGGAGAGTAGGGGTGGGCAACAAAGAAGCAAGGGTCTCTTTATCAATTTAGAATGTGGTCACTACTGCTAGCTAGTGAGATGATGCGTGATACACGTATCGATATGGAAAAATTGAAAGAATGTGGAAACAGCACGAAACACCCTAACCATAATTTTTGGGAGTTCAAAGCACCGAGAGCTGACAAAACAAATAACCAGTTGTGGATGGAAAACCACGTGAATTTTTTGCGAAAAAGGTCAACGTTGTGACCAATCAGTGGAAATGTGAAAAGTGTGAAAATCATGGTTGAGCTGTTCCGTGTAAAAATACAAGTGACGTAAAATGGTAGTAACATCAAATAGAATGAATTGTTTTTCCTTGATAGAAGAGGAAGAAGGGAAGAAGTGAAGTGAACAGAAGGGGGAAGTTTCGTGGAGAAGGGAATATAAGAAGAAAGACGAAGAGAAGATGATGAGAACAGAAAAGAAGGTGAGAAAACGACAAGAATTGAGAAGAAGCGAAGACGAGAGAAAAAAATTATGTGACTCACGATGAAATCTTTGGTTGCTGCAGCTCTGCTGGCATTTTGTAAATATAGTTCGATTAAAGTATTGTAAATGACATTGGAACAATCATTGCGAATCTGAAAGAAGGAATCGAAACATAGGTCCCTGAGCTTAGAATTCTTGTTCAGTGTTAAAAACGAAGCTGTTAAAACGTCATTGTTGCGAAGCCTGTAGAGCCCTAACATACTATAATATTCCAAACTATTGTCTGGAGGGGAATACTGATTTCAATTTCCAATAATACCAGGAATAAAATAGCTTCGATTCATACCTTGGCCATATGTTCGAGAAAATCTATCAATTTCTGTTTTTGATGCACAAAAATATGAATGTATTCATCGGGGTTCGCTCGAAGTACTGGTTCAATCACGACAGGGTCTAAAACGAAGACGATTTCATATTATTCTGAAGAGCTTCTCATCATCACTGAGCTGAAAATACTTAAGATTTGAAACTTTAAAATTGAAAAAGGTAAAGCACTGCTAACAGTTTTGAGGTTCTCGCAAATAATCATATCGTAAAAAAATCATTATCGGCAAAGCAAATGATGTTGAAAAGTCATGTAACTTGACATTCTTCTCATTTCATTCTCTTTACCTTTATTCAACATTCAATATTTAGTATTTAATCTAAAAGCAGGCTATTTTAAGGTATAAAACAGTTCATAGCAGGATGGTACGGAAATAAACAAGGCGAAATATATTCTTACTGAACATCAGAGACGCAGTAGTTTGAGCCATTCCTTTCAACCCAAGGCTTGGAGAACCTGACGATAAAAAATTGCAAAAACTGAATGCAGAGTTTCAAAATATGGAAGAGATAGAGATCTATCAAATCTATCAATCGCATATATTAATGAATTGAGGATTAAAGCAAAAGAGAATCTGTTCACCTGATCCGCAAATCCAAAACTCTTGGAAGGAATATTAAAAAAGATTGTAATTCACCTGAATGAGAATGATCAAACTCCTGTGTGAAACCTACAACAAGAAGTGTGACAAAAGTTTGATAACAATGAGACATCTTTTCAACGAAAGCCATTTAATTTGCATAAGACAAATGATTATGGCATTAGAGCACAGGTCAAATTGGTAAGCAGACGCACATTGAGACGTGTAGAATTTGCAGAAGGTGTTCAGTAAATAAACCGTAAATAACACCTATGGCTTTAAATGAGAACATGTGACACCGTATAGCCATAACAAACGTGAAGTAATAATTCGTTGAGGTAGTCCATGTTAAGAAGGCTTTGGCGATTACAGGAGGATTTGCTGCAAAAATATACGAGTGGTACTTCTGAGATGGGAGGAGTATTATTCTCCTTAGTCACGCCCACAGTTAGATGTCTCAAGTGGAAAAGAATACCCCTTTCTACATAGTCATACTTACGATCAGCAGGCTTTTCAGTTTGGGGTACTTCTGAGATGGGAAGGGTATTATTCCACAGTTAGATGTCTCAAGTAGAAACGAATACCCCTTTCTACATAGTCATACTTACGATCAGCAGGCTTTTCAGTTTGGGGTACTTCTGAGATGGGAGGGGTATTATTCCACAGTTAGATGTCTCAAATAGAAACGAATACCCCTTTCTACATAGTCATACTTACGATCAGCAGGCTTTTCAGTTTGGGGCTTGTAGCCTGAGCAGAGCCTTTTCAGAAGTTCTGTAGTTTCGTCTGGCTCTTCATTGACTAATGTCTTTCCGTATGCCTTCATAGTTGCTTCTGCCTAATGAAAAGAAACAACATCAAAGAAGCCTTAGTACTTTGGGAAGCGATAGAAAAACGAACGTCAATCAGTTATCAATATTCAACTAAAGAGTGAAACCGCAAACATAGGGCACAGACTTTTGTCATTTTTAAAAAAACGCACTGAATATAACGAGTAATAAAAAATGATGGTGGTTAGTAGAGATTTAAACCCTTGCAACGCGTAGGAAAAGCCTAGAAACCAACTGAGATGATCGAGTTTTCGATTTAGAATGATTCTAAAGGATGGAAAAGATTGATTTTCGATTCAGTTGAAAACACTTAGGAATGGAAACAAGTTTTGAAAATGGTTTTATTTAAGGATACAAATAATAATATAGGCGGCAACTGTTTTGCAGCTTCTCATAAGTGACTTATCCAATTGTAAATAAAAAAAATTACATTGTTGGCAAAACAAATAGTGGACATGGTCATAGAGATGCAGCAATTGTAAACCTAAACAGGACATAGTAGTTCAAACATCCGCAAAAAGATCTTGAGATGAACAAAAAATGCCGGCTTTATCGAAGCCCAGAAAGAAGAAGCAAACTGAGTCAAGTTCATAAATTTATCGGTTACCATTTCTAATAGCAGTAAATACGTAGGAAACAAAATTAACAAAATTCGTTGTCAAATGTTTGGATTAGGTCTCCACTAAGAGTTTACTTGAAAATGATTTAGATTACAAAGTTACCTCAACAAAGGGCAGTCTTGAAATATATTTTAAGGCTTTTTTGTAATCCTTGATATCTTCAAGCTGAATTTTGAGATACCTAGAAGATAAGATAAAAAACATACGTTTCAAAGAAAAACATGAAATAAGTAAAAAATTAAAAAGCTCCTGCAAACAAATGGATATTTTCCTTTGCACGACGACAAAATTGAGGTTGATATGGCCAAATGGTTTCGGTAATTAGAGAGTGTATTTAGCGGTTAGTAAAAGGCGTTTGGAACATACCATTCATGTTGCTCGAACTTCTCAGCAAGACCGAGGGCATGTTTGTAATACCCCGCCTGCCTACAAACCTGAGAAAAAAGACAACATGACGAATTAGGTGATTGCACAGTATGGGGAGAGGGAGGACGCACCTTGAGAGGGATCTACTAAATTGGGCGAATGTTTTTAAAATTTCAGAAAAAATCAAACCAGCCAGTTGGTACCCCTAAAAATATTTCTAGCCTGCAACAGGCAACAGTTTTTCTTTTAGTTTCCAACCCGTACTTTGTTCCAAATCAGATGGCCTGGCGAACGTTGTACGAGGTACCCAATAGGCAAATATCTTGGAGTGGGAATGCATGAAAATTCAACAGCAAGTGAAAATATGTTATAAGTTAAGGTGGCTAATAAGTTAAGGAAGTAGTAATGATACAAACCTTGATCGCTGTTTCAACTTCAAAGTTTAGCTCTTTATCAGTCTGCAAAAGCATTGAGAGTAAATTAGACACGGACACCATAAAAGAAGTGGGAAACGTTTTGAAAAATTGTTTAGAACACAAAGGAACATAAAGTTGGTCCAGTGAAAACTGCCTTATAATTACAATTTATATTTGCCAAGACAGGTTAATGGAGATAAAAACGTAAACAAATGGCATGCAATTAAATTAATATTGCTAAAAATTTCGGTTATAAAGAATCCAAAAACTTCCTTACTTGAAACTTTTACCTCTCCTTATCTAAAACTTTAAGGTTTTAATATAGAAGATTTGATGAAAACATCAAACAGAAGGTATTTTAAATAGTAAATATTTTCTGTATTGTAGGTCCTCATACAAAATTTCGTTATGCTAGATTTTGTTTTACTGCTCTCTCTTCGAGATACTTTGAGCGTTAAAACTTTTCTAACATGTTTCAGTATTCGCTTACAAAAAAATGAGGGGAAGCAAATAAAATATGGTTACAGCTAGATTTACGTCTAATAGCTTTTCTGACTAATAATAATTATTTACCGTACCTGGATGAATTTATCAAGTTTATCAACAGCTTTGAGTTTCGTATAGCAGTTGAGCAGTAGAGTTGTGTGGTCAGTATTAGCGAGACCTTTCTCGTGGAGGGCCTAAAATAAAAATGGGAAGTTTCAAGCTTTTGGAGTTTAATCAGGAACCTGTGAAATTTTACAAGTCAAGCCCTAGTGAAATGACTAGAGTTCTGCAAAATCATTAAACAGTAAATAAAAGCAAGGTGTCGCTACTGGTTGGCTTTGGTTGAATAAGCAAGGTATTCCTGCTTTTATAGTTCATGAATATAACTATAGACACGACAAATGGATGTCTCATGCATAGAATGGTTCTCAAGTGCATCAGCAAAGACAGCCTAAAGGCTCATAGGTAAGTATTATTAATCACTTCAAAAGTGTTAGCACTTTTAGCTTACTTGTAAGTAATCGGTCAAATTGTGGATCCTTTGAGCATCCAGAAACTACAAAAGAGCGATCCAATAGCATATTAAACAAAAAAACTAAGAATTGATGTATTATTACTTTATTAAAATGTATATATGTATTTGACAGTAAAAGCATCCGAAAATTGGCTGGAATTTCAAAACGAAGAAAAAAGGCCAAACCTTTCTGATAACATACGAAGCTTCTAGGTGTCCTATTGTCCTGATATACTGTTGCATTGCACCATCGTGATCACCTTTACTAGAGTGAAAAAGTACATGATGATAATTAAAGTACTAGCTCAAATTTTCGTTCCTTCAATATTGCATGCATTTATACTGACAATAGCCCAAGTGCTGCAGTACCATGTATTCTTGGTCACAAGGTTTTCATTCAAAACAAACATCAATTCGTATATTAGAAATATCACTAAAAGAGGAATAGAAAAGGTCATAGGCAACAGGATTTCTATGATTCTTCAAAAGAGGAATAGCTACACTATCACGGTTAAATACTTGAAAATATTATCGAATGCAGGAAATTTTATTGCCTTGTTAAAAGTTGCTAAAAGAGGTATAAGGTGAACAAAATCAAGATATCAATGCGCATAATAACCACAAAAAAACGAACCTGTAAAGATGATCACCATATTGTCTGAAAATTTCAAATAGCCCATCGGAATAATGTTGGCTTTTTGCAAGGCTAAAATGTAGAAGAATTGAAGGTTTAAATTTAAGAAGGAGCCAGAGAAATTCTTAGAGTAAAAGCAACTAAATGATTCATTCTTTCAATTTACACATCCATCAATTTTTACTTATAGCGAAATTAAACAAAGTTGAAATTGGGATACAGACACTTTGCCAACTCGAAGCGTACATGGAAATAATCTATACTTTACAGTTTTTATTCTCCAAATAGAAATCTAAAAAAATTTGGGGCAACTCATGAACAGAGTAAACAGAATTTAAAAGAGATGAAAAATCATAAAGTCGCTCTGTTAGATAAATATTTGCCTTATTTTCAGCTGCTAAAAATTGCACCGGCAGTAAAATAAGACGGAAAAGAAACAAATATTATGAAATCAACATAATATTTAATTAAAGGTCCTTTTTATTGATGCTGCTTTAGTTAATATTAAAAAATTCATCAATGTTCTCCAAATGAACACTTCGATGACTATGTACGAACCTGATAGCCATGTCGTACATATTCTTCCGGAATAAAGTTTCTAATTTTGTCTGGGTATCCTTTTCCTCCAACTGAAAAATCTACAATAATAATGAGCGAGTAATCGTATACATTCAAGTTTAGCAATACATTCAAGTTTTGAATGGTGACTGCATGGTTGCAAACGGGGCCGATGAAACCTTGTTCTATGTCACGAATGGGAGGGTCTGAGAGACGATGAAAGGAACCAAAAACAGTAGACATGTCTAAAGACCGAAATGACATCTTGACAAGCATACACGAAAGGCTGAACAGCTTGTAGGAGAATAAAGTGAAATGTAGTTTGCAATTGATAGCTGACTTTTATCACGTTTCAGTGTAATGAAATAATTTTGTGAGAAATAAATATTGCCGCAATTTTCTAAGGGCTAAATTTCATTTTCACGAAAGATGTAACTTCATGGCAATAGTGATTACTGCAGTGACCCCAACCTTTCCGTCTCTCGTGAGAACATGAAGCGATCCCCATTCACCAAGAACGTCGACTATTTCTGGAAACGGACCAGAAAAAGCTGCAAAAAACAGAAAATTTCTTTTTAAGAAGATATTGTTTCAAAGGCGATTCAAGAAGGTTGATGTTGCCTCACGAGGGATCTATAGAATTAAAGTTTTCATAAAAATGGAAAAATTCATTGTTCCGTAAATATTTTGATAGTAAAAATAACCAATAAAATTTAGCCACTTTTTTAACACTGGGATTGAAGTAGATAACTAGTATATAACTCTATCTACTAGTTAGAGCACTATTAGTATCAATGTTTAAAAGTATTTATATAAACTTAATTTTGGCATATCTTCCAAATTCTACAGCCATCAGATTTCTTACTCAGGTATAATGTGATCAGTTAGTGATAAAATGCAAGGCTTTTAAAGTACAAAAAGCTTAAGCATATCATTCCATAAGAAAACAAGTTAAAGACAATGTTAGGGACCTGATACTTTAATAACTATTAAAACTATTAACTGAGCTTACCTATGAATTTATTTTGGATGTCATAAATTGTAAGAATATTCATTGCAAAGCCAACTCTGTAGTAAATAACAAGAAGAGGGTAACTTGTAAAAATACATAGCTTGTAGCTTTTCTAACAACCAAGAAAACAATATTATTTTCAAAGAATTTTCTCAGCTGGATGACAAGCTGTGAAGATGATAAACTTTGAATCATTATTAGGGGAATTCTAAGAGCAAAAATTGCCCCGAAAAAGATTCATACCACAAGTGGTGACACTGCCTTTTTAAATCTTTTTAAAGTAGCTGGAAGACACATTATTGAATATATGTGGCATTCAAGGAGATCAGCCATATTATATACCTTGGGAGTTGTCTGTTTTCTTTACTCACAACCACCAAATAGCCACGAAACCAGTATACCATTTTCTTTTCTCCTAGAAACCATAAAAAACTATTGTCTACAAAAAATTCCTGCAATGACAGAATGCTGATGACATATATATGCTGTGGCATTATAGTTTAGAGAAATTTGCAATCATCATGCAGAGGACGAGGGCAAGAAATAGGATTTTTCAATTCTAGTGTATGCAGTCTTAGTCGTTTGATGCGTGCGATCGCACACGCATGGCGCCAATAATGCGAGCGATTTAGCGCACGCATGAGATTTATTTTTGACTTGACCGTTGCTTTCGACCTTCATAAAGTTGTTTTCTTTAACGAAAAATTGGAAATTTTGTTTTCATTAGCTGAGCAACATCGGCATATTCTTTTAATAGTGCCTATTGTGTCTTCCTATTGTGATATGATGTGTTGATCGAGTTGCCAAAATTGTTTCATTTAAATAGGCTAATCGCTTTGCTATGTTCGAATCCCCCCATAAACATGGTGGTCGTCAGCTTTTGTTCAAATTTCTGCCTTCCCGTTTAGGTTAATTAATGGTGAATATAAAAGGTTTTCTTCGAATGGAAATCATTCAAGGCATTTGTAAAGGCCTATTATCGTGGAAGCACTGTCCGGTCTTTGTGGCCAAAAAATACCTAAATTCAAACGCGAAGAATTCCCCAACTTTGTCTCTGTGCACAGGGCATTTTTTAAGCATTTTTGAGTGGTGGGGCATTTTTCTTAAAGACCCACACTTATACACTACCAGAAATGGCGTAGAAAATGATACAGAACTCTTCGGATTGGCGCTTGAGATTGTGATATATACTGAACTATTTTAGGGTTGAGACTTTTGCCTCCAAGATATGAAACAACCGTAAGTCCTCGAATAAGATCCAGGGACTTATTTCGCAAAAATATATTTTAGGGTGGGGGCTTATTCGAGGGGGAAGCTTACTCGAGGGTGGGGACTTATTTGTTGACAGCAATAAACACTACCAGCACTGATGGCTTAAATGTGCTAAAAACACTAGGCAATATCTCAGCCTGAGTAGAGTTGAAAAATGCAAGAAAACACTAAGATTTTGGTACATTGGGCAATGAGTCGAGTTACAAGGTGGATAGATGAGAAATATAGTGATATAAAGATTGCTATCAACAACGATTGAGCCCCCAAATTTGTTACCAACCTATTGAAACACCGGCTACTTTTATCTCGAAGGGCCACAAAATGGCCGACATTTGGGCCAAATGTAGCATTTTTCTCTTTAGTGGTGGGGAAACTCGTAGGGCCCTGTGGGGCAATCCCCCCACCACCTTGTATGTTAAAAATGCCCTGTCTGTGCAAAGATTATTATTTCCATAAGTGGCTCGAATTCTACAGTAGAGAGGGCATTTAGTACACTACGCGTGATGCTACGAGATAGGAGGTGTGTTTATTGCAATGGGGATGGAGATGCTATTATGTATTAACATAAACGATAAAAACTCGATGCCAAAGAAAGAGAAGAAATATAGCCTCATAGCAACTTTCAACTTAATTGAACGCTATATCAGAAAGTTCGTCAATCCAGCATGGTTTCAAACATAACTGCGCGACCTGGACATTGAACCTTTGCAGTACAAGGTTCTTTATTATTTTATCCATTGAGCCTATTTTTAATTTTCTGAAAAATTTGGTAGATTTCATAGATCGAAGCAGTCTTTTAAAAACCCATGCTTGTTTTTAACATCATTTTTCTACTAAACACTGATGAAAAACTCTCTTTGTCAATTAAATTTCATCTCAGGTCAACAGTGTCAAAAAGTCTCTGCTATCCGGAAACGAATTTTGTACTGCCACGGTACCGTTTTTAAAGGGGGTAGTGTAAAGTGGATCTGAAATAGCCAGATATGTAAGAGTGTAAATCGCACGCATGAAAGAGATAATGCGTGTGGTTTGCCACACTCATGGTGATTTCCATATGACGAAGACTGTGTATGTGTCTGTAAACAAGTGAAGGTTTCTTCCTGTTTTTCTCAAAGCTTTGAACATCATAAAAATTTAGGCAAAAACAACAAGTTTTTGAAAATTCCTATAACCATTGCTCGAAATTTCTGAGATTAAAGAGATTTCTAATGAAGAAGGAAATATTTTGAGCAATATAAAAAAATAAAAACATTGAGCTTTTCCCCTAAATTTTATTGTGAAATTCATCTCATTTGCAAAAATAACCAATCAAAACAAAAGATATTAAGAAGAGATTAAGTAGAGATTGAGAACAACAGTGATTTGTAACAAAGCCTTGGCAGTTGCATTGCTGAAGTACTCTTATATGATTCATTTATTATAAGCCATTTCTCTGGTAGCTTCAAATCCTAAGTAAAGTGAATTGGAAGATACCTTCAAAAGCAAGGCAAGGTCCTCTCCCTTCAGGTTGGTAAAAGTACAATGCCTAAAATGAATGTTAAGAAAATTCACCAAAACTATTTTCAATCCACAAAGAATGATAGGGGAAGTCTTTACATGATAAGGGGTACACCCTTTATTGCAGACACAGGTGGACATAAAAACACCAATATAAAATTGAGCAAAAATTGACTGCAGTAGAGAAAACAAAGATCATAGAATAAAAACTTACATCTGTTCTTGCAATTACAAATTGATTTTCTTGAGAGACATCACTGATTGCTGAACATTTGAAATCGCATCCAAACCCATCTAGCATTTCCTGCAATGAACGTTAGATACTGTAGACAAAACAATGGCAAAAATTACATGTTAATAAAAACAAGGAAACATCAAAGCACAGGACAGATGTAAAGTGGTAAAATATCAGCTATTTCTAACAAAGACACTTGCTGCAAAAGTATCCCTTAGGTACCTTATGATCCTTTGCAGAAACATTGTATGAAGTAACTGTTTCATTTGTAGTGACAAATAAAGTGATATGGCTTCCCATTTGCTTGTAAGCTAATCCTATAAAAATAAAATAAAATGCATAACAATTCAAATTCTCAAAAAAATATTTTATTGTTGACATGAAGTAATGTTTTGAAAAGAACATAGAATGCATAAAGAAAAATTATAACTCAAACAATGCTTCCATGTCTTCCAAATGGTCTTTACCTGTTATTGGGTACTTGTCTTGGTGAACAAGTCTTTGTCTGCTCTGTCTATAAAAGATAGAGGGAAATTACTGAAGCAGGGCTGGCATGAAAAGATATTAAATTTGGCTCAATAGATTTTGGCATTGGTATTCAAGATAGATAAAAAGTTGGAAATTACCTTTCCCTTGTAACATCTCCACGAACAATAATAACAGTTCCATCTTCAAAGCCAATTGCCATCTGGCTCAAGTTTTCATGCACACAGATAACAGTTACCTGTTAACAGTACACACAAAAATTATTACCAACCTTGTAATCTTTAATGAACAGCAAAATATTTCATGAAAAGGATTCTTCATTTTTAAAAGAAATTTAACAACTAAAAATTATTGAGCCATTATACAACATCAAGGGAGTGGATTGCAAACATAGAGAAAACAAGTTCATTCTCTGTTGAAAAATTTAAACTAGCCAATGTGATAAATCAAATTGATACCATACAAAGGAGATGCTAGCTTAAAATATCTTATTACCTCAGAAGCATCAGCAGACTGAATCCATAAATCAGCATGAACATTTAACGAAAAATGTAAACATAATTGAAGAGGTAAGCCAGGCTACTTACAGATACATTTTTTGTCCCAGTCATTGCTCTGTATAACCTGCATCTTGAGGGTGCACCAGATTTGTCTATCTGTAATTTTGTAAAAAGGCATAGCTATAGCAAAATATAGAATTAATGTCTTGCAAACTACAAGGACTTAAAATACATGCTATCTTATGAGCATTCTTTATGTGGCAAAAACAAAAAAAGTAATTATTTTTGTATCATTCATCAATGCATGAAAATTTTTGATGATTAAAAGAGCCAATTACATCTTAGATGTTTTATATAGGGTACCATTCTTATTTGTGAGACTTTGCCAAAAAGCCAATGTCACCAGCTCCAAAATTCATCAAGTTTGCTACTGTTTCCTAACTATTCTCTTTACCATTTCCCTTTATATCTTATCAAACTTGTGATTCCATAATGAATTGTGTTACAAAAAATTGGGCAATACCTTATCAAAGTTCCAAACTTTGATTAAATTGTTAGCACCCTTTTCATCTTCCTAAACATAAAAAGACAAAAAGTTAGAAATTCAAGAGTAGAAAAAATGGATTAAATAAGTCAGTTGTTCTTTCCAAAAGTATGCTACTAACCTCAACTACAAATATGCAATCTTACTCACCCCTACAGACACCAATATATCATGTTGCTTCATTTGAAACAGTAGACTTGTTCTGAATTCGTAGGCCTTGAATGATGAAAAATTATGCTCCCTATCCAGTACATGAATCATCCCATCATTGTCTTAAATAGAAAATTCAGTCTTAAAACAGTAAAAAGGCTTACCAAAAGAATAATGCTCACACAGAAACACAGTTTTTGAAGTTTCTTAACAGCAGCTAACATGTAAATGAAAATTTAGTTATCATGGAGCAAATACATATCATCAAAACACAACAAAAAACACCACACCTCCAAGCAAAATGCTGCCCCTTCCACTTGCAGCTGCTGATATTTCTAAACCCTAAATGAAACAGGAGCCACTTTAATCAAGACAAAGAATTGATGCACACAAAAATACTTACCAATTAGCAAAAAAAAAACATCTTTTGAAGCTATTGGTTCATAAAGACAGACAAATCGTGTTATTATGAAGAGCACAATAATTTTTGAAGAAAATATACAAAGAACTTTTGCATACATTTTAAGATAGTAAAAAACCAACAATTTTATGCACCTTGAGCTTGTCAAACTGTTGATCTGGCGTAGCATCCCTTGATTTTAAAACTTCCTTGTCAAAAAAGTTGAATTTTCTCCACTGGAAAATAACATATACACAAAACTATAAAACATCGATTAGTAACTGCTGGAATAGAAAACAAACTATTTTTCGTATAATTTCTATCTCGCGCTTGATGTAACATTTCTTGCAATTGTCAATAAATAAAGGTTAAACAGGTCTATTCGTTGTTGATATAAAATGAATACATGTTTGGGTATTTATCAAATACATAACCCTTCAAAATCCAAGACACTTTCGCTTCTGGATCTATTTTGAAACAACATCGGAGACATTTTAATTGGCGTTTTTGATCAGGAAAAATGTACTAAAATATTTATCTATTGGTAAAATTGAAAGAGATTGATATTTTTTAAAAACTGCTAGCAACTCAGAGAGAAAATGAAATCAGAACCGTCTCCAGGCTAACATTAGAACCTAAAGGGGTCTTACCAGTGGAAACGCCATTTTGAAGAGGAAGAGAAGAAACAGGACAGCTAAAGACCTCTGCGCAGGCAGATAAGGACCCAAAGAGGAGGGCCTAGACAGAAAGGGCAGTTTGGTGTCGACCCTTAACCCATCTGGTGCGTTATACCAAGGCTGAACTACCGAGCAAGCATCTTCAAGATGCACACAGTCAAAAGGGCATCTAATGCAGCTACTCTTGCAACGAGAGCTGCAATTCACTCATCACGGACCTCTTGCAACACTTTAAGCGTTCGAGCCAGGCACCGGCTGCCAAATTGCACTTATCGATTGCTCTCGTCGCAAAGCGGGAAGGCTACCACTTTTAGTATTAGGTAAGATGCATTTTAAGTTATGACAGTATCAAATACACTAAAAATTTGTTGCAGGCAACGACTATTTCTGTCAGTAGCTTTCATTATTGTGTTCGAGGTCATATGAAACTGCAATCATACATGCATTGAAAACAATTTTTTCTGAAGGTTGATTTGCCCTTAGTGACTGTTCGTAAACCAAATTTATTTCACCATTTCACACCGCCCTTTCTGCTAGCTCCACAGACGATCCTTTTGTTGCTTGGGAATGAGAGTGACAGCAGATTACAGAGACTTGGTATTAATCATCTGAAATGTAGGTGCTATGCAGCAAATCCTAGAAATCTGAAACAATCTTTGAATTTTGGATTTCAGAAAAGCTGTGAAATTACTACTGTCGTTGCATTGTTTCAGGTTCTACTTTTTCAGTTGCATTTTGCAGTTGGGGCTAATTAATTTTATTGAGTATAAATGTATGTAACTTCTAAAGTATTAAATTGTATGTTTTCAAGAGGACGAAAGATCTGTCTGATTTTCCCTTTTTTGAATTTTCAGAAATGCTGTATCAGCAAGGCCCTTGAAGGTTCTGGGAGCCTCTCAACCTGTCAGGCTATACAGCGATGAAGGTAAGAAAAACAATTTATTATATTTTTATCAGACCAAACAGTAGTAGCATTATAAATTGCATGTCCCACTAAAACCACATAGTGTTGAGACAAATATTGGCATTAGAAAAATGATATGATCTTTTATCTAGTAGGTCTATTTCATTAAGCTTATATTTATAGGAGGCTTAAATGAATATTATTTATTAGAACCTTATAATATCATAATGAAGCTAAAAGTTAAATGTTATTGTACATGCATAGTTGACTTTAGCTGACTAAGCATGTATGCATAGATGAAAATCACTTGTGTGGCTGGCAGAAGGTAGGAAACTATTTATCTAATTAGAAGCATCTCTGTCTCAGGGCTACCAAGTCACCAGAAGGTTATTTTACCAAACCTCTCCCCAACAATGGAAAGTGGAACAATTGTTAGTTGGGAGAAGGAGGAAGGCCAAAGACTTAACGAAGGAGATGTTCTAGCCATGATAGAAACTGACAAGGCAACTATGGAAATGGAGACACCAGATGAAGGCTATCTAGCAAAGATTTTAGTTCCAGCTGGTACAAAAGATGTACCAGTTAAGGACGTATGTATTACATGCTGTTTTTCAAACAAAGATAAACAATTCATAATTATCTAGCTCATAAGTTAGCATACATAAGTTTTTCTGAGTTGCTAAATCATCTTTCACATGATCTGCTAAGTAAGAGGCAGCATTGCTATGGCCCCAAAATTCAAAGTTTTCAGTTTGTTTACCCTGTTTGAAATGTTGGTTTAAACTGTATTTATTGGTTATAGAAGGGTTTTCCCCTAAACTAATTCATTTTAGTCATTTTTAATGTCACCATTGAATAACTAGACAACAGACCTGGAAGAGTGAGCGCTAAGCCAACAATCAATACTTTCCTAATCATGACAATCCTTCCCTCATATATTCAGAGAAGTGATTTCCAGTATGCCAAAAATCATAACCAAATGTATGAGAAATGTGTGGATAACTTTACAAACTAGAAGGGTGATTCTTTTAAAAAAATATAATGGTTGTTAATATAGTCACAATACTACCATTCACTCACTAACAAAGGTCTAAACAAAAGTCATGAAGCATAATTTTATTTATTATTAGTGCAATCTGAATAAGGTTCTTTTGGGTTGGAACTTAAGTCATTCTTTTTATTGTCCTTTGAAATGACTGTCTGATGTAAAGCCATTTAAATAAAGGCTTCAACTGTTTCCCTTGACTTTTAAGCTAGTTAACAATTTACCAGGAGGAGATTGACTGAGAGATCCTGAAAGATTAAAGGTGTTGAGTTTCATTTTGAGGTCATGATGTAATGAATAAATTCAGTATCTTGGTGTTACCTCAAGAGGTGATGATTGAATTAAAGCAGACGATTTATATTTCAACTGACATTGGAGTGATGGGTGAATTGGCTGCCACAGCAATCTGAGACAAGCATGGAAGAGGACATTGAATGGCTTAGCCTGAGATTACTGACTGAATACTTGGGCTATTGCGAAAGATGCCCATGTGAACCGTTTGAAGCTTATTAATATTCCTCCCTAGATAATTTGTATAATAGTTGAAGAAGAAGATGATATTGCTGCTTTTAAGGACTACACATTCTCAGCCTCTACTCCTCCAGCAAAGGCTGAACCAAAAGCAGAGCAACCAAAACCTGTTGAGACACCAAAAGTAGAGGTCTGTGCAGTTGACTGTACATGTTGATAAAATATGAATCCATCATTACCATGTTTCCCTTGATGTATATTTTGCTAGTTTCCCAATTTTTTATTGTTAAAGATAAAAAGCAGGGTTTGGAAAATGCAATAGAAAGGAGGAATGTTTTCGTTTGTCAGAATCTAAGAGTCAAAACGTGTAGCAGCAATGTAGTTAATTTTTGCAATTTTTTGTAGTTTTTAGTCAACTTGTAATTTTCTAGCAACCACCCCCAAGAGCTTCTGCACCAGCTGTGGAAGTGAAGGCAGCTCCAGCAAAAACTGATGGAAGAGTCGTGGCTAGTCCTTTGGCTAAGAAGTTAGCTGCTGACAAAGGACTTGACCTTAGTGTAAGTTGAAAAGTGTCACACTTATTGGACATTAAATTTATTTCTTATGATTGCATAAACTGGGTGTCCTGTTTGACATAATGCAATGTAGACAATAACTACACTGTAATGAGCTTCATGTTTAATGTGATTATCAAGCAACTGTAGAATGTATTCAATCCTATTATCATCAAAGATGGCTACTCAAGAGTGAATAGAGCTCCCATATCCCTGTATGTTAGTTTCATAATTTTCTTCTCCATTCCTATTTTTTATGCTAGAGCTTTTTACATTCAAAATTGGAGTGTATTCTAGTAGAGAAAATATCAAGTTAATTGTCTGAGTCTATTCATAATTTGTGGTCAGACCTTAATGTTTTTTTGTATTTATTTCAACCTAGCTTCCGAGGGTAGTTTTCAGGACAATGAGAAGCTCAAGCTTATAGAGCAGTGTCCTTCCTCTTGGTGTGACCTTTCTCTCAAGTTTGGTAATGCCAGGGACACAAACTAGGGACTCTTGAGTATGTAGTCAGAGCCTCTAAATACTGCGCCATCCTCACACCTTAATGTCAATATTGTGGTAATAATGGGACTCATTTTTAATCAGGTGGTCAGTGGAACTGGACCAGGAGGCAGGATTACTGTTTCAGATGTTGAAAATGCTTCTGTGAAGGCTGCTCCTACTCCATCTGTTGCACCCAAACCAGTTCCTGTGCAGCCACCTCCTAGGGTCACTGTTACTGAAGGTATTCTAGTTTCTTCCTAGTTTATTCTCATTTCGGGCAAACCTATATACCTTTTTGAAATTGGTGCAACCTTATTGTCAAACTTTTTGATCTTGGTACGAATTATTTATTTCGAGCTAAAATATGACATTATACTACATATGGAAAAGGTGAATATATTTATTTATTTGTTAAGGCAAAATTTTGGTACTCAGACAAAAGTTTTTTTGCAGGTCAGTATGCAGATATGGAGCTTTCAAGTATGAGAAAGGTAAGGTAACAAAAATTTCATCTGCCACCCTCTGTATATTCAGATCAATGAATGTTCGACTTCTAAATGAGGGGTATTTGAAGCCAGGTCCTCATTGGGGCTCTGTTATAGCATAATTACACTCGTTTGTTCTTTTCTTCTATTGGTGCTTTGTCAGAATACGAAACTGCTCTTGTTTGTGTTACAGACGATAGCTAAGCGATTACTGGAAGCAAAGCAAACCATCCCACACTACTATTTATCTATAGATGTCAACATGGATAGCGTATTGAAGTGAGTTTTACATAAATATTTCCTTTTTTATGTCTTGCTATCTTTCTAAGTCTGTTACGCCGATTTCGCAATATAGAAGGGTATCAAACTTTGTCAGCTGTGAGAGGAAAGTCAACTGAGATATTAAATGAAACTATGATAGAGCCACTGGTGTGTTTATGGTAGAGACACTGACACAAGGCAATAGTGAATAATTATGCATGAAACTTGGTGACTTTTGTGGACATTCTGAATATCTTAACAAAATCTGCCAACAGTTTAACTGCAATCAGGATTTTTTGTATTCAAGTTAACAATGTTTTCTAGAACAAAGGCTAAGGTGCTCTTATGTCGTCATGTAATGCCGCGTGTCACTCAATTTTAACAAGATTCAGGGCTCTGTGAAAGTCATTCGCATCTTTGAAGGCCCCTCTTTTCCTTGCATCAGATTAAGACAAGATCTCAACGGCTTGGCCAAGGATGATTACAAGCTGTCAGTGAACGATTTCATCATTAAAGCGTCGTCATTGGCATTAAAGAAAGTCCCAGACTGCAATTCCTCTTGGATGGGTGAATTCATTCGCAGGTTCGTAACAGTTAAATCAACAGCACTGTTTAACATGTTTAACTGTTTCTAATGAATCTAGTTGATAAAGCAAGAAGAATAAATGCTGAATGTTTTTTATGGAGGATATTGTCGATATTGTTACGAAGCTCAAAGCTTTCTACCATTTTAAACGATTACTTTGAGACAATTTGCCACATTTGAAGACACTGAACAATGAGAGAATTCACACTCCGGAGCAGTTTTTAGGTGCGGATATACGTATTGAAAACAGACCCCAACTTATATGTCAATGAAATTACTCATCTGGTATTATGAAAGGTAACGAATTGCGACTAAAGGTCAAAGGTCAAAAGTCAACCTATACGCGAAGAGGCATGCCCTGTCCGAACTTTGACCCTAGTATGCCGTCGCAATTGACTATGCAAATGTCCTGTCTATTAATGACGATTATAACAGGAAGTCATTGTTTCCAATTCCAGGCATTACAATGTAGACATCAGCGTGGCAGTAAGCACGGACAATGGTCTTATTACCCCAATTGTTTTCGATGCTGATAAAAAGGTATCACATAATCATCGCCTTCTCAATATGTCCGTCCACTCGGTTTCCATACCAAAAAGCTGAAAGACCGTTTGACATTAATGTATCATAAAAGAGTAGCATGTACAATGTATTATACCACTCGTTACAGAAAGTCTCTTTGAGCGATTTATGTAAGAAATTATTGCCGGAAATTGACAACCAACCATATTCACAAAGAAAGTTTCCAACTCAGGTTCTTCCTGGTCATTAAAATGTGGTGATGACCCGGTAATGAAGTGTAGGAAAGTATAATGGTTAACGTTTAGACTTGAATTTAAATGGAGTGACTGAAGAAAACCAGTATGGCTATTCCAGCTGGTAAATTTACTTTAGGCGGTATTTCATTTTGGCCTCAAAGTTGGTGCTCAGGATTTTTACTTTTGATTTCTACAAGCACCTTTTTCCCTGCTTGTTCTTTCTCGAAGGAAAAAGCAATTTACGTCGTGGATTTCCTCGATCGTATCTTTAATCTAAAAAGCTCGTAGTGTCACACGAATCTCATAAAATTCATAGGAAATATAATCAGAGAATCGAAGTATTATTTTTATGGAGAAGGAGAAGTAGTTAGAACAGAGAATAAGACGTGCGTCACGTTGGTGTGGAACCGTTATGAAAAAGAAGGGATGGCAACATGACTGAAAGTTGCCCAATCGAAGGAGATATTCATTTATATTATACCTTTTTATTTTTTCTCTAATTTGTTTGCTTTTTAAACGGAATCATTTGATGAATTCTTGCTCAATAGGGACTTGTCGATATCAACACAAATGTGAGAACCCTGGCTGAGAGGGCTAGACAAAAATTACTGCAGCCAAACGAATTTGTGGTATGTTTAACCCTTGGAAGTTGCAAATACATTTCTCGTGGCCTCCATGGACTTTTGTTACTTCCCTCTCAATCATACCATACTGTAGCTATTGTCCTTATGCATAACGTAGTATCGGAACTACTTTGGGAGTTGCGAAAGCGGTCCAAGGAATAATTTTGTCTGTTTTTAGTGACAGGGTTGTCAAAATTGGCCGTTTGAGCTGTTGTAATTTTTGATTAGTTGTTGTGTCGAAACCCAAGTTTTGATATTCAATCATCACATAAAGGGATTTCTATTGACTAAGCTTTCATATTGAACTGCTTCTTCTTAGCAGGTATTTACTCCGATGGTCTGTCACAGTCGTTTGAGTTTCCCTTGACTTTTCTGTCTACTTTATAATTAAAAGATATGATACGATTTATAGTCCTATATCTAGATTATTATCACCTAACATTTCTTTGATATCCAATGTCTTTTATTGCTCACTATCAAGCTTGATAGTGAGCAATAATGCTCATGTTTGTATGTCTGTTCCTCTTTGTAGGGTGGCACGTTTACTATCTCAAATCTTGGAATGTTCGGAGTAAAGAATTTCTCTGCGGTTATAAATCCCCCTCAGGTAGGTTTTCTGAAACATTCGGAATTCTTTGAGCTGGGTTATCATGTCTATTTGAGTGAAACCGTTAGTCAGTGTTTAACCCCAAAAAAGGAGAGCCATTCTTCGCAATGATAACACAAGTCCCACGTTGTTGAGTGTATGTAGTTTATTGAGAATAGGCATCTCAGGTTAAGCACGAAGATCCTATTCCACGCTATTGTAGCACATGGTGAGAAAGTCTTGTTTTAATCTAGTAAGACCCTGCAAAACTCACTATCATTTCAATTTTAATGGCAACCTAAATGTTTTTCTTTGGATATTGAGTTGCAACATAGCCTGTATCTGAATCGACGCATTGGAGGTAGCAAAGGTGAAATGCTTCTTCATTTCCCTGTGCACTTCAGTTTCAAGGCGTTGTAATGTTTTTTGTGAAGCTTTTTCTCGATCACATATAGATTCTAGCTAGTTTTCTTTTTTAGTCTGACTAGTTATTGTACTGAATGAAGTTCTCCTTTATGTATGATGTTCTTTTCACCGAGATCCTCGTTATTTTGAAAGTAGTTTTACCTAGCGTTTTTATATTTCTATCATAGTTATTATTAGTTGATTTATGTGGTGGTAAATTAATGCCATTTATTTTTGGCTTTCCATTTTTAATCGACTGTTTTCATGATTCGCGAAGTTTCACCATATAAATAGTTTCGAGTTGTGAATGACGTCACGATATTGATATTGAACTTGAACCTGAATTCCTCTTCAGAGTTGCATTCTTGCTGTTGGTTCAACGGAAAAGGCCTTGGTTCCTGATGAAAGCGATGAGCGAGGGTATGGTTTTACATAATGTCGTTTTATTTGGTTTCATCGCAGAATTTTCAGCCTGTCATGTTGCTTATAAAGAACCTCTAGTCACACACCTCTTTTAATTAAAATTCCAAATTTTATTATGTTGCTCGGAATGTTTCAGTTCTTCGATGAAAAATCACCTATTTCTCGCTTTCCTAGCTTTCCATGAGCTTTCTTCTTTTAAAAACAGCAACGGCAAACTAGTATTTTATTCTTATCCTATCCCCATGTTCCCCTAAAGAACTTCTTCTTAAGTTCGAGTATTTCCCCACAAATATTGAGCCATAAAAAAGTCCGGTCCTTTGATAGTATTCCTCAAGCAAGAAATGTCGATCGATGCCAATCATTTACCTCCAGTTACATTTTCCTTTTTGTTTTAATTTTCGAATCCGTTTTTTTGAAGTCATATAGTTTTGCAGTGGAAACTAGATAACAGTTTAAGGTTTGAACTGAAACCAACTTTTGCACAAAGAGTGCCAGAAGTTACATGGTGATAGTCTGGACAATATTTGCAAGTTTGCTGTTAAATACAACTTTCAGTTTTAAAGGTTTTTGTCCATTGTTTTCAAACATAAGCGGTATTTGCTTTCTTCTCTTCTACATCAAATAAAGCTAAGTTAAGCACAGGTATTGGAGTTTTTATCATATCATTTTAGGACTTAGCGACAATAATGTAGTGGATTCTGATTTGTAGAGATTATGTGATAAGTTCTTTCTGGGTATGAGCTCGTTGCTTGTTCTGTTTGACGTGACGAACTTGTGTATATTTGCAGGTACAAAGTAGCAAAAATGATGAGTGTCACTTTGAGCTGCGATCACAGAGTTGTCGATGGGGCAGTTGGCGCCCAGTGGCTGCAACACTTCAAGAACTATCTAGAAAAGCCATCAACAATGCTTCTTTAGTTGGAATGTTTTATCGACTTTTCTTTGGCAACAAAGAATATTCTTGAATCTTTAATTTTATTTGCAGTTCCCAAATGTTGGATGAAAAGTCTTGAAAAGTTTGCAATTTCGGTTTCTCGCTCTCGCAACACATATTGAGGCCTAAATACGCGCCTAGACCTAATGGCTTCAAATATTGTAAACAAAAATCTTATTCTTAGAAGTGAGATTAACATGTACCGTAAATATTCCCTAAGGTATTATATTTTTATCAATGAAAATAAAGGTTTAGTTTCAGTCTACATATTAAACAATTATGGCACTGCAAGACTAGTATATGTCCCGAATTTTTGCCAAATTATATACTTCTTTAATCGTATTGTTTACTGGGAATGTCGTGCAATTTGTTTTAATGATTAACTCGTGCCATTATCCCCAAAGGATCTGACTTTTCTAAGAATTTCAATTCAAGCGAGTGGCACATTGATTGTGGAAAATATTTCATTTTAAATTTCAAACTAACTTGTCCTGGTGTTGAATCATCGTGCTAGAAAAATGGCCTAATTCATGGCACAATTCACACTCTTAGTTTTATTCTATGTTTGCATGTGTTGTAATTGCCGGTTGATTTGTATGTCTTTCAATGATATTAAGCTGTATTTTCAGGAAAATTGAGTGCATATGTGAACTTTTTTAGGTGTTTGTCTGCCACTTTGGGGGTAATTAAATGTTTTTTAGTTTTCTCTTTTGTCTACCTCGAATCTCTAGTGATTAAGTTTCCTTAGATTCAGAAACGTTTTCTTGGGCCGAAGAAAGGCAAGTATTTCGTGGCTAGTATTTCAACGATGAAATGAAACACCAGTTGATGCTTTAAGGTGCTAGCCAGGGTGCGAAGTGGCTCTTTTCTAGCCGAAAGGTTGTGGGTCCAAGGTTTTGCCTATCATTTTACACCCACTAGTAACGCCGAAAATTCTTGAAATATGAGACCCAATCACATGGGTGATTCTAGTGCTGTTGATTTAGTTTCCTATCTAGTTTTCCAAACCTCCATTTATTTTGTATATTCTGACTATTGCTTTTGAAACTACCACCGTTTTGATCCTGTTCGTTTTGCTTGTGCGGGGTAACTGTGCAGGAGCACAAAATTTTCTGTTCTAGTCCACTGTTATCAATTTTTCTGTCGCGTTCGTCTTCGTCTATTGCAGAAGTTGCAACACTTGACTTGCAGAATGACATTCTCAGTTATTCGTTACGAAACAGGGACAACTCACTTGCAGGAAAAAATAAGTTCATTCATTATTGGTAGCTGAATTGGCAAGGATCACCGAAAATATATTCGACATGAATGCACAAAGATTTGGGCCTATTCTCGTGACTTTCTTGTTCATACTCGTTTATGGAAGCGGGTCCTTGTTTGTGACAAGTCTTACATTTGTCTCTATTGCAATTATGGCCACATTTATTTGTTTTACCTTCAAGATTCAACTTGATTTTGATTTCATTTTTTCGCTGATACAAAAGCTCCAGTCTGTAATTTTCCGTGATGAATCTAGAAGTGTACACAGAAACAACAGGGACAGTTTTGATTTCCAGTCTTCAAAAGTTTCCACTGGGTCTTTTGGTAGTTTGCCTAGGCCGATCGCCAGAAAGCTGAAGCTATTTGTCGACGGAGTAATGAACGAGTTTGTAGAATCTTGGTACATTCAAGTCTGTCCAGAAGATAGAGATTTTATCGACGAAACAAGAAGGGCATTAGAGCAGATAGCCGTTGAGGGGTACAAAAGAATATGTCGTGTTGATACACACTCAGCAGCCGTTAACTTGATCAATCTTCTTACCTCTCATCTTAAAATTTTCAATGATTGCAGAGACGTTGTGAACAGTAAATATCAAGGGATAAATGCAAGTGACTTTGAAAGATGTGTCACTGAATTATATGAATCAAAATTTACCGAACATGTCTCCTCTAAAAGTCAAGGAGCAACAATAGACTATTTACGCCGGATAACAGACATTTTGCTCTATGTTTTGCTTCCAAAGAACAGCTTTTCATGTGAAGGAGGTAGATTTATGCTGAGGGAAATCTTAGCGATACAAGGCTTAGAAAGATTAGTTGATCTACTTTCTGATCCACACTTTGTAAATAAAGCATTAATTGATATTTTTGAGGAGCCAGTTCCAAAGCACTTGATCTTGCAACATTGGAAAGAAGAAATGGAAAAGGAACTCATCTTAGATGATGAAATACGTGATACTAAGGAATCAGAGAATAAGATTGACAGTGATGTTTATGAAAGTGCCACAGAAGGTAAAAAAATCGAGTCACTGAAAGAAAAGAGAACTGCATCAAAATGGACAAAGCAACCATCTTTTTCTTCAATTGATCAAAATCCAGATGTTTCAGATAATTTGGAGTCAAGGTTTGCAACTCCAAGACATTCAACAACAGAATGGTCATCAGGAGATGAGTCGTTTGAAGCATTTGGTCGTGTTTTGAGACAGAATCAACTTGAAGCGAAATCTTCAGCACCTGTTTATGGTTCTACAATGGTCAAACTCCATGGAGATGCTGATAAGAGCAAAGTGTCAAATTTGGACTTCCCTCTACATAGACAAGCAAATGGGTTAATAACTGAATCTGCAAAGCTAGGAAGCTCACCTGAACGAATGGAGTCAAACTCAAAGGGCCTTCAAGTTGCTGATCTAACAGCTAATGATAATGGACAGGCTGTTGAAGCAGATAAAGTATTAAGGAACAAGAAAGTTCTCGATTTCAAACAATGCACAAGGAAGAGTAAAATTGTAAAAATAAAGGAGGAAGGTATAGATGAACCTTGGAATGAATGTCCTCCT
This sequence comes from Nemopilema nomurai, assembly GCA_003864495.1. NCBI lineage: Eukaryota > Metazoa > Cnidaria > Scyphozoa > Rhizostomeae > Rhizostomatidae > Nemopilema > Nemopilema nomurai. Next base: position 990,572 of record ML133443.1, read on the forward strand.
TCAGGATCTAGCTATTATCGTAAAATAAGTTATAATGAAATGAATTTAAGTCAGGACTTATTCAGAGAAAAATTCAAAGCAAAATTGCATTCTCTTGGGAGCAATGTTTCTCCATCTTGCTTAGCAACTGGAAGAGGTAGAAGAAATGCACAGAGGCACCAGAGCATGCCAGATTTGACTCAGTCGTTTGAAGGGAGTGTTGCTTTCAGTATACCTGAAAATCATGATTATTTGGAAGTTAAAAGTCCAGTTGATAATGAGCTGAAAGGCCAAAGTGTATCAAATGAAAGTAACAAAGAGGAATTTGTTAAGATCACTTTGTGCCTGAAAGAAACATATTTTATGAAATTGCCCCTGATTGTCCCACCTGCATTGAAATGACAGCACTTGCAAGTCCATTAGAGAATGGTAGAGCAGTATTAACAATTGATCCAAAAGAAACTCCAGAAAAGGTTGTGGATCATGAATGTGGTTTGTCTGTTGGACATTTTTGTCACCCAGAGATCAATGACGAAGAAACATTGGACAATGATAGTGATGTTGAATCATTTGCTTCTTGTGAAAGCGACACTCTTACTGACTTGGAAGATTCAGCTGCAAGTATAGCCAGTGAAAGTACACTTCTGGCTTCAAGTGAGAGCGCAGGCGATTGTAGCATTGATAATGTTCTGCCAAGTATGAAAAGGCTGAGGCTAAAGCATGAAGGTAGCGTTGATAGTTTTGACATTGTTTCAATGAAGGGAAGCGATTCTGAATTTTCTTCTGCAACTGACTTTGAGCAAAGTGGCTCAACTCAGTGTCTTTCTGACTCAATGAGTAACCTGGATGAAACATTTCATATGCCAAGGCATAGGAGGCAACTGGAAAAGGCTCCCTCAATTACAACTTTTGCAAGTGCATTTGATCTGAGTACAGGCGAAGCTGCTGATATCCAACAGTTCAAAACACCATTTAGAAATGAGACCAAGAGTGGAATTTTGTCTAAAGGGATGAAAAGCAGAGCATATTCGCTGTCCAAAAAAAAACAAGGAGTACCAAAGTCAGAAATACCAGCTAGGTTTCTAAAGTCTTTAAAAGAGTTGAGACTGAGAAGAAGCAAGGCAAGAAAAGAAGAAGTTGATAGCTCAGATGATGACAAAGGGAATATTATTTTTAGTGAAGCAGAAAAGAAAACTCAACACCCACTCTCTCAGAGTAAAAAGAAAAAAATATTTCTTGATAAGATTAGATTTCAAAGAAAGAAAGCAACTCTTGATGGTGATAAAGCTGATGAGGATAGAGAACATGGAAGAGGTTTTCAAAGCTCATTTTCAGGTAGGGTAATGTTCAATAAATGTCATATCAATCCCTTTATATTAAGTGTGTGACTTTGATGGTGTTAGAAGTTTTTCAAGCTATAAAGTGCACATGTTTGTCCAAAATGGTACTTGTTAAAGTAGGTGTTCACTATCTATTCTCCATGGTTTGTTTAACCCTGAAAATCTACTTGAATTATTCAACTTATTCTTATGGTTTTTTATTCTAACCATTCTCTAAGAGACCAGTGAAAATTCTCTGATAGGTACAACAGACAGTGATGAGAGTCTTTTGCAGCAAGGTTTCCAAACTCCAAGCCAGGTGTTGCCTTATAACATACTGTTAGATAATTGGAACCAGGCTGCAATGAAAACTGATGCAGTTGTACCAGAGGAAATTGCAGATGAAATCAGTGAAGACTTGGAGTATAATGACTGTTTCAAAGATGCGCATTCCATTTTTAATGAAAGGCTGGATGATACATTGTCTTTTGCTGATGAATCAATAGATAGCCAAGATGGCTCAAATCTAGGAGATGATATGTCAATGGTTGCTGAAGGTGAAACAGATTCAAAAATGAAGCCTAGTGGTGTCATACCTATTTATGAAGGAGAAGTGATTCTTCCCCACCCTAGCAAGATGTTTGTCTCTGCATGGATGTACCCTATGCAAATGGTATCTATTCCAAGCACAGAGGTTGCATTTGAGAAAGGATGGGAGCCTGGGGGAAACAAATATACACTTTACAGCATCCATGTAAGTAAAGTTGCTGTTTGTGCATGGTACTGCAGTAGTCACATTGTAAATGATGTGTCATCAATTTGGTCATCATGTTGTGTGTCATCACATCATTGGATCAAGACATTCAGTCTCAAGTAAATGGCAACATCAAGCCATTTAGTGTGCTAGGGCATGACAGGCAGCTAGACATTGATAATGTTAAGCTAATCTTTCAATAACTATTTGAAAAGTGAAATTGTAAAGCCAAACACAGAGCCTAATCTAGGAATGATAAGAGGTCTTTGAAGAGATTGGAATTTGAAAGATGAATATGGCCTTTGGAAACAAAAAGTAAAATATTCTGTGAAAATACAATGTTTTTGTTTTCATATTTACAGATTTTGTAACCTATGACTCCTAAACAAGGAACTTTCAGTTTATAGGGCTTTGCTGAATCAGTTTTGTCATCATTTATACCTGGATACCCAGATTTTCCAACAATGCAAAGAGGAATCAAAGATGTAGCTTTGGGTTTCTAAGCTGCAAACTGATAAGCTTCGATATTACCATTTTGATTCTTCCAAGATTTTTTCTTTTCTCAAGTAGAAGAAAAGCTGCTGAATTTTTTCTATCTTTTGCATTATTTGAGCTATAATCTATGTTATATTCAATTTAGTATGATATCAGAATTTGGCCTGAGATTTACCAAGGACAGATGATAGAAGCCTCTCAAAAATCAGCTGAGAAGGAGGACTCCAGAGATGGTATCCCCATCATCAGAGAAATCAAGAGGAGATACAGAGAGTTTATGTATCTTCACAATCGGTTAACACACAGCCACATGTCAGGTTATATGAAAGGGGTGTTAAAGCCTAATAGAAGATATGGTATGCCATTTGGTAGAATGGATCCAGATGTAATTGAAGGAAGAAGAAAGATCTTGGAAGCTATCTTGTGGTACTGTTCCATTTTGTACTTTGCTAATGCTACATATTTTATCTCTATATACTATGCCCCATCACAACAAGTAATTGCAGTTTTTGTCCAAAGATAACCCTCTTTGTGCTATGAATCTTGTGCTTCTATTGAACAATTTTGCTGGTTTCAATCCTTTATCCATCTTTGTCTTAACAAATTTAAAATTTATTTTATTAAGTTTGAATTCTACTTACAGTAAAAGGTTCTGAAAGGCAATCAGTAAAGAAAACAGGGCTAGCTACTATGATGTGTAATTTTACCATTTTTTAGCCCTTCGTACCGCTAAGTGGGTTAGTATTCTTTAGATGCAGTATTTGATAGTGAGATGTATTTGCTCTCAGAGTCTTGTCAGCAGACCAGAAGTATGCAACAGTCGTGAGTTTAGAGAGTTTCTTGGTGCAGAAGGATATGGAATTGTCTCCTTTTTAAAGCCAAAGGAAGTGCAGCCAAAACAGGTACGATTTGGTGTCAATGCTCAAGGTCACTTCTACAATATAAACAAATTTCCCCTACATCATTAGATGAAAGCTTGATGTTGGCTAGCGGATTGTTAGGTAGTGTTTTTTGAAAATTTTAACTATCATATAAGTTGCTTCAGCATATACAAAAGTTTTCTTATAAATCTTTAACTTATATCCCACAATTTATCTTTGATGATCTATTATTATTAATAAAATTAAAGCTCTTCTACCCGGTTTAAAAATGTTTGTAGTGTGTCTAAATTTAGTGAGCATTCTAAAGTAAGTTCTTGTCTTTCAGATGGTTAACAAAATGATGGGTAGTATGAAGAGCGATTTCCCTGGTAGGATTTTCCATTCAGTTCTTGTCATTTTGAAAACGCTGATTAAAATGTGTTTATTCCTTTTTGTTGGTAACTTGACTTGCCAGACCATTGAAGCGCGTCCATTTGGCTATTAAAATCACATTGTTTTGTCTAAAGCTTAATTCCAAAATCGTAGGTTAATACTTTTTGTTACATCGAGAATTTGTGACATCCACTGACACGAATCCCTGACTGAATTCATTCATACTACATTTGACATTTTACCATCAGAAGTTTTTGCCAATGAGTATTCTAATATTGGTTTCATCACCTTGCCATGCTGTATAGAATGTCAAATTTTGCAGGCTCGAAGGATGTGCAAGGATTGGGTGAAAGCTCGCAATACTTTATTCATGGTTATGATGTTCCAAGAATGTTTGGCTATGCGGAGGCGAGCTCACTTGTAAGCTGATTGCTTTTAATTCGTCAACAGAATGTCTTTATAGTTTGTTCTGTTCGTTGGGAGGGGATCCCAAAAAGCATGTTATCCTTGGAAGAAAGGGTTGTTGGAAGTTGGATGGATATTTCGGCGGCGTTTTTTGCGACGTCTTTCCATAATTATAAAAAATAATGAAAAGGTCCAATAGGTTTTGGGAATTATTTGTTTATAGTTATTGGAGAAATAACTGCTGGGAACCTATTTGCTGGTATTTTGATGCTACGAATATTGTTACTTATGAGTGATAGCAGGTCACCATGCACAGACCTAAAGACTCGTACCTTGTGCTTTTCACAAACTTTACCTTTGAAAGATAGACAGCTAATGAAGTCTTTTTTATATTACCTAGTTTTATGTATTTCTCTCATGCAAAAAATGAAATTTTAACCACTACGATATTTATAGTACATTTTCGCTTTTAGTTTTAAATAAACAATAAACAGATTTGTGTGTTAACCGTAAACAGTGGCGAACTTTAGTGCACTGGAGGGGAAAAGGTAGATACCACACGACTCGCTATAGTTGAGTTGACTGCTTGCAATTGAATAGACTGTTGCGATCTAATCAGTGGTTTTCATATTGCAGATTCGACATTCATCTCCATGGTTTTCGTGCTTTGTCGATATCCACGTGCACAGGAACATGTTACCCGAGGGAGAGACCACCGAGCAGAAAAGAATGAACGTTATTGGCAAGGTAGAGTTTTTTCAAAGGCCAAAGCTCATTGGAGCAGAAGCTGTCAATCAAAATGCCCTGTCACTTGACTTGCTGGGTCCCAGATCTCTTGGTGATGGGTCAGATTGTCCTGAACCGCTGCGAAGCGAAAACGAAATGTTTACTGAAAGCCCAGACCGGAGGTAATTTACTTCATTACATTTATTAACCATTCACTTCAATCGAACAGCTCTAGCCACCCATGCAGATAAGTATGCACAAATTGTCTCATTCTTTGTTTACGTATGATTTGCTTAAGTATAACTTTGGGTTTTTTACACATCTAAATGTATCACAAAAGCAAGAAATAGCAGAACCATAATTTTTGCATACTATAGGTACCCTCTAGTGTTTCCTATCCGCAGCTGGTTATTAATTTTGTGAGCTTTTAGTCGTTTTCCGACATTTTTATATTTCGATGAGTGTCGGACAAAAAGTACTTTAAGTATGCAAAAATTATGGTTCCGCTATTGTGAAGTTTTGTACTGCGAAACCTTTTTTCATTTACATGTCACATGTGTATGGGTTTTATGGATGCCAAGGCTTTACTAGAACCGAAGTAAGCTAAATAATCTTGGTAATGCCATCGACTTCCTTGGATTTTGAGTAAATAAGGCGAAGAGTAGAAAACTCAATCGAGGGTTACCCTTAAAAAGCCATGTAGATGTATGTTGTTAATACGACGTTTATACATAATCATAAGGCAAAAACTGACAGAAGGAAAATTCTTTCCGCAAGTGTGCCACCCAACTGTATTGAACCACCCTTGGTCGGAATCGAACACCAGCTTGCTGCTTCAAAAACCCCCGCTCATTCCGCTGGGCCATACACATATAAAGTGCATTTATGCATAGAAATTTACATTTGTGCCACATAACAGACGGGGGCAACTTTAACTTGCTAGGCGATTCTGTTTGATCATTAGACAGCTCGCCAAGTCTCGACATATTGCTTGTTGTAACTTCAATTTCTCGTTACTCATCATTTTCATGTCACTTTTGTAGATTTTCAGTAGGCATTGCCTCCTTGTTCACCAATGAACTGGCTGCGAGGTCGAAAACCGAAACCCTCTCGACCCTCGATGCACGAAAGGCCGCGGAGGATATCCCATGGCCTCTTTCGGATGCAGTTATGTCGCTCCTGTGTCAAGCGTTGAAGGGATATGACTGCTGGTTGACCTATGAAAATGTACAGCAGGCCCTCCTATACAGCCTTGGTGGCTTGTTGGAATGGTCAGTGGCCCGGTTGTTTGTTTAAACACATAGGCTCGACTATTGACAAGTTTGATTTCATCAGGAATCGGTAGCAATTGTAATGGGTGGTTTTGAATCAAGAGAAAGCTACGTTTTATATCTCTCATAGTCCACATTGGATGACCAGATTTTCTCTGTTTCTCTAAGATAAATTTTGTTTGTTTGTTAATATTAGACTACATTGATATTTTAGCTTCATTGATCTGATAGTTTTTATTTAGTTAATAAAGTGTTCTCTGTTGTATCCTATCGTTGTATAAGGTGTAATTCGCGCAAACAAACCATTTGTTTTCCTGAATAAAAATGTTTTAGCTATACGATGATTTCAGTTATTCCTCATATTGATACATTCGTCTCGAGAAGGATCTCTTGTTAGGAATATCAGTGTCAAGTAAGACCCCGGGGTTGGAAGCCTTGTGTGGGTAGTATTTGCAGTATCAGTTTATTGCAACGTAAAGCTTCTAATAAACGCCATCTAAAGCCAGCCAACTTTCTTTTCTCTTTTTTTCTTCTCGTATCTAATATATTCTTATCAGCAGGATCATTTTGCTATCCAGTTTCTCACCCAGTCTTGGCAGCTTTCTAGAGCTAGTTGAAATTCATGAAGGGCCTTACATTAGATTATATCAGATTGTTATCTTCCATTTCTTCCTTATTTTTTTTCTCTTTCTTCCAATGGTTTTTTTGTTATTTTGCTTCTTCATGTCTGCCTGCCATTTTTTCGTCTCTCTATTATCTCCCTTCCCTCAATCTGTTTATTTTCCTTCACTTCACTCGATTATCTACCAGGCACGTAAGACAGCTCCCTAAACCAGTTTTAATCATACATTTCAACCCAGGCAAATCTCAAGGGCAATAGACGAAGTGGTGATTGAAGAGCGTTGCATGAAGTATCTGAATGATCTATATCACGTGATATGGGAAGATGGAAAGTTGAAAGAGCCACTACCAGACCCCACGGAGGAGGAAAAGAAAGCCGCCATGGAACAAGCGCTGCAGAAGATGCTTGAATTTTTTCCAGGTAAAGAGCCGCATGAATGGTCTAACTCTGTCGTCACTGAACCATGTATATACCATGTGTGCCAATTTTCACTGTCTGATTTCCCGCCCTTTTATCTGTGATACTCTTTGGGTGCCAAGCGGTGAAAACAGTTCATTTTGGCACGCCTGTACGTTCTTTTGTTTAATAATTGGCAGTTTCAAGCTTTATCACAGGCAAATAATGTTTGTACAGAGTTTTTGACGTGGGATCGATTCTTGTGTTAGGCCAATTATTTAAACTCCAGAAACTATCAACGTTTCTAGTTGCCCTGTGTTTTGCTATTGTTGAGAAGTTGTTCATTCACACAAATAAGTTGTTTTCATGCCAATTTTTGTGCTTGTAGGTGTTGTATCAATAATCGTTGGGAGTAGCCAGTACAGAAAATGGGGTGAAGACCTGCTCCATGCATTACAATACCAGAGAATAAACAGGTATATATGTTATTTCCCCTCAATCAAAAGTTTCTCTACACGTTGAAAATCTAGGACGAACCGGGGCATCTTTATTTAGCTGGGTCTCAAGCCTCGTTGATGCGCCTGCGTAGCGACACATGACTCGTAACCTTGCAATATTGATAGTTGCATAAATGTGACACATCTTTGAGATAATGGTTGTATTGTCGTCAATGGAATAAATCTACTTGGCTTTACAGAAATGAATGCTCAGTTGGTCATTTAGATTTCGTGCTTTAATTATTAAATCTATTTCTATGTGCCATAGAATCGGCAGCGTTCTGTTTACCAGTATTTCTAACTTTTTTTAGTTGAAGATCTTTCTCTGAAATCGAAGCTGTTTGCATCTTTCGCGCTGCATTCACATGCTATTGCAGAGAAAATGGTTTTGAACGACGTTAATCAACTTGTCATTTTTTCAGGCATCTTCTATACGCTGCTATTGATTTAATATTGGGCGAATTTATTCCCGAGTTACAAGATGGCTTTCAAGATTACAAGATCGTGTCTGCTCCATCAAAGTAAATACATCGTTATCACTAAACCACAAAATGAATAAACCAAACTGGGAGCTGAAGATGGGGCCCATGAGATGGCGGCTGCATCAATTCAGTTGGCGGTGGATGAACAATGATTTTGTAATTTGGAAGCTTCAAACTCTTGTTGAATTCAACTCATTTTGATTACAATTGCGTTACACCCACACATATATTGCCAGAGAAAAATTTCTTTGAGCAACAATAAACTTCCATTGATTGACAAGTTCCTTTCCTTCTGTTATGCGAACTTTTTCATTCGGCAAATCTAAGGAACTGTAGCCTTTAGCTCCTTTGATAATGCAGAAAATAATGCAAAAGTGCAGGATAATGATTTGATTTGTGCAAATTTTCAATTATTACAGTTGTAACTATCGCAAATGCACATGTTATTTTCGTACATGTGTGGATAAGCTTAAGTAATCAAGGTGCATGGGGTAGCTGATTGTCTATACAAAGGACATCATGAAGCGTATAATGTGAAATGACAATGGTATAAAAACTCCCCGGGCACTCTGATAATGACTATTAAAACGGAGATTATTTTCCCTAACTTTTTCCCTAGATGAGTTAGACTTGAATGCCCTTACTAGCATCAAATGACTGTGGTTAGCTTTCTTCAATTAAAGTTGTAAATACAAAATTTGTAGAAAATTGTAAACAGTGAATTGAAAATTGTTTAATATACAATTAGTAAACTTTGATGTCGAATTTCTAGTAAAAATAAAAAACCAAATGGTACCATTCTTTTTCTCACATTACTCTTTCTCGGTGTGTAAATTTGTACATTGTTATTTTTGTGCATTACCTTTGGTTTCTTTCGATTCAACGTGAACTTGAACGTAATACATTTGGTATTATCAAGTTATCGTTTAACTCTCTATCAAGTTATCGTTTAACTCTGTAGAGACCAGATGTGTATCGCTTACGTTTTGGGAAATGCTATAGCCTTTCTTCAAAAATGCTGAAGATTTTGAACAAAGTTTGATAGTTTTGAAAAGATTTAATGTCGAAGCAAACCAAGACGAATCTCAAGGAATTCAAGTTGTAAAAATTTGGTCTTCTGATCAGCGATGACGTAATGCAAACGATAACGAGGCTATCCACCTGATTGCACCACAGGGTCGTAAACGACAACAGTTCATAATAAAAGACTATTGGGCTGCTGGGAAGTCAGTTTCAAATTTAACCTGGTACTCTACTGGTTTACCGAAGAAGCTTTCATAAATTTTTATCAAAAGGTTTGTCCAAGTTCTAGGCTTGTTACTGTAAACTTTGCATTTACAGTTGCATTAAAAGTCGCATACAGCTTGCAGGGTCGATGGCGTCTCGAGAAAGGGGATATATTACTGGGCCAGACACCAAAAGATTCATTCACTTTTTGCCTTTAAAATTTTTTCATTAAACTTCATCACTAATCTTGTTTTTTACATTTAATCAGAGTTTGTCGATATTGCTGTTTAGCCGCTTCAGTTGTCAGCGAATCATCTTAAGAAGATTCTTTAAGACTGATTAGCGTCCATTTGTAGGCCCATTTCACCAGAGATTCCTTCACCTTTAGATGTTCGCAACGACCGCCAACGTACATTTCAAGTATCTCGCTATTTTCATTAGATTAAATTTTTGCTTTTTTGTTAGGCTTTTGACGTTGTTCTAAGCAAAGTCCCCTTAAACAGCAATTTTACATGCATGAGTATTTTTGCATTCTAGGTATACATAATATATATTTTTATCAATAACAACTATCAAAGAAATATGGCATTAACAGAACCAGACAAGGCAAAGCCATGTCCTTGGAGCAATCTTCCAAAACAAAATGCAGCACCCTCCTCTTTTTCTTCACTGATGGATGAAGAATATGCAAAACAAGTCCAGGAACAAGACGAGACTCAGCATAAAACGGGAGGAGAAGATGTTTTAAGAGCAGATTTATTTACTGAAGGTAAATATTATGGAGTTAAGTGTGAATGTTTGATTTAAAAGTGGTGGGTTGGAACAGTGAAATTCAGTATTGCCTAGATTAGATAATATTTTGTTTGATAAATCTAAGATGATGAAGATTAGAATAAGACTTTTTTCAAGTGGCCCAAGGCTGGTAAAGTTGCTCCAGAACTTTGTTGAAGGGAGAAAATGCATCAATTGTTTTTACTCTGAAGCTGTGGGTTGATAAATTGTCATTCTTGGTCATAAACTGAAAGTAAATTTTTGTAGCAAATAATGTAGCAGGCTGACATATTCTGTTTTCAAAGAATGAGTTTCTCAAAGAAAATAATACTTCTCAAAATAGGTACCTCTAAAAATATGTATTTCACAAAGTATTTATTTCTCAGCTCTTCTAGATTCAAATGATGGTGAAAATGACCTTCTACTAGCCCAGATGCTGCAGCTTGAATTTGACAAAGAGTATGATGATTTTGTTAAGTGTCAAGAGAAAGTCTTCAACAGGAACAGTAATGGTAGGTTAACTTGTTGATTTACAAAGCTCCTTAATGTACAGCTATAGTTGCAGATATAAAGAGTGCTAGGTTTATATTAAACAGAATACCAGATCTGCCACCAAAACACAACAAATACCATACACTCGGTAAAGGATTTAGGCAAAAATTTGAGGAATGCTTATTGTGTCTTACATTTAATTCAGACAATGACCATATCCAAACCACACCCTTTTACTTAATTATCTCATAGATCAACATTTACAGAATCATTAAACGGAAAACTATTTGCTAAACTATTTGCAAAAATTAAAAACTCTTTGCCATTGATGCCTCTACCTTTGTTTGAGATGATTTTCCTTACTTTCATACAATCTTTCCCCCCAAAACACTCACACTGGTTTCTACTTTTAGTAGATTGTTCTTTGTATCCCCCAATTATTTTGCAAATTTGAATTTTCTGGCGATTTTGGTGCTTTCTTTCTTGATAACTATATCAAAAAAGTTGTTGGTTTGCAGTTAGACCACCAAAAAATTGTTTGATGTACATAATGTATCTTTTATTTCTTTATTTTCTAGTGAAGATATCATATGAAAAATACCGCTCCCGCCACTCGTTTGAAGATGACAGCAGCCAAGAGGAAGATGATGATGGCTATGATTATGAATTACCAAATCCATCAGGCATGTTGGATGTTTTTCCACATTATCCCATTTTATACTTGTAACTTATTTTCATTGTGAAATATTGCAATTTCAAAAACATTTGTCTTTTGTCTACCATATTCATGCTGACCTACTTTTGGCTTTTCTCCATGCAGAAAAGCAAACATTCATCCCTTTACTCCTTACCTTTATTAGTATTTTATCTTTGCTTCATTCATTAATTTGAATGCCAAAAGGTAGTGACAATGATTGAAATTTTCACGATAACGACCATAGTGAAACAAAATTTCAACTATTTACTGAAAATCTGATGCCAATTTCAAATGAAAAGTATGCTTGTGAGAGAAAATTCATATGAAACAAGCAGTGATTCAAAGTTGGAATGTAATGAAGGTGCTAATCAGATGATAATAAATCAATGCACATCATAGTATTTCTCAAGCGGCTTGAACTTAACAAGCTGTGTGAAATTTGATCTCACAAATTCAATATAAATTCTTTTCTTTTTTGATATATTAACCAACTTTGTTTTTTAGTCTCAACAGCCAGGCAGATTTAATTTTGCAATCTATATCTCTGAATTCTGATTAATATATTTGGGATTTTCTTCAGATCAAAGACATGTAACCAAAAAACGTCCAATTGGGCCAGGATCTGATATGGTTACCAAGCACGATGCTATTGTTTGTGGAAGAAAAAACACAAAACAAGTTGAAAATGTGGGTAAAAATTTTTATGCTCTCATTTTTTTATTTCAACCTAAAATTTGGCTTTGGTATCAGTACCATCATCAAGTTATTGTTGTTAGAAAATTGGTTTTCAATGCTTTCTTAGTCAGCCAATGGTTTCTTTTATGTGGTAATCCATTGGTTTTGAGAATATTCATAATTGGAATGTCATTGGATCTAATATGAATTATATTGTGGAAAGCTAATGAAACTTATGAAATTTATTTCATGTTTCCATGTTTTGATTTGTTCTTTTTGTCACACTGGTGTTCATTGTATCAGCATGTTCTATTAAGCATAGTTTATGCACATTATAAATTTGGCACTTGGAGCTAGAACCAAAACTAGAACAGACACAGCTATTGAAACAAAAAAGATAAGTAGCATGCACTATCTCACTGTGTCCAAACATTGTTTCAGCATTTGAAGCTCAGCAATAACCATATAATATGTTGTAATTTAATTTGCATTTTATATACACATTGTGCTACTGGGCTTCCAATCATATTTCAGTTTCCACCAGCCTTTGCCAGTGGGGACGTTGCATCAAGAGATCTGGACATCAAGCTACCTAATCACGTTTACAACACCCTGAAACTACACTCAATGAAAGAGGAAAAGCACAGTCACAAAGTTACTGAGAAAAAAGAGCACTCAACCCATGTGAGTCATTATTGCAACCTTTTTGCTGCTCCAATGCAATATTGCTTGCAGTTTTTTACCAAATGCACATGTCTCGATGTCACTTAACTTGTTGTGTGTCACCAATGTCACCAAATGCACATGTCTCAACTGTCTTTACCTCAATCTCTTCTGCTAGTGATCTGGTTTCTATCTTTATCATACAAGTTTGTGTTGCTTCATTTTCATTGCTATTTCTTCTAATTCTCTGATTCCTTACAATAAAACTGTTTACACTTGAAATTTGCCTCACAGTGTTTTGATTCTTTGAGCTGTGTGCCTCTTTAATGTGTGAAGCATACTGTTTGTTATGCTGTTGTCTCTCAACACGCTATGTTTCATTTTGAAAGGAGCAAGCTTTGGACCCCAAGACTAGAATTATGCTTTACAAATTAGTAAACAGTGAAGTTTTGGACACAATCAATGGCTGTATCAGCACTGGCAAAGAAGCTGTTGTTTTCCATGCTAAAGGAGGAGTGTAAGTCTCTTTTTCCTATCTCTCATAAGCTTGTTTTTATCATCAAGATGGAATTTCGATTCTCAAATATCTAATTCGAAGATGGAAAAAGTTAAGAATATGGAAAGCCAAGAATAATTCGGTTATCAAAAAATTGCATGGAAATTATTTTGTATGACAATAATGATAGAATTAAGGGAAGAGCGTAAGTACTGCAGATATAATTGCTGCAATGTACCGAGTAGTCAGAGTTAAATCAAGGTACTGTAGGCACTTTTGACCCGTACAGGAGGAAATAAGGAGGGCAAAGAAGAGTTCGTGTGTTTACAAGGAGAAAAGTTTTTAAGGAACGATGCAGGACCATCCTTTGGAGATCAAAAGATATTTTATCGACATTCTAGAACCTTAAATTTCCAAAGTGTACATTCCAAAGCACTTCCTTCCTTGCATAAATATTTTCGTTATTTCAATTTCAGTTACGATGGTGATGTTTTTCCAGCCGAATGCGCTGTCAAGGTTTACAAAACAACGCTGATTGAATTCAAAACCAGAGACAAATACATAAAGGATGACTTTAGATTTCGAGACAGATTTAGCAAGCAAAATCCAAGAAAGATTGTTCGCCTGTGGGCTGAAAAGGAAATGCGCAACTTAAAAAGGTGGTTACCAGTTGATGATCATATCATCATATTGATAGTGATAACGTTGTCTTTTTCAATCTTACCTTTGTGTTTGCGCGTAACTGTGTCTTCTAGCAAAACCGAAGTTTTTCTACCCATTTGGCTGCGTGTTGAACCTGGTATACAGGCTACATAGTTTATAATTTTTTCGCTACTTAACTAGTTTTTTCAGAATACTTTTTAAATAAAAGGATCCATAGTAAAAGGTCTATTCAATTTTTCCATTATTCAGTAGCACTTTTTTTCTTATCAGAAGTTTTTAATCAGCGTTTTGTTTTAAGGTCTATTTTTGAGACAGCTTGCAAATCGTGAATTATTTATACATCGCTTTTGATACAATGTGACTCAGTACCCTGAATTTTCTTTATTAATTTTCAGGATGTATGAGAGTGGCATAAACTGCCCAAAAGTTTTGTTGCTAAGAAAACACATCCTCGTGATGAGCTTTCTTGGTCATAACCAAAAGCCGGCCAAAAAGTTAAAGGACGCCAGGATATCGATAGTTGACCTCACTATCGCGTATGAGCAGTGCATCGAGGTCTGATCAACCACATCACTATAAGCGCTTTGTTAAATACACTTAAATGTCACAATGGCTAGAAATAGCAGAAACATAACTTCGTTAACTTTAACTACTTTTTCGTCCCACCATAGGCGCCGACTTTTATTTTTCCCAGGGGGGGCTCAAAATTTAAATTTGAAAAAAGTTAAAAAAGTTAAAAGGTAGAGAAATTACCTGTCGCTTTAATAACGTAATACAACATATGTAGTATGTATAATAACAAAACAAAACATTTTAATAAAGAAGATATAACATCGTGGTCTTCAGTATCATCAGATCAATTCTTTGATTGATTTCAAACGAAATTCCCAGGGGGGGCTCGAGCCCCCAAGCCCCCACGTAGTCGGCGCCTATGCGTCCCACAATTCTCAGAGTATGCAAACGTCGGAAAATGACCCAAAGCTGACAGGATAAAAAGCCAGTTGTGGATCAAGAGACTCTAGAGTTATATGTAGGAAGAGTGCATGACTGAATATCTATCAACATCAGTTCATACATTTTTAGAACAGCCCAAGAACTATTTTAGAGCGCACTCTTTATGCCTCGTTTTTAATTTGCAACTGGCTTTTTGTTTTGTCAACTTTTTGTCATTATCCGACGTTTTCACCTTTTGAAAAGTGCTGGAGGAGTGCTCAAGAATTATTTCTTAAATCAATTTTAATAGGTCATTTTATTAATTTTGTTTGTAAGTTTAACCAGTTAACTTCCTCACAACTGAATCGAATAACTTTATAGTGTAAAGCCTTAACGTTTTTCGTCTCGTTAGGGTTGTTGAAAGTAACAGCAACTTTTATCTTCTTTCTTTAAGATGATGCAGAAAATGTTCAAAGAGTGCAAACTGGTTCATGCAGACTTGAGTGAATATAACATGCTTTGGCACGAGGACAAACTTTGGTTCATTGATGTTAGCCAATCAGTGGAGCCCACTCATCCACGTGCACTAGAATTTCTTGTTAGAGACTGTGGCAATGTTGTTAACTTTTTCAAAAAATCCGGTGTGCATGGAGTGATGAGTGTGGAAAAATTGTTTAATTTCGTTTCTGGGTTGGAAATTTCTGGGGAGAAGGAAGATTTTCTTAATCAGGTATGTAAGCTTTTCTAAAGTGTTAGTTTTCAGTACCAAAGGTGCATTGAGTTATTTACATGGAACGTAGCGCAGAAATGTGTTTGTAAAGCATCGGTTTGAAGTAGTCTTTTGTTTTTGTTTGTAATTTGCTGGATTTGCTATCGAATCGTTGTTATATCTAGAAAAGCACTTTTCATACCTTCCCAAGAAAAAGTATTATTGAAGTTTTGCAGTTGTAGGAAGGCTTTTTGGTGTTGAAAATTGATGTCAATTCTTGTCTTAGATTCGTGATTTTGAGCAGAGCGAAGAATTGCTCACTCATGGGATGACTGAAAACATGAATAATTTTGATTACCTCTTTGAAATGAGCAAGAAGGACAATGAAGATGAGCAGACGGATTCACCTTCTCCACAAGATTCCTTATAGTACTGCTTGTACGAGAACTAGGCATTGATAATAGCTTTTGATTCCTTGAAAGTTATTTGCTGCTGTCAATTCCATAATTTTGTATATTTGTTTGCTGTATTCAAGTCCTGTTGTCACGTAAAGTCTGCTTATCCTTTTCGTTGTTCTTCAATATGAACTGAACCTCAAGCCTTTTATTTTCTAAGTTGTGATTGCTGTTAAAGAAAGCCAATTGGATGCACTAAAACTCATTGACATAATTATTAGCTATACACGAACAACTCTTAAGACGAAAAGTTTCCTAGACAAAACAAAAGTAATACCAATGATGACAAGAAAATATCACACTTCTCTCTAAATGTCATGTTTCTTTCGGAACAAGCACTTTATACAACCCAACTTTAGCACATAAGACACTGTTAGCCTGTTCAATTAGCATGTCCTCTTATTTGTTAAGGACGTATTCCAATTCTCCATCGATGCACCGTACTGTGGTCTTTCGGTCGCCTACTGTGAAGGCTGCCTCTGTGCCCTCTTTTATTTGTCCTACGGTTGAATTGGGATATATTTGTCATAAATACATGCACACAAAAGGCATTTGAACTATTTAGAGTTTTGTATTTTTCATCAAGCGCAACCAGCTTCTCGTTGTCAATGTTAGACAACCTTTTAACAGCAATAATTTAGAAATCAAAAACTAATGATGTTCAGCACTCACCACCAAAGTACGTGCATTCAGAACGAGGTGGGCGCATGTCATCCCGTCTTGCGGCATCTGTACGTGTGGAATCCCTCTTTGCGTTGTCCCTCCTGCTTGCGTCATCTTTGCTTTTGTCATCCCGTCTTGTGGCATCTGTACGTGCGTCATCTCTACTTGTGGAATCCCTCCTTGCGTTGTCCCTCCTACTTGCGTCATCTTTGCTTCTGTCATCCCGTCTTGTGGCATCTGTACGTGCGTCATCTCTACTTGTGGAATCCCTTCTTGCGTTGTCCCTCCTGCTTGCGTCATCTTTGCTTCTGTCATCCCGTCTTGTGGCATCTGTACGTGCGTCATCTCTACTTGTGGAATCCCTCCTTGCGTCGTCACTCCTGCTTGCGTCATTTTTGCTTCTGTCATCCCGTCTTGCGACATTGCTACGCGCATCATCTCTGCGTGTGGAATCCCTCCTTGCGTCGTCCCTCCTTGCGTCGTCCCTCCTTGCGTTGTCCCTCCTGCTTGCGTCATCTTTGCTTCTGTCATCCCGTCTTGTGGCATCTGTACGCGCGTCATCTCTACGTGTGGAATCCCTCCTTGCGTCGTCACTCCTGCTTGCGTCATTTTTGCTTCTGTCATCCCGTCTTGTGGCATCTGTACGTGCGTCATCTCTACTTGTGGAATCCCTCCTTGCGTCGTCACTCCTGCTTGCGTCATTTTTGCTTCTGTCATCCCGTCTTGCGACATTGCTACGCGCATCATCTCTGCGTGTGGAATCCTCTTGCGTCGTCCTCCTTGCGTTGTCCCTCCTGCTTGCGTCATCTTTGCTTCTGTCATCCCGTCTTGTGGCATCTGTACGCGCGTCATCTCTACGTGTGGAATCCCTCCTTGCGTCGTCACTCCTGCTTGCGTCATTTTTGCTTCTGTCATCCCGTCTTGCGACATTGCTACGCGCATCATCTCTGCGTGTGGAATCCCTCCTTGCGTCGTCCCTCCTTGCATCGTCCCTCCTGCTTGCGTCATTTTTGCTTCTGTCATCCCGTCTTGCGACATCGCTAAGCGCACCATCTCTTCGTGTGGAATCCCTCCTTGCGTTGTCACTGCGCCGGTCACTCCTGCTAGCGTCATCTTTGCTGCTAGCATCTTGACTTGCGAGATCGCTACGCGCACCATCTCTACTCCTGCTTGCGTCATTCGTGCGTTTGGAATTTGCGGTTATGTCCTTTCTAGCATCTGATCCTACGTCATTTTTCCTGGACGTATTAGAAGATACTGCTCGGCTTTGGCAAAGATATATGTTGATGCACACCAGAATCACCAATACTGCTTTAAAAACCATCATTCAAGCTAGTCTGCTGTAAAATAAATTTCTATATCAGTGCATCGAAAAAATTTTAAAAAAGCTGCATGAATTTTATGGAATATATCCACTGAACAAGGGTGTACGACTGACAAGGAAATTACGTATTTGGAATACTTAGATTGACTTAGAAAACACGACAAAAATCTCTTGTCAATAACTAACAACAATTGCTAGAAAAGAATCTCTAGTCAAGTATTTTAAATTCGCGAGAAAGTATGAGATGAGAAGATATACTCACCAAGTGACAATTCCTCTCCGCGTCAAATTGAGTAGAACTTTTCACCAAAGCCAAGGTTGCCCTTTTTATACCCAACAGAAAAAGATCGGCTTGTGGTTGCAAACAAATTATTATTTATCAAAATTATTCATTTTTTAGAATCATTCGTTTGAGAAAGAATGGTTAATTTTCTATGCGGAGGAAAATATTTATGTTTCACGGGCCGCTTTTTATTTCACAATTATCCGAAATTTTCCTGCATGTTCCATGCAATCGAATATTTGATAACAGGTGCACCGGTTTTTACTGTGCTGTTGTGACAAAGAGAACGCTACTTTGTATAAAAGTAAGATCACTAGAAAACGTTCTCTGTAAATGGCTGCTAAATGGAAATCTTTGTCATGTTAACAGCCTTGTATCTGTCGCTTGGTTACACACTTCTTTTTATAAAAATATTATTTTTAAGAAAGAAGGCTTGAAATATTCTATATAAAAATATTGAGACTCGAAATTGCCAAAATCAAAGAATAATGCCAGATCTTAACCTTCATTAAGACTAAAATTTCTCCTTAATCTAATGTTTACCTCGTAGCAAAACAGCTATCATGGGATTGAAAGAATGCTTTGAATTAGAATCGTGTTTTGTATCATTAGATTTTGTTGATCTATTTTTTCTTGCTAAAATATATGGTAAAGCAACACATCGAAAAAGATTTAATATTTTTCTTTGATCTTAAAATGAATTTATATCTTCTGATGGGGGACAATAATTCGAGAATATTCTTAGAATCAAAATCGAAAACTTTTCTCAGTCTGGAACATAGCTGGATTTGAATTAAACACTCCTGTCATCATGATCAATGTAGGTAAAACATGTCCGAAATCAGTGGAAGGCTATTGCCCTTTTCAAGACATATGTCCTAACGTATTGATGATACGGGAATACTTTTCTTTGCAATTTGCTCATTCCATGTCAATCGCTGTCGCTATTTGGAGCCCTCAATAACAGCTTTGTCCCTCTGTTACAAAGCCGTGTAATGGTTCCATGTCCGCTACAGGATAACGTGTTTGACTTAAGATCTCAGCTGCTTTTATGTTCAAAACAAAGGTCTATGCAAGGATTGAGGATATTTTTAGCCTATACAGATAACTCTTGTTTGTTTGTTTTGAAAAAGATAGCCAAATGTTTTAATTACGCAGTTCAAATTTCAGTAAAATTGAAACAACTTCAATCATTTTTTGTAAATATGATTCAGGTTCTGCAATCAGAATTCTAGCATAGAATGTCAAGTTACAAGTTGCATAAAATATTCTTGATTAGGGAGCATTTTTGCATTTTTGTTTGAGTTTTTCATCTTGCAACAAGAGAAACTCTTTATCGAGTTAGCAGCATCGGGAGACAACAATAATAATTGCGATTTCGATAGCGAAGGCTACATAAATGGGTGTGATTACGGTGTGTGATTGATCTTGATGTCGCTCGTGATTTTATGATTGATGGCCTTGATATCAGTTGATTATCTGTACCTTGACCTGCTTTTGACCTTAGAGTGCATGTTTGTGACCTCTGATTCATTTGGAGGTGATTTTAGTTGTGACCTCCGGCCTCGCGGGAACAAGTAGGAACAATGAAACTTACTCGTTCCTCCAGGCCTGTTGTTCACTGGGTGCTTTGAAAATACTGCAAATTTGCTTATGGTGTATTCTGCGACTGTAGTGTTGGAGGCTACTGTGTGCAAGTTTAGCTAGGCCATCACAAATGATAGTATGGATTTGCTTAAGATCTTCGATTACTACTTCCCGCGGATATTTTGTTAGGTAGGTTGGGCCTTTTCTTTCTTTTGCATGTGGTCATAATTGCTTTTACACTTCAGCAATCCACATTAAGGGTTAGACCCTGGCTCTGAGTCTCTTTAGGCGTTAGCGTCGCGTGCAGCGACTAGCACCTTTGGAGGGGAGAAAGCTCCTTTCATGAAGTATGCCTATGCACTACCATAGCATTTTTTGTTGGTTTTTTTCATTATCTCTTGCGCATTCTTTTTAATGTATTTTCAACAAACTGCACGTGCCAATGAGCTACAATGCTTCCAACCTATCTGCATGACCAAACATCATTTTTGTATCATTTACAATACTGTTAATAGATTTTTTGAAAATAGAGACATTGCAAGACTTCAGATTTGATAAAATGCAATCTTGTATGCAAACGACCATGCTAAGTAGAATGAAGGAGTGCTACGCATGTATACTGAGTGCAAGAATTAAATGTCATAAGTCGTTGTGTATGCATGTATCTTCATTGCCTCTTCTCTGCTGGATCAAAGAATATACTCATGTTCGCCGTTATGGCACGTTACTTGTGTTTTTCCAAAGAACACGCTTTCACCATCTTCAATTATTCCTGAAAATGAAACGGAGAGTTGGTGATAGCAAAAAGAGATTCTAGGAAATTTGTTGGGTATTTTCAGGGATATTGTCTCGGGGACATTGAGGGACAAAATTTGTCTCCTTAGAATTGATTCAGCTACAGTTTTATTGATTGATGTCCGTTCTGTCACGATTTGCGCAGGAGAGTAAATTTGTTCATCAATATCCTTGGAAATTGGTTTCTTCTTAGGATTTGTTGCAGCTTAGCAATTTGACAGCTAGCGATGCTAACATGATTGGTTAAAGGTTGATGGAGCAATGACCAGAGAGGGCAACGTGACGTCAAATGTTTACCCTCTGCCCTTTGACCTTTGATCTACATGACATTATAACTGCTTAAATTAACTAAATTAGTTACCTATCAATGCTTCTTGGTAGCAAGTTGCTGTCGAAGTATATACCAAAATAGCTATGTATGTGTATAAGAACCTAATTTGTCGGCGTACAAACAGAAACCAAATAATAAGTCACAACAGTCAAAGCGTTGAAATGTTACTTACTTCCGAAAAAGAGACATGGTGCTCCTCTCTTGGTACTAGTTCCTGCCTTTCTCTTGCTGGTGATGAAATCAAGGGCCACCTTTTTTACCACTGATCTTTGGACATCTCTTGCCACATCTTTGGAAATCTCCGTGGCAATATCATTGGCAGCCACTTTCGCGAGATTCTTGCATTCAGCAAGAGACAGGAAGAGTAGCGCAAAAACAATCAAAACTTTCATTTTTTTCTTCAGATGATTTCCTGCAGTGAAGTAATTTGTTAGCAGTTACCCAACTGAAAATTTTTTGAAGAAGAGGCATCACAAAGTACTTGAATTTTAACAGCAGAATTTTTCCTAAGGTCTGCAACTTATCCTAAGCTACAGGCAATTATTTTGCTTCATAGTGAATTATTTTGGACGAATTAGGCTAAGCTCTCCAGATAAATAAACCGAGATGGCAATTAACGGCCTGTGATATCTTTTAGCAACTGCAGGTTTTCAAATAACAATATCTGCCAAAGTATTTAAAACACCGTGATAATTCAATGATTTTCAATCCATGTTCAATTTCATTTCTGTGTTTTCTTGGAGGTTGCAACCCCTTGCCCCTCAAACAATGTTGGACCGTTAGGTGAAAGCCATAGCTATATGTGAATCAATCACTTGTGTTTCTAGGATTATTCGCTTTTTCGCTACATTAAATTTACGCTACACCTTATGCAACACCAAGTTTTCAAGCCTTTCGGCAAAAAATTGTATGCTTTGAAGCAGAATATAGAGTAATATTCATTAAAAAGAGGCCGTCATTATTGTCTTCGAGAAATTCCTTGTTGTCCATGTTGTCAACGGCAACAGGACTTGGCTGTTTGATTGGCTGAGCCCCATTTAGAATGAATTACCTTCACGCCCCTTTGAAAGCCTATTTTCAAATGCATCATAAAAAAGAACAGAATAGTATACAATGTAAAAAATCGATTGGTTCTTTTTTCATTCAACTATACACAAAAGACCTCGATAAAATAACTAGCCTTTGTCAAAATGAGATTAGAACAGGAATTGCATACTGGTGGATGGGAAGCTAATTTTATTGAAAGCGTCGGCCTTTTAGATGATTTAGTTACAAGTTGCATTTCCAACTATCAATTTCTTGCAAATTAAAATAATTCTTTGCATTTCAATCGGTCTTAGCTAAATGAATCTTTCTTATCACACAATCAGGTCAGTGACAGTAATAAAAATCAATTAAATGCAATATTTCGTTGCAAAAATATAAAACTAAAATTTACCTACCACTTGTCACTTTGGTTTTCTGTCTGATTTTGAGGAGGGAGGTTTGAAGATTTTATTTATACTTTCACCAGAGCGATATCCAAGGGCGATTTTAATTCCCTCACAGCATAAACAAGCAGCTGTTGGTTTTCCTGTTCCATAAATTTCTAAAATGTTTCAGTAAAATTGCTCGTTTTAGAAACTTGTTGATGAAATTTCAATCAACTTTGCAAAATAACTCCACGACTGAAAATAATTTTCGTTTAATTTCAGATTAATCGATCCACAGGATGTCTTGTGTTCGTTGCAATTTTTATTGGAAGGGCTGAGTGGTAGCTGTATTTAGCAAAAAATTGCTTTCTTCCTTGCAATAAATCTATATCACGTACCTCAACGAATCTATAACTTTCACGGGTGAAGCAAACGTCAATTTTACAGGTGAAGCACAAAAGCTTTCTTGCAATGAAAATTAACTGCTGACTTAACTGTTCTTGTATATACCACGTGACTAGAAGGATCGAGGCTTCAACAAAAACAATAATATCTGGTGAATGGAGACAACTTTGCCTACTTAGGAAAGTTACATATTCTAGCAACTATATCATCTCTATGCCCAAAGTTGCACCAACAAGCCAGAAAGAATGATAAATCTTATGGAGCCAGGCAGCGATTCATTACGGAATAGGAAGCGGCCGGAGAATTCTCTTCAAATAATGTTGACTTCTTTATTCAAAGAGATATATATTCTAATTCCATTGTTGCTCTTGAATACTACAACGTATAAGCTATGAACTAACTCTGTTTTAGTAAAGGATTGACTCCTGTTTCAAATGGAAATTTGAATGGAAAATAATAATCCTTCTTGTAAGTGCCATTGGCAGGCGCGTTTATCAAAACAGTACTCTTCTGGCTCCTTCACGTCTCGATCTAGCATTTAAGACACCTTCTCAAGCTTCACGTCTCGTTGCGAATCATTTGATTTTAGAACGAGCCTCGATTTCCCAAACGCAAAGATCCCTTCTTTTAGATGGCAGACAATTCTTTCTAGAAGATTACATCGCAGAGGCCACAGACTCTTGTATGTACTTGAAAGTCCTCCTTTCAAAATACTCAAAAGTTGTTTATATAAAGCTAAAACGCTGTTTTGTAATATAAGTTATTAAGCACCTTGAGGAAATATGCGAACAAGTGCTTTGTGGTACAAAACGTCACAATTGCTAGAAAAAGCGGAACTAGTTTTCGCATACTTAAAGTACTTTTAAAAAAGAACCTTGAGAAAACGAGCCGAAGGGAAGAAGTCAGCTACTGGAGGCATTTGAAAATGTGAGACGGTATTACTGGGCTGAAGTGAAGTGAAAAGAAGTATTTAATTTCCTCATGCTTGATTCGTTCTAGATAAAACAGCAGATAGAAAGAGCTTGAGATTCGAAGTCTTCTTTCTGCAGAGCCAAAGACAATAAAATGGCACATATTCGCTAAAAATTTTATATTTTTCAGCAAGCAAACGATTGTTAATTAACAATGTACTGAAAATAACAAATATAACTGTTAAAAAATGCTATATAGTAAAATATCTCACGCTTCTTTTTCTGCGAAAGTATGTAAGGTGGATCAAAAAATCTTGATGGAAGTACAAAATGGAAAGGATATCTAAAACAGAGCAACAAACTTCCAAGGTGTAATGCCTAAAGGCATAATTTTAAAAGCTGTGCACTTGTATGCATGCATTTTGATTTCATAACTTGACTGAAAAGGCGGTGCCTCGTTAACTGAATGCAATGAATGATGCTTGAACAATGTGGATGAAATTTGTCTTCAATCTCCAATGTTTCACTGTTGACATGTAAAGGCAATATTTTCAATTGCTACTGTCGTAATGGATTCACTAAAAAATCTGCAGCGCTAGTTGCAATTATTTAAAAAATATTCAATAATCAACACCTTCAAAAAAGGTTCGTGCAGCAATAAGTTTTTGAGCCAGACGCGTTGCAGTTTTAGGCCACCACCTGTCGGGGCGTGTAAACGATGCGGAATGGCTTTGGGGAGTGGATGACGGACAGGTTACTGAGTTGTGGGGGCATACCCTCACCTGGGACCTTCTCGATGCGGAACTTGTGGAGAATGCGGGTCAGAAAGAGATAGATCTCCGTTTTGGCAAGAATCTCCCCAAGGCACACCCTGCGACCAGCCGAAAAAGGCAAGAAGCTCTTCTCTCTTTCTGGGATCAACATGCCATCATCACCGAACCATCGCTCCGGTTTCAAGTCGTAAGGGTCTTCCCACTGGCGGTCATCGTGGTGCATGGCCCAGTTGTTGAAGAGCACCTGAGTGCCTTTGGGAATACGGTAGCCTGCGACTGCCGTCTCGCACGTGGTCTTGTGGGGCACACCCAGGGGAATCACCGATGAGATTCGCAGCACCTCGTTGATCAGGGCTCTCACGTAGGGCAGGTTCTCCTTGTCACTCAAGGCTGGGGTACGCTCGGTGCCAACAACCCTTGCGATTTCCTCGAAGGCCTTCTCTTGGACCTTGGGGTTCCTCACCAACAGCAAATGGGCCCAGCGCAAGGAGGTAGTGGTAGTCTCGGACCCAGCGGTAAACGCGTCATGGATGATCATTTCCAAGTGGTCGTCGCTAGGAAACTTACGCTGGGTGATGTCCTTGGTCTCCCCCTTCGAAGCTTCCAGTAACAGGGCGTCAGTCAAGTCGCGAATGTTTGTCGGCTCGAAGCTCTGCTTGTGCAAGGCGAGCTGCTTACGGAGGATGACGTCACGAATGGAGATTCCCTTGTCGATCTTCTTGTAGCCTTCGTTGGGGAAGAATCGCAGCCAGGGCAGGAAGCCAACTGGCTTGGTGTGATTGAAGCCCTGGGTGATGAGACTGTTGTACTCCACGACGTTCAGGAATTCCGCTTCGTCCTTCTCGTACCGCTTGCCAAAGACCAGTGAGCAGATAATGTTTATAACTGCAAGGGCTGCGAAAAGAAATGTGCAAGCATCAGTTAAAGGTGCGAAGGAAAAGGATAATAAAATTTCAGTTATGAAAAATATGTCTTGCTCTTATTTGCGACATGAAGTGAATTGAATGCTTCAAATGAACGTAGTTATGACTACAACGAACAGGGATGTGGGTCGAAAACAAGGAATTTCATTTGGTTTGAATTTCATTTGTAAGGAGAAAACCACGTCACTATAATTTCTCTTTAGCATGAACTGCTTAGAAAGAGCAAGTCTATTATCAATGACTCGCAGAAGTAAAATGAATTGTTCTGTCAGTCTTGCATTGATCGATTACTACAATACAAGTCTCTTCTTCTGGGTCATTTGATTGAGCTGTGGCGCTCTACTAGTGTTTTAAGTTGAGACAGTAGCGATGTGAGCAAATTATTCAAACTCAACCATGGATCGGAAGGCGTGAAACTGCAACTTAGTCGACAAATTGTCTGCGCTCAAAACTGAAGGCCGCGAGTTCCAATGGTCCGCTCCGCTGTCTCGTGGCACAATCTGAGCAGATAACTAACTGTTAAGCAAAAAACATCCTTACTTATGCGTTCTTCCTTCCATAGATGAAAGAGATCAATTTATTCTTAGATTCCTGGAACAACAACAACAGCAACAACGTAAAAAAGAGGAATGAAAAATTGCAACCAACCCAAACTTTGGTGTGGATCGATGGGGGCTCCATTAGCTTTGCCAATTCTCTCACAGAGGTCATCTGCCTCTGCTTGAATGAAGTCCTCCATCTTCTCCATCCAGCTCCGTACAGCTTCAAAGACGTGTGGGCCAGCTTCCGTATTCCTTGCCACACCGGTCCGTAGTCAGAGAAGGCGATGTCCTTGAAACCGCGCGTGATTTTACCGGCGGTAAAGATGTCTTGCGGGCGTCCAGCAAAGTCGACGCTTTTCTTTGTCAGCGCTTCACGTGCAGGTTCGATGGCGTTAACGACAACAACCCTCTTGTGTCCCAAGCTGACGCTCATGACATCACCGTACTTCCTGGACATGTCCTTCAAGGTCATGAAATTGGAATCTTTGAGTTGGTGCAGGTTTCCTATGATTGGCAAGGGAAACGGCCCCGGGGGGTAGTCGCGTAGCTGCCAGACATGTCTGAGATACTGTAGCAGCAGATACAGGAAGCCGAGGCCAGCTACGGCACCAAAACACATGAGAATCATCCCTGAAATTAAATTTAATTTGATTAGCAGATGCGGTAACCTTTCTTTTTAATTTGAAAGATTATAGCCAAGCAAAACTCACCAAAAGGGCGAAATTGGAGCTCACCACCCTCGATACCCGCTCCTTGATCTACACAAAGGGAAAAAGGAAGCATCTCAATATTGGGGGCAGATTAAAAGGGGCTACATGACCACTCCCATTTTTCATTTTGTAAGGGGCACTTTGGATCTCATTGGAGCACTATTGGGTTTGAGGGGATACTTTTGCATGGTTTGCCGAAAAATCGGGGGAGGGGGGGTGGCCCCTCCAGTTCTTACGTCATTGTTGGTCAAGAATAAGATTATTTCTCAGGTTATTTCTCAAATTGATGTATCTTTTCAACGGGCCGTTTTCTGTGATCATTGAGGCTTTACCTTTTCCCTCTAGGCCTACCAACACATTAATTTTGTCTTGAAGAGAAGATGGGGTAATGTGCTTTGGAAGTAGATAGGGTGCATGCTGACATTTTCGCCCCCCTCCCCCCCCCCCCATCAACCTAACAAGGTTCCTTAAATTTTTTGGTCGCAGACCGTCTGTCGCACCTATCACTTTCAAACCATTTTCAAGCAATTAGACGAAACGATGACCCTTTTAGTGTATGTAAATTTCAGGAACCCGCTGGCAAAGATAAAAATGCGAAAATGCGGCCTAATACATAGGATTATTACTCCCAGTCGTGACCCAGCCGCTCTGTCCAAACATATTACAGAGTTAATTCTCTGCAATTCTCTCAGCACTTGTTTGTACATTCAAACTGCATGGGTACGAACAGACTGTTCTAAATTGTTTGATTTCATGGATGGCCCACTCCTAAAACTCAATTTTTACATTATATTTTCATAATAGTTTGCTAACGATTATATATTTGAACATTGAAAACACTAGTAGACCAAGTTTCAATGAGTGAAAGCAGTTTCAAAGTCTTTGTCGTGCGTTTGGAAGGTTGTTTATGAACTTCAGTCGAGACTGCAGATAAGACTAATGCAGATTATAAAGAGGGATTCTTTTAGAACCTAGAGCTCTAGACCGAATAATATGACCTTTCACGATGGCTCGCCCAAAAGACCACGGAAAGAAATTTGCTGTGTCATTCGTCTCCGCAGGGCAAATGATTCCAACATCGCAGCGAGCAACAAGAAAAATCAATTTAAAGTTTTGCTGAGTCATTCAGCCTCGCAGTGGTCATATCACAAACATCGCAGCGACCAGTAAGACAAATGTGCTGAAAACTTTGCTGAAACATTCAGCTTCGCAGTGGTCACATCACAAACATCGCAGCGACCAGTAAGCCAAATTAGCTGAAAACTTTGCTGAGTCATTCGTCTTCGCAGTGGTCATATCACAAACATCGCAGCGACCAGTAAGCCAAATTAGCTGAAAACTTTGCTGAGTCATTCGTCTTCGCAGTGGTCATATCACAAACATCGCAGCGACCAGTAAGACAAATGTGCTGAAAACTTTGCTGAGTCATTCGTCTTCGCAGTGGTCATATCACAAACATCGCAGCGACCAGTAAGACAAATGTGCTGAAAACTTTGCTGAGTCATTCGTCTTCGCAGTGGTCACATAACAAACATCGCAGCGACCAGTAAGACAAATGTGCTGAAAACTTTGCTGAGTCATTCGTCTTCGCAGTGGTCATATCACAAACATCGCAGCGACCAGTAAGACAAATGTGCTGAAAACTTTGCTGAGTCATTCGTCTTCGCAGTGGTCACATAACAAACATCGCAGCGACCAGTAAGACAAATGTGCTGAAAACTTTGCTGAGTCATTAGGCTTCGCAGTGGTCATATCACAAACATCGCAGCGACCAGTAAGACAAATGTGCTGAAAACTTTGCTGAGTCATTCGTCTTCGCAGTGGTCATATCACAAACATCGCAGCGACCAGTAAGACAAATGTGCTGAAAACTTTGCTGAGTCATTCGTCTTCGCAGTGGTCACATAACAAACATCGCAGCGACCAGTAAGACAAATGTGCTGAAAACTTTGCTGAGTCATTCGTCTTCGCAGTGGTCATATCACAAACATCGCAGCGACCAGTAAGACAAATGTGCTGAAAACTTTGCTGAGTCATTCGTCTTCGCAGTGGTCACATAACAAACATCGCAGCGACCAGTAAGACAAATGTGCTGAAAACTTTGCTGAGTCATTAGGCTTCGCAGTGGTCATATCACAAACATCGCAGCGACCAGTAAGACAAATGTGCTGAAAACTTTGCTGAGTCATTAGGCTTCGCAGTGGTCATATCACAAACATCGCAGCGACCAGTAAGACAAATGTGCTGAAAACTTTGCTGAGTCATTCGTCTTCGCAGTGGTCACATAACAAACATCGCAGCGACCAGTAAGACAAATGTGCTGAAAACTTTGCTGAGTCATTCGTCTTCGCAGTGGTCACATAACAAACATCGCAGCGACCAGTAAGACTAATGTGCTGAAAACTTTGCTGAGTCATTCGGCTTCGCAGTGATCAAATCTTAGATATCTCAGCAACAAAGATGATAAATCAAAATTAGAAACTGCTGAATCATTCGCCCTCGCAGAGCAGAACAAGCCTGCAGCGCATCAACAGCTTTGGAAATAAGAGCCCCAGATATCTGCTGAGTCATTGTGGGTGTTGGAGAATTTTTTATAAAAAGTAGATGCAAAGTTTAAAAAGAAAACTAGAACACGATTTTAATGCGAGCTCAGGCAAACTCGCTCAAGCTTGCAAAGTCTGAACAGCAGTTTGGTTTGTGGTTTTGAATATGACAAAACACAAATGAGAATTATATGCGCAGCAAAAGATATTTACTATGCAGATCACTGCAATCCCGTTTCTGAGTTTACTTCAACACGGAACTTCCCAAAGACTACACTGCAAGTTGCCATATTCAGGTGCAAATCCTCGCTGTCGAAGACTTATTTCGTACACACGAAGGATCAACAACCAGCCCTAATTTTGACATCCCAACTCCACAAACTCGTGCAATGGTCGATGTTAAACGTAACAATCACCAATCTATTTCACCAACTGATAAACAACAAAGCAAGCTATGCAAGGCAACTACACAAGCAATGTTGAATGAATAGCGAGTGAATATGTAGCTAGGACGTAACGACAAATTTCATTAAATTTAGTTGAGCGGCATCAGAAGTCGTGCATATTTAAGTACCTGCTACCGATGTCAATAGGCTTCGCTTTTCCTTACTCCTGGTGTTCTGCTACAGTCAAACCGTATTCTTTGCCACTGGGTTCTTTTCCTCGATTTCTCTTTCCAACTCGCACTGCCCACTAGGTTGTTATTGTCCTGTCTGGCTCGCTGGCTGTTGTTGTCTAATGTTATTCTTCCCTCTTCGGGGGAGGCAGCCTTTGTGTCTGGAAGTGTCTATCAATACTTGCCTTCAAATTAGCCACCGGGGGAGCGTAAGCTTTTGTTCCTGAAATATGTTCGATTTGCCTGCTGTTTATTTCGAATCTGGCCAAGAGCAAGAATCAAAGGTTGTAACGTTGTGGGCGCCAACTAAAAGTGCTTGTCCACACTTTTCAAAACTTGAGATGAAGTTTCTAAAGTGCCATCTTCTGCCAGTGTCTCTACACACGTCCCTTACGGTGCTCCAAGTAAAGCTTTTTGCAGCCATGTCCTCTATACACTGCAAGGCTTGGGAACACTATCATTCTCTCAATAACTCACACATTCTTGGCTTTTGCAAAAATTAAGAAAAAGTTTTCAAATTTGTAAACAATATGGAGCATAGAAAAGACCGCTAAGCCAAGAAAAATCCAAGATACATTTTCAGCGACCAAATTTTAAGATTAAAAGGGTAAACTTTTAAGATACCTTTAGTTGTGTTCAGACAATATCGTATTACTTTTTATTTCAACAGTTTCCTTTGAACTCTATTAGAGGACCTTCCAACCAGAAACAAGATTTAGAAATTGCTGTATCAAGTCTACACTCTTCATTAATTTCTGAAAATTTCAGGCACCCCTTTCACCTATCCTCTTGCCGTGACTCAGCCTATTCGTCAAAACCAGTGTACCTCATCTATAGAATTATCCATTGCCAGCTCATAAAGCACCCTAACATTCACTCCGTCCAAAGCACGAAGCACTAACGTCTATTAAGCACTCTATTGCCGGGTTAGTTACTCTTCAAGCTGCGATACGATAGTCATTGAGATACCTTTCCAACCTGTTCACTGCGACGTTCCAAAAATGAAGTTTGGAAAACAACTTATCTCAAGCTTATATCATGGTTGATGAACTTTCTATGGCCTCATTATGATGCTTCTGGGGAAAAAAAAGAGGATCAGTCGAACCAATAACACGGAGCGACACCAGTGTTCTAATCAGAGGTGCCCTTTGCCTCTAGAAAAGTAGGGTGCCTTTGTAATCTTTCATTTTTACTGAATATTGCTAATGACACTTTTCAAAGGTGACATGGTGAACAAAGCTAATTCATAGGTGACATGGGTGGATTCATAGGGGTAAGCAGTCACCGCCTCTTTGAAACTGCGATCCAAAAATAATCTAAACTTTCAATTGCTAAGCGTCATTTTACAGCCACTTGAACAAGTTTCTCTACAAGCATTGGATTAAACTGATAGTTGGTATTATTCCCCATTATTATTATTCCATTTTTAAATAATCTCAAAATATCATACAGTTGAGAAAGCTTCTGGTGCTTTTGCACCCCCTGAAGCACACACTCCATTTTCTAATTAAGAAACGGTTAGGGCATTTGTGCATCAAGAAAAAAACTATGAACCATATGAAATAACACCCTTGTCGCGTTTCCCTTGAAAATTGATGCTTGCAAATCACAAAAAGGACAGGAATCTGCACGACCTCATCATCCCCCGGGACAATTCCGTGCAGGCATGCCAATTGGACAATAATGCCCTCCTGGGATTACAAGCTTATTTGTCTTGAAGAAGGCACGTTATAGATGCACGCATAGTGGTTTGATTTTGGCTTGATTTGATCAGAGCCAGAAAACGGCTGCCATAAACTATTCTAAAATGACTACAAGTCAGGGCCTCTTTTAACATTGCAACTAGTGGGGTTTCTGCCCCAGTAGGCCCTTCATCTGGCCCAGTAGTGAAGCAAAAAAATCTAATTTTGCCCCAGTAGTTAGGGGCCCTTTTCACATTATGTACCATGATTTGTTTTGTTGTTTTCATTTCCATTGTTCTTTCAACTTTGTGCAAGGGTCTGCGACTGGGACAAGTTTCTCCCGTCTCTTCTCTCGAAGCTTTGACTGCCCTCAAGAGCCTCAGTTTCGCCTTTTGACCTCGATTACCAGGAATTGGTCAATTCAATTCAATGAAAACTTAGGCCCAGATCAAAATAAACAAGAAACTATAAAACCAGAGAAAATAACCAAACCATTCACAACAGAAGAAATTCAAAAAGCAATCAAGAAACTGAAGAATAACAAGGCTGCAGGTTGTGACAACATCATTGCAGAACAACTAAAACACAGTCCAGAAATTGTAGCAGAGGAAATAGCAACTATCTTCAATGACATGGTAAGAACTATCAAAGAACTATCAATGACAGAAGAAATCAAAAAAGGGATACTAATTCCACTCCAAAAGCCAGGTAAAGAAAAAGGCCCAACTGTAAACCTAAGACCCATTATGCTTATGACTATGCTCAGAAAAACATTAGCTTTATGCATGTTAGAAAGAATAAACCCTAGAATTCAGGAGAACATACCAATAAGTCAAGCAGCATACAGACAGGGACGTAGTACCACAGAGCAAGTGCAAGCATTCAAACTATTGGCAGAGAAAGCTATCACCACAGAAGACACAGAGTACACTATAACACTAATAGACATGAGCAAAGCATTCGACACTGTGAACAGGAAGACCTTGATTGAAGACCTAAAACATATAGTAAATAAAGAAGAACTGTACATACTATCAAAGATGATCAATGACACAGAAATCCAAGTGAAAATAGATGGAGAAGTTGGACAGCAATTCCGAACAACTGAAGGGGTAGCTCAAGGCGAAGGACTAAGCCCCATTCTATTTACTCTATACCTAGCCAAGGCCTTCAAAGAAGACAGCACAACCTACCCAAGCCAAGATCACAACTACACAAGCAATGCACCAGAAATACATCAACTAGGCTTTGAGATGGAAGAGCAGTATGCAGATGATTGTGGTTGGATACATGAAAATGCAGAAAAAGGAAAACAGAAAATAGAGAAAACCATCACCAGCTAAAAGACAGAAATCTGAATGTGAACAATGACAAGACTGAGATATTCAAGATTAAGAGAGGTGAGCAACTGATTGGAAAAAATGCAAAATCCTAGGAAGCTACCTTGACACAGAAACTGACTATGAAAACAGAAGAAGATTGACAATAACCGCGATGTCAAAACTGCAACATATTTGGACAAAAGGAAAAAGCATCACCACCAAGGAAAAGATACTATCAAGTTTAGTAGAGCCAATCTTCATGTACAATGCTGAGCTATGGAACGTCACCACCACTCTAGAAAAGAAAATAGCAGGCTTCCAACATCGAATTCTGAGATGGATGCTAGGAGTAAAATGGCAAGAAAAGAAAAAGAACACAGAAATTGACAAGATTGCTGGTATGACATCATGGGTGGACAAAATCAAAGAAAAACGAAGAAGATGGACGGGTCACATGCTGAGACTAGATGATGAAACACCTGTAAAGAAGGCTTTAAGAGAAGCTAGAAGACCTGGAAGAGCCCATAGGGGAAGAAAAAAGTACATATGGATAACACAAACAATGACCAAAGACTTTAAAGATATGCAGTTAGATGGATGGAATGAAGCTGAAAGAGCGGTGCAGGATCGAGTGTTGTGGCAAGAACAGTCAAACGAAGCCTGAGAAACTAACTTTTTTCACTATTTGATGTACACAATGTTGTAAATACAACGGAATGTGTGATTATATATAATTCAATCTGCGAGCCTGGTACACATGCCACTCAAGCACGTGCTTTTAATATTTTTATTTTCGATCTACCTATCTCAAATGACCTATATCTAATCTCGTAATTTCAAAATGAAGAAAAAAGAGAAGAGTGGACACCAAAAGCGACTCGAAAGCAAGAAAAGAGCTTTGAAGGAATGTGCCTCAGCTGTGGGTCAGAAGTCGATTTTCTCAATGTTTGGAAAGAAGGATAGCGACACTGTTGAGGTTGAAAATACAGCAGAAGTACTAGAGGAAGGCCTACTACATGATGAATCCTCGCCACCCCCCAGCAAAGTGGCAAAGAGTGACACTACAAATGTTACAACTGAAAATGCAAAACAACAAGATGAATTTGGAACTCACTGGTACAAAGGAAAGAAATTAGACTTAAACTGGCTTATTATGTCTGAGAGCTGTCTTGAAGTTAGATATGAAAGAAAAGACAAAAGGCAAAGGCCTATCATGAAATGCCTTGTTTGTAACCAGCTTGAAATGCATGTTAAAAGGTTCACCGTCAATGGTCGAATACCTGTGGCTCAAGGAATTCGTGTTGATGGTAAGGACAGGCTTCGTTTGATAGTTGACCATTTATGTTCTGCTGCCCATGAAGAGGCATTACGACTCAAAAAGCTTGATGATGCTTGGAAGGATATGTCAGATGCCCATCCCTGGGTACGAATAGTGAAGAAATGTAAAGCTGAGACCTTACAATTGCTTCTAAAACTTGCAGTTGATGTATACAATGACTGCAGAGTAGAAACTGTCAGTGCATGGAGCTGGGCATCAAGATCTTTGTCTGGTGATCATAGCAACAATTTGTTGCACATATTTAGAGATAATGGATGGGATGCTGATTTTGTTCCTTACAATCAACCAGGCTCTGCCTACCATTACAGAGACCCTATGACATATGCTGAACTGAGAGAAATTATCAGTGAACATGAAATGAAAAAAGTAGCAGATTTGTTAAAAGAATGTGTCTGCTATTCAGTACAAATTGATGGCAGTTCAGACAAACAACAAGTGGATTCCAAATTCATCACTGCAAGATTTCTCCCACAAAATGAAGTTTCTGTGAAAACTGTATTTCTGGGTATTTCAAGTAGTGACCTTGGTGGTGCAGATGGTTTGCTTGATGCACTTACCACTTGTTTAAAGAGTGTGGGAGTTGATACAGAGAAACTTGTTGGAATAACTACAGACGGTGAAAATGCCAACACTGGTAAGAATGGTGGACTCTGGAAACTTCTAAAGGATTACACTGGAGAAGAATTGCTCACTGCATGGTGCATATGCCATCGCTCTGATTTGGCTTTGGAGTCTGTACAGTCTGAAGTTCCTGAACTGTCATTGTGGATGACCAATGTACTTGCTGTTTCCAAATTTTTCAGACAATCACCTCGCAGAGTAAAGTACCTTCACAAAGAAGATCCCAAATGTCTGACATTTCCTAAGCACTTTGAAGTGCGATTTGCTGAGCACACTTTGAATGTGCTGAAGGCAGTGCTAAATAATCTTGAAGCAGCAAAGCAAGTGTGGACAAAGATGTGTTCTGGTGAAATTCACGCTGAAAAAATTGAAAAAAGAATGGCTCAAGGCTTTTTAGATAAATGGAAACATGATGGTCAACAGTTTTGGTTAACAATTTTGATGTTTGATTTGTGCAAAATATTTAAGAATCTCCTGAAAATTTTTCAAAAGTCACACCTAATTTTGTTGGATATTATAACTGCAAGAGATGCTGCAGTTGAGAATCTCAAAGTAATGAATGAAATACCAGTACCAGGTGGGAGAGAGGAGAAATGTCGTGGAAACTTTAAAGAAGTTTCTTCTCCAACTAATTCAAGACAGAAAAGAAACATAATGAACAAATATGTGACAACAACACACAGGAATGACATGGCAGTGAGAACAGAGATTGTCCAATCAGCAATAAATTTTTAGATGAGAGAATGAACCTTGAAAATGATGGAACTTTAAAAAATTTGATGAAAAATTTTAGATGCCAAATCATCTACAGAGCTCATCACAGCAAGCAGAGATTTAGCCAGTCAACTATTTGGCCCAGAAAAGATTGAAGATTTTGTCTCTGACACATGTATGTCATGGAGGAAGATAGTTGCCATTGAAGATCCTGCTATTGAAGACAATGGCACATTTTACGCATTGAAATTAAGAAAAATGGTGCAAGCAAGCTGTGGTCTTTTGAAAACATTTCTAGCATCGTTTTTAACCTTAACCCCACATAGCATGGGGACTGAAAGAACAGTCTCTCATTACAACAATATCAAGACCTCAAACAGAGCTTCACTTAGCCAACAGTCAATAAACAGCATTATGCACATCTCCTTAAATGGTAAAGGAACAGCCTTTTATGATCCAAGAAATGCAGTTGCTGAATTTTTGAAGCAAAAAGAGAGGCGTGACAGACAGCCTGACCAAGAAATATATCAGACTAGAAGTTTTATTAAAAAGTTTTTTCAAAAAGACAATGGTTGTTTATAATTGCTATTAGTAACTTTTTCAAAAGTGTGGACCTCAATTTGAATACTTAAAATGGTTTTGCATGTTAAAATTTCTGTTATGTCATATACATTTTATTCAAAGTTATTATAACAATGGCGCTATTTTTTCTGTGTACTGGCTTGGGCCCCAAACTAAGATTTTCCCCAGTAGTTGGTTTTGCTTAAAAGAGGCTCTGCTACAAGTTATCACCATACAAAAGAGATGAGAGGGTCAAGGATGATGGACGTCTCAGAGCGGTGCAAACCTCTGAAAAAATAGCTCACATGTTGAAAACAATGGTGGATATAGCAATTGGACATACGTTGTGGTGAATTTGGAAATGTCTCTTATTCTCTAGCTATTGGCTTACGACCCTAACTATTGGGTAAATCATACCATATCATACTTAACTCATTGGAATATGATTTTGAAAATAGGCCAAAAAGCATATTCACCTAAAAAGATTTTATTCCATTGAATTTCCGACCCATACATACAGAATGGTTTACCTACTTTGCATGTGACCCGATTTTTCGTATCTAATTTACCTGAATTATGCATCGCCCTTTCATCTCGATAGGCTATTGTTGCGGGGAAAAAGCTTTTGAACTATAGCGCAGAAGGGCATTACATTTGACCAGGAACTTTTTAATAACCAGGAAGACAAATCTATCACAAATGAATGTCCCATCTAGTGGAAGGGACAAACGATGCAACCCATAGATTACTGCACTTTAAACTCTCAATTGATACAACGGAAAGGCTAACTGCACCGCGGCTAATTCTAAAAGGTCGCTCAACAAGGCCAGCGTAAGTCACGATGAAACGAAGTCATGCATAGGTCGACTGTCGTTTTTCGTCTCGCGGCCCGCTACTGTCACTGCGCTTTATCTCTTTCAGGATGAATCGGTGGTGTCAATCGTGTCTGTTCCCGACAAGAATTGTCCAGCAAAACATTCCATCATGCGAAACACACACACAGGGCAAGGCAGTCATATGCTTAAAAACAAACACGGCTAGCATTGTGCATGAAGCTTGCCTGGCTACGGAAAAGGCGACAACCAGTGGCCTAGTTTTAGGTTTCATTAAAGGATTCTGTATTGTTTTGTATTTGGCAAAACAATCGAAAGAATCAGGAAGTAGGAAGTTTTCGGGGCTAGCAACTGTAATAAATTATCATATTTTGCTGTGTCATTCTAATTTGCTGATAAAAAGGCATAATGTCATGCAATTAAACTTCTCTAATCAATAAATGGTATCTCTTTGGACAACTTTCTCGTCAAAATTCTTTTACTTTCTTCCACGTCGTCGTCTTCTTAACAAAATTACAAATTGCCTTCTTGTCAAACCCATTCTGAAGAATATCTATTGGGCATTGGCATGTTTTAGTTGAATCCTTACAGGGACTTCCGTCTCCGTCCGCTCGATGTTGATCGACGTCAAGACTCGGATTAAGATTCTGAAGAGAGAGTGGTGAAAAGACTACGCAAATTTGTGGCGATAAATATGTTCTCCATGTCTATAGAGTTTCTCAGTTGACGAAATTAAGTTCTAGCAATAAGCTATATCATGCCAATGAAGCCAGTAATTTTACAGACGTTACGTCAAGTGACAACGGATAGCCTTCTCTAAAAGCTATGCTATCCTCTACCTCTGCAAAGTTGGAGTTCCAAATATTTAGTTTGAATGTCACGTTCGAGATGTCTTCTGTGAAAACGTTTATATCGCCATGGAGTAGATGTAATTTAGCCCGAGAGAAAGACCGGAGGGTCAAATTTTGTCCCAAAAATACTCTGGGGGTGAATTATCCTCCAACCACAGCATCTGTCGTTTTGCATTAAAAATATCAGCTACATGCATTAGATAAAGGTGGATAATTGTAGGGGGTAGGGAACTTAACAAAAAAAATTGTTATCAAATTTCGGATGAAATTTCACAGAGAATCCGATATATGAGATGAACTGTATACTCTGGACGTTTGCTAATATGTACAAACGATAAATGCATCTCTAATCAATACATTAACTGGAATTCATAACTTTTCATAGAATGGGTATACCTTGGTTGAACTTTGAATGAACCAGTGGTTTTAGAGAAAGTTTTTTACAAAAACTTAAGCAACAATAACATAAAAGCAGTGGGTTGCTGTATTCTTGCCTCTGTAAGGATTGTATCTAACCTAATACCTTTTGCAGTTTTTTTCTTGTTCATTACTTTAGGCACAATTGTTGGTGGGTTATGTAATTCTACCTTGTCCACCCAAATCTCATCTTACTTGTTGCATACCGTAAATTCTCGAATTGGCCCCTCCTCGAAAAAGCCCCCCCCTCCTCGAATAAGCCCCCCCTTCGAATAAGCCCCCACCCAAAAATGTCAAAAATAAATAAGCCCCCAGGGGGCTTATTCGAGGATTTACGGTATGTCAATTTAGACTGAATCTGGAACATTGTTTTTGCTCTAGTTTTAAAATGCCTTCTCGTTCGCCCCCAGAGCTGCATATTGTCACGCGGGTTTTCGCGCGAAGCACCACTTGCCTCTAGAGTCTAGTGCCAGTCAAAGCTATTGGCGGGAATTTTGAACCGTCGCTGATTGTTCTGTCGAAGTTCACCAGTCTTCAAATGTCGTATGTATCTGGTTCTTTGCTTTCTTCATGAGTAAATGTACTTTCAAATACTTCTTTGTGACAAGTATCTTCCCTAAAATGGTAATTGGTAAGTAAGACATGACTTTTAGGCCAGACCAAATGGGTGCGTTTTTAGGCCACGTGAACCTGTGAACAGTGAAGGGGGCGGGGGTTTGAGTACTCGAGAAGTTAACGCTCATATACGCGTGTCTCTTTTTTATCAAGAATCCATCTGCCATTGAATAATTCATTGAAGGATTTGGGGAATTAAATATAAACAAGTTTTGATTAAGAAAGGCACAACGCCGACAGTGAGTCTGTCCATGCTGAAGATGAGCTTTCAACTTCTGAAGAATCCGATGTTGCAGCGAATAGTAAAAAAATTAAGAATTTCGGAATGCTTTGCTTTTGTTGATAAGAAAGTTAATCGGCTTTAGATTCCTTTGATTAAAAAACTTCGAACATTAATATTCGGGATATTTTACTTTTGCTGCAGCTTTTCTTCTTGATTTTCCTTGGCTTTCTTCGAAATTCTGCCTTTATTCCAAAGAATTTCAAGTAGCAAAGTTATCACTGAAAGGACGATGCCACCAAGCAGAACAGCATAAACCCCAGTCATCTGCATTGCTGTTATTCTTCCATATTCTGAAGTGGGCAAAACAGAATCAATTTTTGAAAAATTTTCTAGTTAGATACAACCATTACAAAATGCAGTTGTATGCCACATTAGGTTTTTTGTAAACTTTCTGTTTTTACTTATTATTAGATGATCGCAATTGTACGAGCATTTAGTAATGTCTCACATCAAACACTTTTCACAGGGCTCTACAATGTCATGACACAAAATGTATAGAGCCATGACCCAATAAGAAATTAGATAACGAAAGTGGCATCTATAATTGCAAGGTGGCATCTATAGTTGCAAGGTAGTTAGTTAAACACGATAAAAGCTTGAAAAAGACCTGAGAGGTTATATAAATTCCTGATTTTTGAAGTGGTTTGCAAGATAAATGTAGGAAAAAGCTTTCAAGAAATTATTCTAATTCTCAAAAGGATTTGTTTTCACAGTTCACAGCTTATCCATTTGAAGGAATTCTCTTCAATTTGAACCTTTTTGTATTCATTTTATTTGTCTGAATGAGGTAATGCTCTTTTCACAACTGTTCTTGATCCTTACTGTGTCTTCCCTGCCTTGTTAAATGAGGAATTTGTCTAAGAGGTCAGCTTTGACAAATTAGCTAAACATTATGCTTTTTGAAGTATGTTCTAATTTGCTTTATATAAACCTTTGCATAACAATTTTGATGTTGGTTCCATCTGCAAAAAATTCAAATACCTGTATTTGTGCCTTCTGTTTTGCACTGATTGGCATTATCCCAGTAGATCTTCCTTTTTGCCTCTATAAAGCCTGAATCTTGGAGTTTTGCAATAGCCACAGAAAATATGTCATAAAGAGGAGAATTGAACTGCACCAAGAATGCATAACTTCTCACTGGCAAGAAGCTGTCCACTGAAACGAAATAATTTTGAATGCTAAAATTTCAAAAATCATATTAGAATTGTTAAAGGTTAAGAAATTGCAGCACAACACAGTGAGAATTTGCCTTTGATTCAAAATGCAGCAAGTTGCAGCTAAGGCTTTCTTTTATATGTCAAATATTATTAATCTTTGATAAAATTTGAAAATGTTATACAGCCTTAGCCAATTGTCTTCAGAGTTTACAGTACATAGTTCATTGACATTAAATTAGAAAATCAGTGGATTCATCAATTTAACAAGATTAATCAAACTATTTAGTAAAAGTACAAAATTTTGGATTTGATAAAGGTTTGTAAACAGAGACAAGAGAAATATCTTCAGCCCCTACCCCCTTAAACAAAATTAGAAAAAAGCACACTCCAAGGAAACTGCCCCAAACCATTCGACCAAACAACTTCAGCTGCATAATCCCCCCAACAAAGGGGCAGTTTCCTTAAAGTGTGGTTTTCGAATATTTTTTTAGGGGGAGGAGGGGGGCTGAAGATATTTCTCTTGTCTCTGTTTACAAACCATTTGTTGATGGTTACATACCTGAGCTGAGGTCGCATGGCTGCTTGTTAGCAATGTCTTCCAGAAATGGGCTTTCTGAAAGCAGTATGGTAGTCTTGTCTGTTCTGTTCCGGATCTGGGAAACGCCCTCCTCGAAGAAATGCACAAACGCATTGTGTGCAACAATTTTTTCGTAAATCATCTTATAAGGCTGGTATGTCGCATACTCCAGTTGCTTGTGAATTACTGAATGTTTGAAGATGAGGATGTTGTAATCCATTTTCGCCAGAGTCTCCAGGTCTCGGATCTCAGTTGTTGTCTTTTTGAATGTGAAGTATGCCGCCAGGTTGGCTGTGTAGGAGGACATTTGAATCAGGACTATGAACCAAAACACCATCACCAGTATTCGACCTAAAAAATCAAGGAAACGGGTGTACCATATTGGGCCCCTAACAAAATAAGTGCCCTGGGAGCATATCAGTGTCACTATAATCTTTAAATTATCTCTAAGTTTTTTGCTAAATGAACAACCCCCCCTCCCAACAGAACGGGGTGGTTATTCAAATGACCTGTTCTCAATTGGGCCACTTTCTAACAAGCATGAGCAGTCATACTTTATTGCAGTATCAATTCTTTTTCTTTGGCTGAAGCCCGGTTGAGATCAAAATTAATACTCTTTATATTAGGAATCATAGAGAGTTAAAAATTTTGATGATTTAAGTGAATTTTCTGCGTTTCGGTCTTCTTGTTTACTTCTTACTACCTTCCCTTATACT
This sequence comes from Nemopilema nomurai, assembly GCA_003864495.1. Classification (NCBI taxonomy): domain Eukaryota; kingdom Metazoa; phylum Cnidaria; class Scyphozoa; order Rhizostomeae; family Rhizostomatidae; genus Nemopilema; species Nemopilema nomurai. Next base: position 1,032,058 of record ML133443.1, read on the forward strand.
TTGATACTGGTTCCTTTATTATGTTGGTGCTTTTAGCACGTCTAAGCTTAGAGTGCTTGCTGCGTATCCCGTTCTCTAATATCAAGTACTTCCTTCATCAATATAAATTCGATTGTACGACAAATCAAAGGAGCTGAAAATGCCTAGGTCCATACTTGCAAATGATCTGGGGGTCGCGAAGGGCCCCTGCCGCAGAATGCAGCCCACTGTAAACCAAAGACTGTTAACCAAGGCGAACTCATGCCCTGGTTTTCCTTCTTTGCGAAGACGCCATTGCCTCCAACTATTTGGCTCGAAATAGTCAACAAAATACACCGAAAGTGCCACGACGAAGATGCTCGCAAGAATTGTTAGCCACACGTTGTTGGTGAATGGTTCCAAGAACTGGGTTATGCTTGTTGTGGCCGATTGTGTCTTCCTGGTCAAGTAGGATACGTGTGCTTTCATGAAGGGTTGCAGAAAAGTAATTATTTTCGATCTCACTTCGTCCACTGTGAAGGGTGCCAGGGCAAAGTCTGCTTTCTAAAATGAAATATGTTACCACATAATTCGAAAGAATAGGCAATCTAACTAATTCGAATGTCATAATGAAACAATTATGAAACAATTCTTGAATTATTTAAAAAGAGTTTTTATGTAAGTGCAATAAATTTTGGTGATAAAGATAAGTTCAGTATCATGTTATTTTACAATATGTCGGTGGGCACGCTTTGGGATGAAGTTCTGTCCTATCCTCTTTGAGGCATCCTGAGGACCTAATACTTACGTCGTAGAAAACATCGCCCACCATACCAATCCATTTTTCACCTTCAAATGTGCCATATTCATCGTCTTCAATTTCGTAGATGGTGTATTCGAATCGCAAGTCCCTTTGCATCGCTTTCAGAATGTCAATCAGAAACCCTCGGTATTTTTTCGTTCCATTTTTTAGACTCTCAATCCAAACGAACGGAGGGTCCTGGAATGTAAACAAATATCTGTCATTAACAGGGTTGAACGAAGAGAATGGGGCTGAGCGGAGGGGGCTGAGCGGAGAGGGCTGAGAGGAAGGGGTGGGAGTTTGTTAGTTTATTGGCCATTCCTAGGTATCTCAATTTTATTTTCTGTTATAATCTCTTTTCCTCAAAAATGGATCTCAGTAACCTCTATTATTGCTAAATTTGAGTTTTCACCAATGCTATTGGCTTCTCCCGGAAAGCTGTTATCAAGCAGTCTTGTGCTAGGATTGGCTTCTTTTAGTGCAATAGTGCCTGTGAAAGGTGTATGAAGGAGCCGCACAATGATCATTTTAGATTTTGAATTCCTTTCCAGAAAGCAATTTTCTTTAGTAGAGCAATCTCGTAACTTTAACGTGTTTGTAAAAGAGTCTTTTCTCAAGGACTTGCTGTAAATACTGTCAATGCCTTGAAATGTTGTGGAGGGTCTGTTTGCTTTAATTTTAATTGCCTGCGTCATTTTCTAGGCCTAAACGTCTACACGTCTAGTAATATCCTCACGAAGAATCAAACACCCTTAAACTTTGTAAACCATTCACGTATACAATGAACTACATATTTCAGTCTAGTGATTGCTTGCACCTAGAAACCCGTTCTAATGTACATACATGGATCGTCACAATTCTCAGTGGCCTGTTCAAGCTTTTGAGATAGTTGCCTCTTGGTCTGTTTGCTGCTACCAGGGACCAAAAATTTAGTGTCTTTCCATTGTCTTTTGCGTAGCCAATCTAAAAAACCAAACACAAATATATACATATATAGAATTTACATAGGGAAATGCCTAATCAAATCATCTAATGCAGATTAAACTTAGATATTACCAAGTATTTTTCTTGAAACATAAGTGAGTTTTTTGCCAATCCCTATTGCTTGTTGGTTGCTTATAAAATGTTTTTTTTTCAAAAAGCACCTTTCTTTCGATATCATCTAATCTTTAATCATAGAAATTGAAAGGGCAGTTTCGTATTTATTTGGACAGTCTTGCAAAAGTTAATTTCAATTATCATCAATTATCAGCTAATTATCATATTGCCGCAAATCATTACGATAACATTGAAATAAATTTTTGTTTAATCCATTGAAATGTTGCGCAAAGATTGGAAATGCAATTTATTTGCTCAGTTATCTATGTCATCCAGGTTTTTCGTGACAGTGCCCTGTTCAACTGAACCGGCCTAATTAGGTAACGAAGCATCTGCTCCTCCGCTGTATTGAAAGTTTAACCTTAATTGTCATTGTCATATTAACTGAGAATTTGCTGCTCGTAATTCTCGTCTGGATGGAACATGCGTAATTAGAGATCTTTGCATAAGTTCTTTAATGAATAGAAATATACTGAATTGAAATGATTGACTTGAAATGTCGAGGGTCACGAGGATTTTTTTGCAGCAATTGAAAGTTCATGGCTACTTATCTTTACCAAAGTAACCCCTGATGGTGTTGCTTGAATCGTCAAATTCTCTCTTCCAAATGATGTCTACACACGAATCTACTTTAAATAAGCTCTACCTTAACAAAACTGTTGTTTCTCAGATTGAGTATGTCTATTTGATGCTCGCTTTTATCTTCTTTGATGCATGCTGTTATGTCTTTGAACTGAAAGGTACAAATTTAACTTGCTATTAATCCAAAGTAATGTCAATTGATCAAGTCAGTTTAAAGTAAAATTGCTATTTAAGGTCAACAATTATTTTGTGCCGAACATATTAGGTTAAGGTTAGTTTGAAGTAAACTGAATTAAAGAGAATGACAGTCAGGTATATGCGCAAGATTCATTTTCTGGATTTTTGATTGTACTTTTCTCGCGGTTGTAAATAATTGAATATGATACACGGCTTTATCGGGACTGTATTTGCTAAACATATAGATGAGAGAAAACTTCCATCAATAATAAAATATCACCAGAGAAGTTGAAGTTGCTGTTTTGACTTATAGCCTGTTCTCCATCATGTCCAAAAGTTTGCATGAATTCAAAAGTCTTTCAAAAGACCTCATACACGGCTTTCCATTCTCCATCAAGAAAATCTTTGGTAAATCACCAAGCTTGAATTAGTTTTCATGACCCAAAATTTAACTTGCAATGCCATTTTTCTAAAATTGCTAAATGCAAACCATCGAAAATTTCTCCTTTTCTTAACAATGAATGAAACCTGTTTTCCATCTCTTCAAGTTATGAAAAACTTTTATGCATATTGGAAGTAGCTCGAAACGGTTATCATAGAAGGTAATGGAATTATTCGTAGGCGATAACGGTGCCTTTTGCCAAGCCACTATACCTATAGCAGTACTACTTCAATTGCCTATATTTATGATGGAAGGAAAGCTTATTGACGTCAGATGGTAATGTTTCCGCCAAGATACAAACATACCAGTTTCCCACGAAGTGTTTCATTCCTTGTCAGGTTCGTTGCGCAGTCTATGACGTCACTGGTTATGCTGAAGACAGCATTGGAAAGGAGTGCTCCGAAACTCTGAAAAAGGCAAGACAGTTTACAATTTCTTCAAAATCATGATGTTAAACTTTCCTGATGCTTTTTTTGCTGTGGTATTTTAATGTGTTAGATCCCCACCCACATCAAGGACTTGTCGCATTTACAAGAGCTCACCATCCTCTAAGCGCTTTGCTATACATTATTTGTGGACCATCATACTTTGCTTTAAAATTGCTCCCTTTGACTTTTGACCTTTGACTTTTGACCTTTGAGATATCTGATCGTCTTTGAGTCACTTACGTTTTCTCGTACGACCTCCTCGAGTACGTTAGTCTTGTGGGTCATGTGACTGTGTAGGCTGTAATTGGTTCTCAAGGCGACAACCATTTGTGTATCTAAACCGTTCTCTAGCTCCTTGACTTTTACCTGAAAACAGAACTACATCTTCAGTAAATGAAGCATTTTTTTAATCCTTTATGAGCAAGGGGCAAATATCCCCACCAAGATTAATTATTTTTCAATTCTAGACAATGCTAGATACTCAATTATTTCTTTCTTACATTGTCTAAATTTCTTACAGTCGACCAGCTCCTAAAACCTGTTTTTGTTGGAAAATGCTCTACACGAAGCTCCAAATAGGTTTGTTTAGCAAACAACAAGAAAATTATTGATTGTTTCAATCTACAGAACAGCAGAAAATGGATGAAATACTCACAGGATTACGCAAAACAAGCGATGGAACCACTCTTGCACCCGATCTGTTAACTTTTTTTATCTGAAAATAAAGGCATGTTTTCCTAACTAAGTTGATGGTGAAAGGCTTTCAATTGTAACAGCAGTGTTTGCCAAATTCATCATTGTTTTAAAAGGAAGAAGCTGATCTTACTAAAACAAACTGTACAAGGTGAAAGCATCATTTTTGGTTTTGTTCTCAAGTGTTGACCGACTTTCTTTATCAGTTTAGATACTTGGTTATCGAGGCGTATCAAGGACTTGGATGCTAATGTTATAAATTTAATCCCACTAATGTTTTGAAGCAGCAGAAAAGATAAACCTGGAATACATTTCACAAACATGAACAATGCAACGTAAATGTAGCTTCGTATATTAATGTGTGAATAAAAGCGCTATTTCCGTTTTCTATCAGAATGAAATGAGTCCATTTATATCGGATAGGATTTGCAATTGTATCGAATACTGGGCAATTCGAGTTAGGTCTTTTTGTGGATAAAATTGCCTTTTTATCAACTCCGATGTCAAATTCCTTTTAACTCTGCTTTGTGTATACTTGATGCTGTTTGCCCCAAAAAGGTAAGCAAATTCATCTTATCATGGAACGCGATCGAATAATATAGTGTTATAGCATAGCCTGGAGGATTCCCAAGAAGGGGATCTCGCCAACAACCAATCAAGATTTTTCCGCTATGCTTAGTGTTACACCACAATGCTGCACCTTATTTAGACTTTTGTAACCTTGGACATCAATTTGAGAAATGCGATTTTTCCTTGATGAACAGGCTCAAATTATCTTTTCATTACTAAGTTTTGTCTCAAAAAGCCTTTAGCAGACATGCTACGGAACCTATTTGTCTGGAACACAAGAAGTGGCAAATATCATTTTACATTTTGCAAGGTATCAGTGTTTCCCGAGAATGCTCGATCTCAACATTATCAAAGAAGTACTTTTGTACTTAACTTTACGTTATGAGTATGTAATGGTCTGCTAACCCTTGTTCTGTTGTGTATTTATGTCATGGCATGATTATTACTGTTTTCTAACTTAAAGCTGTCATGCACGTTTCTGAAGAAGAGCATTCGCATTGATATAATTAAATAGCAAAATAATTTGGAAAGTATCTTGCTTGTCGGCAATGCTTCTTGCTCCCTGTCCTTTTTTATCTGGAGCTGTTCTATATATTGTGCCATCTGGCTAATGATACTTGCAACGTTAATTCATTTACCGTGTTTACGATTGGCTGCACGTGACTTTCCTTGCACAGTAGAATGACTGCATGGATTGAGAAGTTTGCGAACACTTTCAGCCTGTCGAGAGACGTGCCGTTGATGCTTCCATCTTTTTGCACCTCAAGTGGGTATCCTCTTCGCTGTCCTATTGACCATGTTGAGCTCATATAGTCACTGAATGCTTGGTAATCATTTGCTGGAGATAGAAATTATTTCAAAGGTCAGTCGAATTTTCTCAAAGCCCAACAAAGTCAAATAATATCCTTGATGACCTTCCTATACCTTTAATGGTCTTTTAAAATTCATGATAAGTTAAGTAGATTTTTGATAATCTTTTCGAAAAATTTAAAGTTAAGGAAAGTATTAATGGAAATCCAATGGGAAACGACATACCGTCATAGAGAACAACGATCTCGTACCAGTCTTGTTTAATCAAAATCTGATTCACCGCGTTGGAAAATTCACCGTTGCTATGGTGCCTCCATAACACGTGGCTAGCCAAATTATTATTGTTGTTGCTGCTGCTGTTGATGTCAGTATATGAAGCTCGATGCAGAGAGACGACAGGGACCTTTATCATGTTCATGAAGCTGATAAAATGGGAGGGACAACTGATTGATAGTACGAGGCTCACATTGTTTAGGTGGACTTCGTTTCCTGAAATGGTACAACAAGTATTATTACGACAAACCAAGAAGTGTATAATTTGTGCAATTATTGCTATGTATATAACTGTATTACATTTACTAGCAAAAAATTTAATGATATTTTGTGTGCATTGAAATATGAAAGATGATGAATGATGTGCATCACATAATATTATACTACCTAACATTATGTTATATTATATTGTATTGTATTATATTATATCTGTTATTTTATTTTTTTTAATTTTATAATCATTACGATACTATGATAAAGTATGTTACACAATTGCGAACGTCAGAAATGACCAAAAGTTGAAAAAAATAGCCAGTTGCTGATCGAAAATCGTAGAAGGAAAGCGCATGATTGGTTCCTTGACGACCAATCAGCGTCCACTTCACACCTTCTTATCTTTATTATGATCAATATCGACACCTAAATGTGAAGGGTCATAGCTGAGAAACTCACCCAACATTAAAAAGTCTTTTTCTTCTGAGCAACGAAATTTGTAATGTTTCAAAGTTCCAGTAAACATCTTTTCAGATATGACATACTTTGTTACATTGTTAATCACATCTTGTTCTAAACTTGAAAGCTCTTTGTACATTATCCCTGCAAAAGAAAATTGAAGACCAGGATTTATTAGTGGCTAGTAGCGTATACAATGTCGATATCTTTGTAAGCCTAGAATCTGTCGTTTGACTCGCACTTTCCATTTTCCATTTTTCAAATCATACTAGTTGCGAGGCTGCGAAGGTTTATAGCAAGTGAGACCAATAAATAACTCACCAATAGTGACGTCATTATCACAAAGCGAGAAGCAAATGCCATTGATGAATACAAAGAAAATCGCAAGAAGACGCATGTTGTTCTTGATGAAGTGTGCCAAGTCGTTGGTCTCTTTAAATAGAAGAGATTTAAGTGTTACTAAAAGACTGCGAATCCACTCCGCAAAGTGAATAAACATGTTAGGGACAAATTGCCTCTTGAATTCTTTTAATACTGTCTCAGTGCGTTGTTGCTGTTTGAAGATTGTTTTTTACCCCCAATGCTTAGTCTTTTTAATGCATTAAGCATGCCATTGCATCAATATTAATCATGTTTGTCAAAAAACTCTATGTGCACTTTAGGAAATTCACCAAAACCATTTGCATTATTTATAATAAAAAATTATTTTTAATTAATATTTCATGAATCCTTTCAAAGTATTAACAATTATGACATAATTTGTTATGATTATGCAATAGTTCTTGTGCATTGATATCAGGGATGCATTTATGGTGGGTATTTGAGAACGAATTTCTGAATAAAGCTGCCAACGGCAGTTTAAATAATCTCTCCCGGAAGAGTATCAGACCTCCGACCTCTCAAATGCTTTTCAAAGAAAACATTTCTCTTTGTTAGATGGTTGCGATAGCTACAGGTGTTCTCGACTTAACCTTTTCACATTGCACGATTTCTCTACGAGATAAAATGGAGTAGAATACTGACAATTCTTAGGTTTCTTCATCTCGCCGAATATTTCATTTATTCATCCCCTATGACGTTTTCGCCATGTTGGTCTGAGTTGTACAACAGCCTTTCCACGGCGATTTTGATGTTATAGCATGTCATTATTTGTTAGCGAATTAAATTTCAAACAACAGTCTTCGACCCACTTGTCAACTTTCAGTTATGCCAATGCCCAAAAAGAAGTACTTACTTCCATGTCTCCTTTTTCTGTTTTGGCTGCTGGATGGCACATGCATCTCCATGTTGAGTTGCAAGTTTCTATTGGCCATACCGCCTTTGCATCATCAGCAATAATAGAAAAGTCGGGTCCTTACAAGCATTTGGTTTAATAATTAATGACGAAAATTAGAATAGAGAATCACAGAAGAAAGTCATTCGAAGTATTTCTCACTTACGAGTCTGGCTACTGCAAAAAATCCATCAGCAAATATTCACTTCGCCTACGACTCCCTTGCTAGAATCTTGCTTATCCTTTAGAAGTAGCAAAGAAACAGTTTACGACCTGTGTCCATGCTGCTGTGTTGTTTCATTAACAATTTATCCAGAATCTTTGCCATTTTTGCAGGTCTATCGTCTGGTGTACTGTCATTGCTTTGATAGAGTACATGTTATTCTGGAATCATTTCCCTGTGTGATTGGCTTTGCGAGTCCAAAGGTAAATGCTTGACCTTCAATGCAACTTGATACTACAGGTTGAGTGATTCAAATCAGTCCATTATTAAGTCCTGTTTGCATACGTTCAGAGGTGCTCACAAAAGCTCGTTGAAGTTGTTGTTACGGTAACCATGTTTTCGACGGCAGTATTAGCCGCTGAACAAAGGGGCCGTATAACAACCAGGCCAGGTTTTTTTGGAATAAAGCTTTCTTCAATAACATTGCTGGTGTAATTCAGCTTTAATCATTTGACAGTGTATCACTGGATGTATCATGAAGGCTTTATTTCAGTCTGAAATGTAGCAACATTTATTCCAATGTGGAGGAAATCAAAAAGCATGTGCCAACGCATAACCTACAGTGCCTAAATGGTCTTAATCTCCATTTTATTGCTTATCCAGGGTGAAAAAGAAATATACAGCACTAGATAGAGAATTATCTCTTTTTAAATTGACAATCAAAGATCAATATACTTTGAAGTACAATCTCGAGTATGGGCTCTTGGTCACTGATTTCTAAATACAGTCGCCGTTTGCAGTGGGTTCTATGTGATAGACTTTAACGATAAAAAGTTCAATCTAGAAAGCATTATTAGATAAATTGAATGGTATGACCGTAGATGAGGCATGTGTTGAATAATGCACCATCTACGCTAACAGTGTTTCGAACATGTTCACTTCTAGTTATTTTTCGTGTGGCTGATGAAAGGTAGTTCTGTATTTCTGCAATAGTAAAAAGCAGAAAAGGTCTTGTGTTGTATGAGATCTTCAGAATCATAGCGAATGAATTTTACAAAGGCAATGAAAACTGTCGTAGGTCATGAATACTGCCACTGGCTCAGTTAAATGGTATCTGATATAAACTGACTTGGCTGATAGTGAAATCTTGAGCCATTGTTGTTTCAAAATACGTAGCAAGCATATGTTTCGGTGAAAGAAATAATGCTCGACTCCAAAGAAATAGGCATTGTGTTGCATTCATTGATTCGTTTTTTAAAAGGTTTATCGAATGTTCTTTGTAAACTTTCTGCATATCCTAACAAAGGGTTAAAGAAGGTATTTCTATATGAACATGAGTTTTGTGCATTTAGAGACATTAAACAATATGTTTTTAGATTAGTAGAGAGCTCTGTATTGACATAATGTCGGCGTCACTTCGTGTTTATGTGATCATATGAACTTGATGATGGCATTACCTTGAACAATCAAAGAAAATTACCAAATAAAACCTGCTTAATTTCCAGTTTCTTCCTAATAGTCACCCAAAGAATCTATATCATGTGATTAACGTAGTATAACATCACATTACATTGACGACTGGGCTCCCAAGTTAATTCTTGGCATAACGTCATCAATATTGATCTTTGAAAAGTCCGGTTGAAAATTTCCCAAAGTACCAGACTTTTTGGTCCAGAGGTCTTTTAATAAATGAATTAATTTCACAACGCGGATGGCTGCATTAGGAAAGGCAGCTGTGAAAGTCTAAAATGGCCCTCTCGTGCCTCATGCACCAAGGAACAATTCCTTATGTGCCACTGGCACTAAAGATATTAGGTTATGCTTATATTTCTGCTACAAAGAACTGCTTTGCTATGCTATGCTTTACTTTGCTATGTATGTTACGAAACCCGGAAGAGAATAGCAAGCAGTCAGCGAGACGTGAATTAGCAATAGTTTGCTCTGCAGTTGAGAATAGTGACATGAGCTAGTTGAGTATCGCATGCAAATGTCGACAGACTTCTGGCCATTCGCACGGTTTCTTGTCATTGCCAAGCTGAGTTGGGTTAGCTAATCGGGTGTGCTAACACAAGCGGCGATCAATATTTTCATGTATCCTTGGTTATCAGAACGTTCGTTGTGAGATTAGCTTTTGTCGAATCCGCTCATTGTGTTTGTTATTAGATGTCTTCGCTTTCACTTGAGTATTTTTCCTCACGAACACGCCATATTCTGCATCGGTTTGTTTTGTAATTGCCAATTTCAAACGGATTCCATATTTTGTAAAGTAACTTCAGGTGGCGGTTTCTATAAAAATGGGATCCCCTTGTTCTCTGTTTTTAATCAAGAAAGTTTTTGTGCGAGCAATTTCACGAGTGATCTGAATAAATTGATAAAAAAAAGATTCTTGTTTGATTTATCTAGATGCGATGAGACACTAACAACTTGGGACACGAGTTGATCCTCTCTTTTTCACACCAATGCCTGTCGTACGAAAAAATTCTTAGAAAATTATACGTTTTGCAAAGTGGTGAACTCATTGACTAGATTCATTTAAAAGCTGCATTGTGCGCATCAGTTACTCAGTTCTACACTTTTCAAATTAGATATATGTCGATGACGTAATTTCAATGAACACTTTGTAAGTTATTTATTCCGGCCTATCACTTTTTAAATCCTTTTCATTTGTGCAGCTTCAATATTAGTTAAAAGTTATTGCATCCGTTGTGTAACAATCCTGCTGGTATTTCACAATGAGCTATCTAAGAAGCGGGTTACTGCTTTCATCGATATCTAAACTGCCTGCAGGTTGACGCCAAGTGTCGCTATGCGTCGTACGTATCTCGCACCGCTTCAAATACTTTTCCTCTTCAAATTCCAAGTATCTATTAGTTTCTACATTAGCACGAAGTATAAAACGAATTTGGCTTGTCACAAATGCTATGCGCGACTCAATGTCATCATGGCCAGCCGTGCTACAATACCAAAGCGCCGGCTAGCTTTGGACGTCTTGATGACTTGAATACAATTTTGTCTTTTCCAAGCGCAAGCGCGCTGATGCTATTTTTTATTGGCGCCAAAAGATAGTGTGGTTGTTGCTGCTTCTTGAAAATGCCAGAATGAGACGTTTATGGAAGCAATAGTGGGTTGCGACTGAAAAATCGATAAGGAAACTGGCGTGGATGGAATCTGAAATTTGTAATGAAAATGAAATTGAACGCCGTTGTTAAGCCAAACTTGTCATGGATCTGAATTGGTCATTTTTCAAAAATCCAATTATGAAATGTATCATTGCATTTGATTTCCAATTCTTGTTAATACTTTCACGTAATTTCCTGATTTTAGTAAATGGAGCACTTCTTATTTATAGTATTTATCAAAAGAAATTTCCATAATTATCTAGGAATTTTTCATTTCTCCGGCAAAGGATATTTTCATATCACCTGGTGAAGCTTTCTCCTCTATTATCATCACCACCTCTTTTAATTGTAGCTTTCATAGCGAGAGGCTCCATGTCTGCGAAAAAGCTTAATAAATAAATCCTGCAGAATGAACAAAATAGGCCTCGAAAAAAACCCTTTAGAAAAAACACAAAATCTTCTTCTACATGCTTTATCCATTAAATACTATATACACACCTTTGTGTCATACACTGTCTGGTTATGTTCATTACTTTATATCATACGTAGTTTTAGCAAATATTAGCTTTGTACACTCTTGAAGTATCGACATTCTCAAGTGGTTTCCCACTCAGGTGCTTTGAATGCAAATTATCAGCTAAGATTTAAGTTTTTTCTTATTAACTCTGCTTCTCTACACTTATTATCTTCATAAAAACACCAATCAAAACAAATTATGATATTAAAAATCATTTCTTCTTAGCGATATAATTGATAGCTTCAGTACTTTTGGTTTCTATTGCATTTCTGCTATCTTATTAATCCTGCTGAAGTGACTATATTCTTCTAATAACTATGTCACTACTAGACCCTTCTGTCATATAATGACCTGTCCCGTGGATTTACCTGTCATTATCAACTCTTTCAATTTCAAGGAACCCCTTTCCTGAATTAGTCTTCTAGTGTCAATGATTGAATGGTGTGTCTCTTTTTTCTTCCTCGCCAATTTCAGGTTCCAACACATTTATTTTTGTTGTCGTTCTCCTGTCGAGGAAATCAACAGACTTAGAATTTTAATACTTGCTTATGCATTTTGTTTCGTCTGCAGTGACATGCCATGTAGAATTGCCGTTTGAGAGTTAATTTCCTTCTCATGCTATAGCTCACTTTTTGCCTTGTATAAAAGGAAACAGTTATTGCAAAGCACGACAAAATATGCACAAGGTCGCCTTTATTCAGTTTCAGAGTCATCAGAGATTTGAAAGCCTGTTTCTTTTTCTGTTGAGAAAATCTAGAAATATTGCTGGCAGATTAGAGTACTTTGATAAAAGGGTTATGACAGAGGCCATTCAAATTTGAGCTTTATATGTGGCTTTTGTAGGGCAACATATAGTTTGGGAAAATGAGAAAAAAGGACGAGGAAGTACAGTCATTTGGATTATTGGCTGTTGTTTCGTGGCTTGATTAATCCCAATTTAATGCCTACCTTTTTCGTTTGTCTAAAAAGGCTTTGAATCTCTTGCCCAGGCTCTTCTTCCACCATATTTCAATTCCAACCACTATCACGGATATGATTATGCCCGCAGACAGTACCAAGTACACGCCAAGCATTTCTTTTACATCCAAACGAGACTGAGAGACTAGGATTGATAATTATTTGTTTTTAAAAAATTCGATTTTTTCATAATCAATCTTTTAAATAGCAGGGCTTCTTAGGATATATCTCCAGATCATTTGCAGCCTATCAGTATGCACACAAACTACAGTATCGTTAAATCATAATCATGAAGATTTTGCTAGTTGTCAAAATACGAGTTTTTCATCAATGCCATAAAAAATCCACACCCCGACTCCCTTATCTATCGTCACAAGAAATATTTAATAGCAAAGAGGAGTTTAGAATAATTACGACTAGCCCTTGTATGACTCTCTCTTCAGGGCATTCTACAAGAGGGAGAATGGCACTAGAAGGTTGGAGCGAGTTTTTACCTGCATTAGTCTCCTTAGGGCACTGATTTTGGTACTCCCACCACTTCCGCTCAAAGGAGTCTGTGACGCCTTGTTCCTGGAGTCGAAGTATCCCAAGAGACATTGCATGAGTGTATTTGGAGCTAAGCGGCAGTCCAAAGGCAAAGCTCATTGGCTGGAGAACGTTGTTTACTAGAAAAACAAAATGATTCTTTACAAGACAGCTAATCAGAGGATGTAGTAATTGAGTGATATTGGTAATCGAAGGAGGAGAATAGGGGTTGAAGTGTTCGGATGGTGTTTAGATTAGCTATTTTCATCGTTTTCGTTAGCACGCAAGTGTAGAACTGATCTCCAATCTACTTTGTCACAGTAAGCTTGTTTTAGCTGCAAGAGTACTTTCTTTCTGTTTCCCTTTTCTTCGATTAGCCATATTTATTGCAGTTTCTTTTTAATATCTTTGACAATGTCAAAGATATGTGTTGGCACCGATTACTAAGCCCATAATAAATAAATGTGTAAATTTAAATGTTATTTCAAATCATAGTGGAAAAAACTTGGTGACATTTAGTGGCATGGCTTCTTTGATGGCTAAGCACATATCACTTGTCACTAGTTGGCACTTTGACGGTCAAATGCTAGTAGAAAAATGTTTCGTTGCCATTCAAGTTCAGTAGCAACATAATACTAGACTTCAAGTGCACCAAACAGGTCTATCTGCTTTGGTAATTCTTACTTGTAACTAAGTTGCATTTCTTCCTGCCTTTGTGGTAGTTGAGAAAAGGCTCCTCGGCAATGAACGCTTGCTTCTCGCCCTCTCGCACCTTCAGCACCGCGTTTGAATGTGATGTCACGAACGCATTTGTCTTCAGTGCTCGGTCCCAGACGTCTTTGTAAAGGCCACTCGTCGAGCTTTCAATGACCTTTGCAATGGCACTGTCGTTCAGCATTATCATATCGTAATCCTTTGATACAGCCTCGCTTAGGGATGCCACTGGCAACTCACTGTTCTTTAATACCAGAAACGAAGCGAGGTTAGCTGTGTATGTTGCATTCCATATCAGGACACAGAACCAATAGCAACCAGCGAGAATTCGGCCTAAAGAGACAGAGTCCTCTTAAGTTGAAAATTGTGATGTTTTCCTTAAACATGTTACACTGCTTCATCACGTTCAAAAATGTTAGATACATAGGTTGATAGTCTTTGTTAGATACATAGGTTGATAGGTTGATATCAAAGAAAAGTGCAAATGAATCACCACTACCCTTGTAAAATAGATTAGTAATGCAAGTCAAACGAGTACACGAAACGTGTGTATACCTGAAAGGTTTCTAGGCGTATTGTCAGCGCCCTGTGCCAACATGCAGGCGAGACAGAACCACAAGCTATTGAAAAGGCTGAATTCATCTCCATCTTCTCCCTGTGCTTGCTGCGTCTGCCGCCAGCCATAGGGACTGTGCTTGTCCAACACGTAAACAATCAGAGTGACAACGATGCAGCTCGAAATGAGCAGCAACCAGGCAGGGATGGTGAACGGGGACATGAACTGCGTCAAATCCAGCTCCTTTTCCTCCTGCTTCTTCACCAGTAGGCCAACTGAGAAATGCATGAAGGGTTTGGTGAAGCTCAATGATTTTTGGCGGCTGGCGGAGACGACCAAGGGATTCAATGCAACGTCGGCTGTCTAAGGTCGAAGAAGAACGCTTAGGGGTCATGGCAGGAGATCACTCAATCACCACAATCACTCGATCATCACAATCACTCGATCATGATCTAAGTGGTGATCAGAATTATCACACATTATCATTCCGTGAATGAACTGAAAATAAACAGTTGTCATTTTCAACACCTAACAAGCCAATACCGAAAGTTTCGTAAAACTAGGCCAAATAACTGTGTAATTCAAGCAGTATCCTTCCCTTGAAGGTATTTTGTTCAACATTATCTTTATTTTTGAACTTCAGCCCATTCAAATATTTTTGTCGCTAATAGCTGTATCCAACTTTATTACGATTAAGGCTTCATTTCGATTATTTCGTGTATTTTCAGTATTCTCTCCTCATCATAATATTGTTTTCGCCTTTTTGAAACTGAGTTGCTTACCTCGTCAGCCAGCTCTTTGATCAGACTGTTGACGGTGTTTCCTTTTGCTTTGTGAATCGTGAATTTGAAGTTCAGCAAAGTTGATAGTTTTGTCAGCAAGTCAAAGCTGTAGCCCGTGAAGTTGTAGGTAGTATTGTTCCCTTCATTTTTGCTGATGAAGACGAAGGGCTCTTGCTGTTGATAGAAAAACCAGAACGTCTTTATTATTGAGCTGTAGTGACTTTATTAAAGGAATGTACTCCAAAAAAACCATTACTACCATTTCTGTTTTGTAATTGTATACGATTTTTCTATCAATATTTCCTTTGTACTAAAAACGATACGATCAAATCAGCTTATGTAGGGTGTAATTGATGGTCAGCTGTCTGGTCTATGCCCCAATCAATGGTCCAATATTGGATAAAAAATCAAACTCTTGAGCAAATGTTCTAGTAAACTCTCTTGCCAGTTTCTATAGCTATATGTATTGTCTTTAGCAATGGGGCCGTCAATTCCACTGTAGTACAAAGCGTCTCTATACATGCCATCTTGTCGCAAATGTAGCACAGGGTGAAATTAATTGTGGTCATTCATTTTACTTCTTCGTGAGCTTAAAGCAAGAACTTCTGAAGTATGGGATTAGTTGTTCGACTGCAATTAGGCAGATTCTGTGTACCTGAATAGCCACTACTCTCAGCGTTTTGTGGGCTATCTCTGTGGTGGACAGGCGTCTGTTCTGCTTGATGGTACCTGATATTGTTGCTCCACCCGCTGCTGTATAAGTACCAATCTGAAGATAATAATCAACATTTGAAATTATTGGGTACTGGAAATACTTAGTAGTTTAGAAAGAAAACATCGACCTCAAGTTAATTAAGAAAATTTTTTACATGGAACCCAGATAGATATTTTTTTGTATCAGAACTTCCATATCCTAAATATGTGTCATCAGTACCTTTGGCGTTATATCACTTATTTTTCGGGGGATTAAGACATCCTTATATTGGTATATTTCCAAGATCTTAACACATGCTTCATGCGTTACATTTTCAGAAGTATATAAAAAATTTTTTTTCCTGGCTGTCATTAACTCAAAAAGGTGTAGTTTATTGTCTGGTTGAAATAATTCCTTTAAGGTTAATGTAAAATGGACATAAAGTGAACATAAAAAGCCCCTCTTACCTGTTCAAATCTGTCTTTCTGTAACATCAAGACCTCAAGTTCAGTCTGGTTGCGTTCTCCATTTTGGCTTATTGAAACTGACCCTGTGACTCCTTGTATCGTAACCTGCATATTCAAATCGCCTCGTTTTTCTCAATATGAAGAAGCATTTTATTGAGATTCTATGTCAATAGAATGTAAGTGGAAGATGACAATGTGTTATCGTGACAAGTTAGACCTTAAATACATTAATACCTTAAATGGCCATGCCAATAGTACCAATATCTTAGAAAACAGAGGTTGGATATTACTACAAACATTGGAAATCTTCTTAATCTATAAGGTTGGTTATTCGGTTTATTGGAAATCTGCTTGATTGCTTAAAGCTTTTGGAAGACATTGATCTAATTTTAGAAAACCAATTATGTAATAAAGAGTTGCGTAATAACGAACGATTGTTCCTTGAACTAAAATACGAATTCCAATGATTTGAACACGCTCAGCATTAATACTTTTTAGTGTCATGTTTTTCTTCGTGATAAACATTCATTATTGCTGGAACTATCTTAAGGCGTAAGAGATTTTAGTTTCTCGTCTTCATCGGCTGCGAAGCAAATCTACCATAATGAAACACGAAAGGGTGTTTCTTGTCCAAATATATCGGTATAGTACTACGCACACTCTTCATTGCTTGGCGAACCAGTCCAGCGTTGGCCGTGCGATTCGGAAACAGCCCGTTGCTTCCTTTCGTCGCCTGAAGCATCCATTGGTTGTTCGATATCACGTGATGAGAAGCCGCAGCGGCAAGCATAATGGCGTCGTGGAGAAGAGCAGCCGATTCCTAGTACACAAGAATGCAATCAAGCATGGTTAGAAAGTTTAAACATGTTGGTTAGTCAACATGGAGGACTATTCTAAAGAGGAGTTTCGTTAGTTTGATACAATAGAGAAACTTGACCTTTCTTTGCTCTTAAGGCTTACACTCACCACGTTTTGTGAATTATCACATCAGTGTCATTTTCTTATAATTAATTTGATGTATGAACCAATTATTGTTTTACAGAATTCTTTACCCGCGAGCCATGTGCATTCCCTTCTCTAAAATCAACCTTTTTGGAAATCATGATCTCCCAGAGTTTCTTTAATGGAGAACTGACTCATCAAAACTTGTTTTTAATATGTGGTAGAAAATTTTGCTTAGATTTCGAATCTGTTTTAGTCTTCCGAAATTCCCCTTCGTTTTGGTGGTATGAAAGTTTTTATGGAGTAATGAAAACCCAACCGATTGTGTTCGATGAGTTCTGAGTTTTGCCGAAACTTGTCGTTGGCTATTACGTCATGAGTACCATGCTAATCATTGCCGCTCAGAATGAAAAGCCTTCATACCGGCAAATCGTATTCCATGAAGTCTGCTGTCTCGCGTATGCTGGTTAAAAGCTCTTTGTAAACTCTCCCCCTGTCCAGCTTCATTCTAAGCGCGACCACCTTGTCCAGTGGGTTGGCATTGTATCTCGTCGAATTCTGTGAAAAAGAAGCGTTGAACAGTGCTGCTATAGATACTTTCATATTAGCAAGCATGAAGTGCTTCTTGGACAAGATGGCATTGATATTTCTGATAACTGTTAAATGCTGTGTTATTCAAAAGCATAAAAAGAGCAATATATTAACTTATTTCCCAGTTAATGAGAAGTCAGTTTTCAAGGGTTTTACATGAATCATAAGCTGTAAAGATTCAATTTACCAAAATAACCCAAACAATTTTCTGTTTTTGTTTCTGTTTTCAAATGTGAAATGCACAAACCGCTTGCAGGCTTTTTCAATTAAACATAATATGCAAAGCTTATGGATTTTGAAAGAGAATGCTATAACCATCTTGGGGTGACATTTTAAAGTCCTTTTTGTTTCCCATACTCAAGACAAAGAATGAAAGCAATCGGTTTGATAGTATTCATTTAGAAATCTTTCAGCATAGAATTTGCAGCTTTTGTATACTCTTCGTGGACTAACGAAGAATGATGATGGATATAACTTTGCTACAATCTTGGTAAAGAGGGAGATGATTGAAAGTGGAAATGTATAAAGCTTTAAATTGAATAGTTGTACAAACCACAAGAGGAAGGACCCAAAGCATGCTTTCTGAAGACGTTGCACAGGAGCAGTAGAGGTTGACCTAAGAGAGGAATCGATTCGTTCACTGGTGCAGAATATTTGTAGGTGCAATTCCTGCCCCTAGTCTTTGCAAAATCGCAGCATTTCTTCCTGATTGTTATTTGTTCATTAATTTGGCAACAGCGGGTAGCACCCTACCTCCGCTTTAAAACAATGTTGGTAGATGCAAATTCCTGTGATTGTGAGGAAGTAGAATGGGCGTAGTTCCATTTCATTTTTCACCAGGAAAACAATGCTTTTAGGGGAAAGTAGGGGGAGGAACTAAACAGAAAGCTATTATATTTGACACGAACATGACTCTCACGCCTGTGCTTTAATACCTTTATGCCACCGCTTCTCTTCTTTTTCGCAAGCTGCCCATTTTTCAAGCTTATCATAATTCAGTTCCTTTCTTTGTATCTTTTTGTGTGGCCCCGCTTTTTGGCCATTGCTACCCGAAACCCTGTATGCTTTAGTAATGTTTCGCCTTTATTGCCCCCCCCCCTCAATTGCATCTAAATTTATACTTCAAAGGACCGTTTTATTATGCAAAAAGCGTTTCTTTTGCAAGCTTAATCTTGTCGAGCCTTCAAAGAAAACAACACTGTTGATCTTTACATAAATCTTACATAAGTCATGTCTTTCATTGAATAACTTTTCCATCTTCGCGATTCAAATTGTTTTCATTAAAAAGTCTAAAACAACATGACCTCGTCTTTACAATGCATCTTTGCTTAAGTTTCAACATTTTCTCAATTTTTCTTTATTCTTTTGTTTTCTGACAATGTAATACATCATCATTTTGTTTGTTACTTTTTCAAAAACATCTGTAGGCCTGCATTGTCATATTCATAAATACGTCAATTTTTACATTTTTCCATCAGCTTGACTCATGTTCCTTTATAGTGCACCTGTCACGTTCTTTTATGAGCTTTGCTTTCCCATTGAAATTGTTGTGTAATAAACATGTCAGAATACCGATCTTTGTCCTGTGTGACAGTTTATTAATTCATTCAAGTAACTTGATGAGGTCGGATAACTTTAAATATCACTGGATCTTCAAAAGTCTTTTCTTTTAAGTTGGCATATTGAAAGCTTTGTTCAATGCTTTTAAAATGCCTGTAGCATGCTTCTATAGCTATCAACGAAAAGGCAGTCCGGTATCAAGGCGTATCTTTGGGAAGATCTCCTTCGGATTATCAGCCACAACATCGAAATTCCTTCTTCTACTGATATTCACTGAAAGCAAAGGCGGGTTCACAATGTGCTAGCTTTGTAGGTATGGTCAACAGTTGCCAAAAGACACTGCTTTTATGTGTTGATAAGAATTCCTTAACTGCTAAAGAGTAAATGATATATACGTACGATATCCATAATCAACTCCATGCTACCGAAATCGACAAAAAGGATAACGGTCTTTATCTTGAATCCCCAAATACTGCGGAGGTCTTGTAACGAGTGTGACGTCAGTTGAGAATCTCTGCCGAAGTTCAGGTAGATCAGCTGGTACTTGTGCAGAACCGCTTTTGATAATTCCAGAAAATTGCTTACTTGCTTTGACCTTAAGACTAGGAAAAATCAAAGAAGCTAATTGAAATCTTAATATTTGCTGCTTTTCTGCATATAAAAGTTGTATGCTAAATAGATTGTTTACGGCATAATTGCAAGCAAGGGCAAAGAACGCAGGTGCAAATCGATGCTAATTTGATCCTTGATAAAAAGTGAAAAAATTCTTCAGAGCCAAGCTACCTGATAGTTGCGAAGTGCTAAGTGTATTTATACGAACACAAAACATCGGCAGCATTGATGTTTGGGAAGAACTCTGCTGCTGTAAAAAGGCGATAAGGCTGAGATTAATGAAATCACTTCACCTACCATCGTATACAATAACCGCTTCGGTCACGTTGATGCCAGACAGCACCCCCACCACGGCCTTGTTTATTGTTTCCAGGTTTTGGTAAAGAGAAAAGGAATGGTCGCACATCGAGTAGTCCTCAACCTGGGACAGTCTATCGCAGTCAAAACGATCCAATGCTGTTGTTGTTGAATTAAGAATATCTGCTGCGATTTCAGAGGGCACCTGCGGAGGCATTCCTTCAAACAGTGCGATAGTATCTCTCTCCATGAGTCTGATAACTAGAAATGATGATGAGAAAAATTAAAATTGGCCCCTAATCAGCAAAAATTTTGGAAGCAGAGTATATTGTGGGTATGATGATGAGGGGATGAACTCGTACGTTTAAGAGGTGAATTGTCAGCTGGTAATGAGTGGCTTTTTTAGCTTCGCCTGGTTAATTTTTTGGTTTTTACAAATTGCAGCCCCTTGACATCTGTGCCAAAACGCGTCAAGTATCAAGCTGTTCTCTTGTTGTTTTCTTTTAATCAGATAAAACTAGTGTCCCAAAGCTGACTGGTTTTTTCCTTTGAACAAGGTAAAAGATTCTAGCAATGCTTCTCCCTTCCATAGTGGACCTTGACCCCGATCCTACCACCCTTTCTTCGTGAAAAAAGAATAGATCTGTTACAACATCCTCTAAACAAAAGACGATGAAGACATTCAAAGAAAGCTTATTATCTGTAGACCAGGATCAAATATTAGCATTTTTTGCTTTAGAAGATCCCAACGAAAATGAAAGCTGAGCATTTATTGACTGGCATCGTTTCCCTGTTTGAAAAGTTATATTTATCTGTAAAATAGTCCTCTGTGCATCAGCAAGACCGAGGAAATTTCCTTTGTAAGCTGAAATTCTTTCCTTTCAATAGTGTTGGACATGTTTATAGTTTCTTAGCAAACTTGTTGATCAATAGAAGAATTTTTAGTGCATTCCAAATTCTAATTCCTTCAAATTCGTTTTGATTCCGCTTTCAAATCAACTTTTGTTGTTTTAACCAGTCACTTCAATTTAGGATTAATTATTAATGCAGTTTTTGCTGCATTAATAATTATTGTCTAATGCTCAAAATCGAAAGACAAAGTTAATTCGTTGCGGTGAAGTTTTGCTGTCAGTATGAGCCGAACGGCACTTAAGAGATTGATAGCGCATCACTTCTAAGGAAAGCATGATGCATCGAAGGCAAACTAAGCCATAGAAATGAATTAAGACCGGCTAGGCATCATAAGAGGAAAGTATCGCGTAAAGTGCTCTATATGAATTGTGTTGTAATTGAATTAACAATATGGAGTTGGGGTAGGTATGTGATGGGGTCTCCTGACAAAAAAATACCCTCAATAAGGATCAGCAACATGTTTATCAAAGGTGCTGAACCATTATGTCCCTCCCTCTCCCCCTCTCCTAAATCACTCCGGCGTAGACGGTATTAGCGTAGAATACTCAACTGTTTGCCAAGGCTTCGTTGGTAGAAAGGGTAACATTAGTGGCCTCTAGGGTTGTGTTTGGCAAGATTTTATCATCTTTGTTTATTTTGTCAATCGTATACCTGACCACTGACAAGTGAAGAGAATCATAAGGCTCTGTTATGATTCCTACGATGAAGAGAAAAGAGAGATAGTGACATTGTCTAGTGTAATAAAAAGCACTCCAACACGTACTGGGGTAAAATGATCATTTGCACTTTAATGATAAGTTCCAAACTTACCTTTTTGAGTTCTCGTTCGTGTATGAATCTGTGCAAGAAAAGCTGAAGTTGATAACTCACAAATTCAAAATTGTGATTAAGAAATTCGATTTAAACAAACAAAACTGCCTGTTTCCACCTCCCACTATATGTTACCTCTGAGTCTACTGATTTTAAGATAAAAAGCAACGTCATAGTATATTTTATCATAACAGCTTGCCTTATATGCAATAGCTAGTTCTAATTTTATTTCCACTCTTTTTCCTGGTTGGACATCTGACCGTAGGGATAACCAAAAACGTAGCTTGGAAAGCAGAGACCTGATATGAAATGTAATACCTCACACTGTTTCTGTTTTGAAATGTAATTTGAATATGTTTTTGCCATCTTATTCGTGCCTAATTCCAATGTAATCTTTCCACATGCACACATATGAGGTGACGATATAGATTCGATTCTTGTCAAACCAATAGTTGTCACACTCTGGCGAATCTATGCACAAATAGCCAAGTACTGTAATTAAAAACTGATCTCAGATATTGTATTGTATTTGTTATCCATCGAGTCGTGGCTTTTTAAATGTTAGTTGACGAATTAGAGGCATTGACAAACGGATTTTAGCCACACTTTATGTAAGGCTTCGGATAAACAAGTAGCCTTGAGGGAGTTTATCCAGGGGCGAGATAGGATTTTGTCGTGGGCGGGTGAAATGCTTGGAGAATCAGCAAAGAGGATGAACAATCCAAAAAGTCTTGACACAATCGACGCAACAATAACCAAATTACTATTTCTGAGCTCTTCAGCTCAAGGGCACGAGAGAAACGATCCTACTTTCGACCTAAACTCTATGCATAAAGCTCAACCATAAGTTGATGAATAGCTTCTAAAATTTCAATGTAAATGTATAGGTTGCTACCTTTTGCTCCATCCCTTGCATAGAACTAGTTTTGTTTGAAGACATAAGGCTCATCATAACATGATTATCTAAACTAATTTGTGTAAACGGGTTATAGTCTTGGAATTTCCCGGAAAACTAGACTTAATAACAATAATAGTTGATTTCCCACCACAGGCTTTGGAACACAATGCTTACCTTTATACCTGCTTAATTCAGAAATAGGATATGTTTCGAAATTATTAACTTCAGCTGTGTTGATTGATAATTTTTCCCTTTACTTCATGATAAACAATATCAAGATTTGGATTTTCCTCAAAATTTGTTTCAATCATCTTCATCTACTAGTAGTAGTCAGCGGTTTAATGGCTGTAGTACATAAGAGAGTTCTTATGAAAGCATCCTGCCTTCCTTATAACATTTAACTTCCTTTATCTTACATTTTTGTTTGATATTTCATCCGTGTTCCTGTTCCTATCAAGAGATCCGACATCAAACTGTCTACAGATTCCACCAAAGACACTCTCTGCACATAATAGCTGTATCCTTAATAAATTGCTCACGACATGATTGTCAGCAAAGACGAAGGACGCAGGTACAAATCGAAGCTTATTAGATTTCTTTGTGAAAAATGGAAAAGTTCCCGGCTATAGACGTGACCATTTTTGCATCTAAATGGGAGACAAATGATTTCTTGAACTTACAATAATTAATGGGTTATTTCTGATTCGATCTACCCTATAATTTGATCAATCGACATCCCCTACCCATTTTCAGACGATATTATCAATGCAGACTCTTCTACCCCTATAGGAACGCCACGAATCTACTGATTCCTGATACCTGTCAATTTGTAATTGATCAGTTATCAAGCATCTTAAATACTTGATGAATGCGCCTTAATAGAGTCTTTCTCACTTCTCCTGCAATTCATAATGTCTCTGATATCTCACAGTTAAGTCGTTATCGAAATTTCTGGGCTTAAATACTTCCTCATAAGTTATTTAAATAGACGCTACCCTTAACTTTCTCTAAACTGCTGGATTGATCTTAAAACAAATTGAGCCTTGTGAGAGGGTACAAGTTGTTAAAATATACATAGAGCACTTTTACATTGGCAACTCTTTTTGATGAAATCTATTCCTGGCGCCTTAAGGTATTGAGTAAAGAGCATGAGACCAAAACGTGATCTCTGTGGAACACCACGCATAGTCATTTGCGTATTGGTTAATCAGCATTCGGGCTTTTGTTGTTGTCCAATTCATTTAAAAGTAACCAACTAGCCACTTTTCGATACACTTTGACGTCATACTTCCATTCAGTTCAAGGAGCTAGCAGATTTAAACTTTCAAGCATGCACTTAGAAGTTAAAGCAGATAGTAATAGGTTGAATTGCAGGTACAAATACGTCAAATGTGCTTTATTGTTGATATCTTGTTTTGTTTTGAGATGTAAAATGATAATTCATGATATCGCGTGACAAAAATGCGAACTCTTTATTTGCTTAGTTGCACTGCGATGCATGACCTGTTTTGAAAGCATTTGCAATGACGCTATTTTTCTTTAATCTTCCTCTATTCAATCGTTATTTGTAAAGTAGCATTTTGGAAAGAAGTTAATTTTTAAAGATGGGTATTTGGATTAACTCTCAAAATACAGTTAAACAGAAAGTAATATTTTCAATCACTGTGTTTGTATCGTGTTTGTCAGCTGAAATTTGATGATTGTAAGCAAGAGACCTTGATGTTTGCATGACACTTCATGTCAATGGATTTGAGAGTTGCTCTGAAACGTACAGGGTGCATTCTGCATACCATCGTAAATTTCTCTAATCAAAGTGATATCCGAAGGAAGCACTTACCGAGTGACGTTGTGCCAGGAATGACAGCCTCTGATGTTGCGATAAATAAAAGGAGTACAAAATGCAGGAGCGGCTTGCTACTGGGTGCCATCTGTATATTGATCATCGTTTTGCTTTCCTGTTGATTAAATCAATAAACAGTTGCATATGATACTGAATCTTGCAACACTAGTGCTTAAGGTGATCCTAAATTGAATTGAACTCAAGTAAGGCTATAAATTGCACTTCAGAACGCGCCTTTATAAGCATCTTCACACACGAATGATCTACAAAGGCCAGTAATGTTTAAGAAGCATTTCATATATTTCGAAACTAGACATATTGTGAAAAATGGCCTAAGAACCACTCTGGATATAGTAGGGAGCTCGCTATCCTATTTCCTAGTCATCCTACCTTTTGTAACAGATAACCGTCAATATTAATAGCAGGCCAACGGCTGTCTCTTGTACAAGAAGACTATCGCACCTTCTTCTGGCCCCCTGGTAGGAGGATAACCATAATCTTTGGTCAAACTTCAAGATATAGAACTGCCCCAATTTCTACCTTAACTGTTCAAGGTTGACCTACGGGGTTAATCTAATTGACGTGCATAACCCAAGTAGATTTAGAATAATGCTTATATTTTTCGGTTTTACACCTATCAAAATAGCAGCACTAACCTCCTCCCGCAAAACAAATGCCTATGATATCCTACTATAAAACCCAACATAGTTTGAAGATTGACAATTAAGTATCTAGTGTGAGTATCCAAAAATACTTTTCGTTTCCCAAAGCTTTGCAAGCATTTTTGCTCATCAGCTACGCCTGCTTTAGAGAACTCAACAATGAATTGGTTTATCATATCTCCGTGTTTCATAGGAAAATCTTTCTTCATTGAAAAGCTCATCATTTTGCTTCTAACCATGAGTCGACTTATCGATACAGTACATTTAAATGCCCCGAAAAGCGTTGGCATAGCATCATATTAGTAATATGAATGCGCTCTTGCAATCAAACCAAAGGCTTCTCGGGATGACCCGGGGAACTATCATTCCGCAACAGCAAATATGAAATCTAGAGATGATTTCTAAGGTTTTTAGTAACGCAAATTGAATAACAGGTACAGTAATTAAACATTAATCTTAGCAAAGCCACATTTCAATCAAGGCCACAATGAATTAAGAAGAAGTATATTAAGCAACTCTTTCAATCTGTGTCTGTAATTAGTATTTCAATTTCCATGTGTGTTGTATAGAAAAACATTTCAATGCAGTATTGAGTTCTTATATTGTTATTGTCACTAGAAGGTATTTTGCAGGGCGGTTCAAACACACACACACACACACACATACACACACACCTAAATTGCTAGCTGATATTTCTGTAACGATAACTTAGTTTTCTTGGATCTTCGATAATATATTTTGGCAATGGGCATAAACAATACTTTTTGGCCTAAATGCACCTGTGACGTCTAACTCTGATATGAGCTTCAAGCAATACCAGGTGAATATGTCATGAAAAGCAGGAGAATCTTTTTCCTAGACTTACGAAGAAAGTTTCCACATTCATACTTTTTCAAGTGGCATTACCCTTTTTACCATATGATGTCAATTATGAAGATATAATCAAATGAAAAGCTCTGAGAAACCCCACTAGAAAATAATTCTCAACTGCCAATAATACACCATCCTTCAATTGTCTAATCAACATGATTGATTTCGCTTTTTAAGAGATCATGCCCAATCGGGGCAGTAGTAGCAATCATCATGATTCGTGATTTGCAATCACTCTTAACGGTTGTAAGACACTTTACTCAATCACCTCTCGTTTGCCAATGCTTTGATTTCTCGTGACATTTCTCATACGTCATAGCTCTCTGCTCTATTATACCCTTTTAGGTGATAAGTTCTATGCGATAAAGCGATCAGTAATCGCTCTTTGCAACATAGATTTCTGTTGTTGCCAAAGGTGTACATAGAGTCTTTGTAACTAGGACTAGGTCTAAGACGGTTTGCAAGATGACAAAACAATTTTATTAGTGGCACTGTACTAGCTCAAATTTCCGTATGAAAGCCCCTCAAGTGATGTATTCTTACATGTGTACCTTAGAACTTAGAATGAGAACTTTACCCGGAAGGTCAATCGTATCCAATTGAATGCCAGCCGACAATACCCATTACCATCAATACCGGTTACTGCAATCGAAAACTGCAGTCGGCTGAATGTGTTTTCAATCAGTTTATTTGCTTTCAAAGCAAACACGAAGCTCGAGTGGCAGGTTTTAAAGATTAAACCAAGACGCTAAACAGATCTTTGTTACACTACGAGTGTGCCATTGTTTTTGCCCGGCCTTTTGAATGCACTTGGTCCATCGATAAGCTTTGTGTTCTGCATTTGATACCAAGCGCCAGGTTCATATTTCATTTGTTGATTCTTAAAGTTCAACAAGAGTTACTCCATCACTTAACTGGCGATGAAACAAAGTTGTAATAGCTACACTTGGTTTTTTTGTAACATTCTTTAATTCTAAATTCACAAAAAATTTCATTGCAAAGTTTTGATGATAGGTGATTGTGTTGAAGAATGAATATAGATTTCATTACTTGCAGGAAATTGAAATTTCTCAAGTGCCTTTAGTCAAATGATTTTAATTTGTTTCGAACAAACTGCTCTCAATAATCCCACAAAACCGTGTAACCAAAGCTTGTTTCGCCCAAACGATTTCGATAGCCAATCTATTTTTCCGTCATCAACGAGAAAGCGGGTATGCATAAACCCATCACAAGTGAGAAATTATTTGCATTTCAACTTTATCTTTCGCCTGGTGTTATCAACAGCAAACTAAGACTGCTTATTATTTCAAATATCGTTGTCCCCACGCCTAGATATTACTTTTCTAAGTTACATTAATCTTTAGTGTTCACGAGAAGTAGTTTATCATATACAAATCACTCTACCTCAAGTTATGATGTTGCAAATCTCTCAATGCCTCAGCCTCTAGCGCTGACCATGCTCGCTGCAATAATGTCGAACTTCATAGTCAGTGCAACTAAATCTACAGCGTCGCCAAAAGAAGTTTAGACTTCGGATAAAGCTGCTTGAAATCTGAGCTTTCGTAAGTAATCACCAATCTCTACGTCGGCTTCACTCAAACGCAGTTCTGTCTCAATGACTTGAATAATTAATCATACCCGTATCTTATTGTATTGCATCAATGTAGGAATTTGTTTTGGTGTCTCAGTAGTCGCTACGAGACTCGTCTCTCTTATTCAACTGTACTTTCAGTCAGTTGTTCGGTGATAAAGGAAGTTGCCGTGGCTTGGGAAGGCGAGGTTTTCTCAGGTGGCGGGAGATTATGGGGGACGGGGGAGATTATTTGTTCGCGTTATTCATAGCTGATGAAAGCGATATATAATTGTGGCAAATACCATATTTTGCTAAATGTTTGATGTGCATAGTCCCTTTGAGAAGAATGCCTCTGAAGTTCTCTATGGCTGCATTAATCGGGACTCCCATTTACGATGCTATGCAAACTCGGTGCTTTTAATTTTTTTTTAATCTGCTGAATTTCTCTTAATTGTTATTACTTTTCCCCCTGATAGGCTAAAGGAATAGGAGCGGCGATGTCTTGTTCTTTAGGCGACTAAGTACTAGATCGTATCAACCATGAATCTGGAGTTTAATGCCTATCTAAAATCTTATATTCTTAGAAGTAAATTTTCAGTCATCCGTTGGTTGTTTAAAATGCCGCATACTTGATATATCTTCAATTACCCAGCATACGATTAACAAACAATCACCAATAACAATTTTGATCTTCTCACTTTTGAATGGCGGGAAATTTCAGCTATCCAACTAGAAAGCTGCATGCAGTTGTTCGGGTTTCGCAAGCAATTTTTTCTCTTAGCTAAAGACTTGACGACGTAGTTTAGTTATTTCTTGATGATGTTTTAGCGGCCATGACCTAGATTGCGCATACTCAAGGCTCACTTTGTCTGAAACATCTCAGGGTATGCAAACGTAGGAGCCTTTGAGAAACTTTGAGAAGGAGCTTTGTTTTAACCAATCAGATTCCATTCAGCTTCTCACGTGGTTTTCGACCTGCAGCTCTCTGACAGAATGCTTTGAGCATGTATCCTTGAGATATTAAATAATGTCAAAATAGCCACCGGCAGGCTTAATGAAAAAGATAATAAACACTTGTGATTATTGTTTCTTCGCATACATCAGATTCATAGCTATTTAGATACAGCAACTTTTCAGTACGGCTTTGAATATTTTATTTGGCTAACCAAATTCAAACGGAATATAAATATTTCAAAGCTTTTAAGCCCATAGGCCTTTGGGACCAGCAGTTTAATGAAAAGCAAGTGGCATTTCATTCTTCCAAAAGTCAGGTAACTGACATTATACGAATCTGAACTGTTTAGGCCACAATCTCCAATCAGAATAACCAAGAAGACGATGAAAACAAATGACCACACAAGGACATTTCTTGTTAACTGGTTTTCTTTTTTCGATTCTATAATCTCTTATAAATAAGTTTAAAATTACAAAGTATTAAGGATTGTCAAAATTTGTGGCTACCTTCTAGCTATGAGAATGGGTATTAGTGAAATGTGGAAAATAGAACTTTATGGAAAACTGCACTTCGTGCCAAAGTTTTTTATTAATGTGCACTGGTTTTAATTGGTTTATTTGCAAGTTCCACAGAACTTTGAATATGAATTTGAGGCAGTAAATTTGTCCAAGTTTTACTTTGAGTTGTTAATAATTATAGGTAAGTTTCCCATGTTTCAGGTTTTCCGTTTGCCACAATTTTACCTAAAAGTTGAGAGAATATGTGTTAATAAACTTAAATATATGACTGATTCAAACATTTGATGCTAAAAATCGTTTTTACCAGCAACTTCATTACATCTAACTGTTTTATTTTCTTATTTCCTAATTTCTTACTGTTCAATGATTGCTGTAAAAGTTTGAGAGATTTTCAAATCACATTGCAAGCTGCCATTTGTTAGTAGAAAAAATGAAGTTAACAAATGATGATAAACCAGTTAATTTAAACAAAAGCTACAAGCTGTGACTACTTCCCTCAAAGATTCGTCTAACAGACAAAAAGAATTTTAATCCAACCAAAGACATCCTGTAGTTTCTGGTAAAGCACATATTAAGGGAAATGTTTGATGTTTATTGCATGGCAATGAAGCACATCTTGACAAGATTTTTGCCTTTTAATTTTCGCCGTGATGGATCCTTCTTGAAAGTAGCATAGAACTAAGCGTTGTATTTTATTCAAAGATCATCAATGCATCAAACGTAGTAGAATAGCATAGCAATAAAACACAAGGCAGATTCGATGTTTAGGGGCTTTATTCTTCGAAACATTGAGGCTTCCTTTAACAGTGCTCCCACCTTTTAGAGATTGATGACTTTATTTTCTCTTAAGCCGAAGGCAAGAAATGCATTTGTTGTTTTTACTCTTAATCTTCCTTGTTAGCTTGTCTCAAGTTCATTATTGGCACGAGGCTGAATTCTTTTTAGAACGTAGATCACATGTTGCAGCTACCACGTCTTGGACGCGAAACCCTATTCTTTTGATTCTTATGAATTGAATCATTCAAGTGAATCATCTTATGATTCAAGTGAATTGTATCTTCTCCATACCTTTCATGGAAATTCTCCATCATTCCAATCTTTTATTGATTTTGAGTTGCTTTTGACTGTACAAAAAGGTTATATTTTGAAAATTGTTCAAGAAAAACGCATATAAAATCTTATCAATTACCTTGACTGCAGGCTAAATCATCGTATATCGGTGGTTTTTTCCCTGGTGACAAGAAAAGGATTATCAAGGACATACTTAACTTAAGTTCGAGCTGCAAACATTTTATTGAATGAATGACAAATGATTGTTGATAATCCACCATTGCTTACTTCTATTTTCCCCTGCCTTCTTTAGTGATTTCTTCTTCCACCATTTCTCCAGAAACAAGAACAGAAATGACAACACTATCCCGATCAATAAACAAGCATAAACACCAACCAGTTGCCTGGGTTCAATTCTCCCGCTTGGTGTTCCTAAAGCAAGCATCAAAATGTCATTTAGCTGCAGTTGAAATCTTAAAGAGACACTAAGGTTATTGGTTACATTATTCCTACTCCAGATTGATGTAATTTGATGTTCAGTGTTACCAAGGCAAATATCAAAATGTCATTAAGCTGCAGTTGAAATCTTTAAAAGACCCTAAGGTTATTGGTTACATTATTCCTACTCCAGATTGATGTAATTTGATGTTCAGTGTTACCAAGGCAAATATCAAAATGTCATAAAGCTGCAGTTGAAATCTTTAAGAGACCCTAAGGTTATTAGCTACATTATTCCTACTCCAGATTGTTGTAACCTGATCACCAACGCTAAAGAGTGATCACATATAGAGATTAATTTCTAAGAGATGCCAGACTCATAGAGATCAATTTATCGTCTTGAAAGATTGCTCTGAAGCTGTCATCACTGTGGCATCCATCATTGACTGGGGATAGCGGTTTCAAAAGTACGTTCCCTCTTTTTAGTAAGTTAGGAATTTTCATCGATAGCATAAAGCACAAGAAGATGCTCCAAACACTTGACTTTCTTTCAGAACAAATCCTTTTTTCAATTTCTTTGCTATTTAGTCGTCTAATTCTATTCTTGATCTCATGTTCACGATTTATCTTGATCTACATTACACGTTTTGAAATGTTTTCCTAAAATAAAGAATATCTTTACATTTAATTTTTAAATGTCTGCTGGTTTCTTGTTTCTTTGACCTTAAGTATGTTTGCCAGTCATTAGTATTCTAATCATTCTGAAGCAGTCCATCTTCAAATGTTTGCAAAAATGACATGTAAGACAATCAGCTATTTTCACCCACCCGCTTCATCCTGGCTGCATTTGCTTAGGCCTTTCCAGTAGTAATCAATTCTGTTCTTGAGAAAGAGAGATTCCTGAAGGATTGCGATGCCTATAGAAATCTTCTTTGACAACGGCGATCCTTTGCGCACTGGAAAACCGTAGCCTCCTGATGGGAGTACCCCTTTCACTACAACATAAATAACAAATGTTATTAAATAGCAAAATACAACAAATCTGTTTACTATGTACACTATCCATGGAAGATGCTTAGAAGCAACTTTAATGTCAACGTTTAGAGGTTGAAATTTGATCAGTGAAAGTGCAACTGTCAGACAGTATAAAATATGACCCTATATTATGACACAGAGAAAGAGTAAGAAATTTTTAAAGGTGAACACATTACCAGTATATACTGGAGGAAAGCAACCTTTTATGATTTTTACGTCATCAAGCTACTTATTGTCGACTGCCTAATTTTTGGTTGTTTGACGTCATCTGCAGTTGTACAAGTTTCTGCTACAGACCAATTTACTAGGAATTTTTCCCATGAGTTTTCATGTATCTAAAACCGAGGAAGGTAGACATCTTACCAATTTCAATGTCGCACTGCCCTTGGTTTATGGCCCATTCTATGTAGGGTGCCTCAGAAAGCATCACTGCATCAGGATTCTTCTGCATAACTTTCATGCCTTCAGATCGGTTGAGGTACATATTTTCTTGCTTTATTTTCTGTGCAATAATTTGGTATACTTTGTAATCTGAATTTTTCAAAAACTGATCTGTTGCAATATGCTCTTTCACGATGAATGTGGCCCCAGCCTTCAGCAACGATTCTAAATCTCCGGCGCTCGATTTCGCTTTTGTTGAGGTGAAAAATGCCGCCATGTTGGCTATATACGTTGACGTCACGATAAGGATAGCGAACCATAGTACAAATGCGAAGACTCTTCCTGCGATAGAGAGTCAAAGGCTAGAAAAGGTTCTCAGCTAATTAAACATATTTAATCCACTGGCTCTAAAAGTTTTACGATTTCAACTGTTTTCCATTAATAAGCCTTTATTCTCTTAATAAAATTTCCATTCTAATGTATCGAATCACACCATAACCATATGCATTGAAAGATGTACGTCTGTTTGCACAAAAATATCATAATGGTGCTGATGTTTCTCGTGTTTTGCGATGTTCCTTCTCGAACGGAACTGTGTGTTTTGCTATAATTGATACTTATTATAATGACTATCCGCCAATTGAGTATTTTATCTTTGAGGATAGAATGAAATTTATCAGGCATGTTGAATTCGTTAGAGCACACGTGAAGTAATCATCAAACCTGATAGTGATCTGGGGGTGTTGTCTCCCCCCTGTAGAAGCCACGAAGCGACACAAAACCAAACACTGTTTGCCGCGTTGAAGGCACTTCCATCTATCCCTTCCACCCTCTCAGCCAACTGCCGCCACCCAAAAGGGCTTTTGTAGTCGATGGCAAATATGATGACACTACTCGATACAATGACGAAAAGGGTTAGTATCCACACATTAGTGGTAAATGGCTTCAGGAACTGCAGATAATCCATTTCTGCCTTGTATTTTCGCTGTCTGAGATACGTATTTTGCAGTTCCATGTACGGCATTGTGAATTCCACTGCCTCTTCTCGTAACGACGTTATTGTTAATGATGCAGCCGCTAGGTCAGCTTTCTGTAAAGCAATTTGCAGTGTGATTTGCAGTTCGCACGAGACTCTGGCTTGCACTTCAAGGAAGAACAGGGAACAGAAACAATGGCCTCATTATTCAATGATACTGTGAAGATTTCACCATTGATCACCGAGTCATTAGCTACCCAACGCTACTTGATACATTGAAAACAGGGCCTCCGAAGGGACCAAAACAGTGGGTTGGTAAGAGGGGTAAACGTCAATACGATAGGAACACAAAGAAAGAAACTAAAATTGTGCAATTTGCAAAAAGTATGGCGCTATGGTCCTACAAAAGATTAGTGGTCAGTTTTCAGTAAATGTGGACATCAACAATTTGTTGATTTTACATAAAATGTGCATTTGGAAAGAGTTTGCAAAGACCGTTTGCATGCATCAGTGATCTTAGAAACTAGACCTTTGAAAATTCTACATATTTGCTTGCCTTGTCAAGGACATCCCCAATCATTCCTGTCCATTTGCTTCCGTTCTTTCTTCCATATTCATTATCAGCCACCAAATATATTGAGTAAGTGAAGTTCAGTGTTTTCGCCAACTCCTCCAATATGTCGATGCAAAGACCGCTGTAGCTAACTGTACCGTTCGAAAGCTTGGTCGCAAATGTGAATGGCTCTGTCTAAAAGGGATCCTTATTAATGAGTAACCTACGATTGACAGTAACTAGATTAGACGTCGATGATTTTATTTGAATTCGGAGGTAGCAGAGATTATCTGAATTCGGAGGTAGCAGACATTTGATCTCCAGTGCCTTAGGAGCAGCAAATCAGAAAGGTAGAAGACCACGAATGTGAAGAGAGAGGTGATGGACCAAGAGAAGAAGGTATTTTTTGGACTTTTATCATTACTTGTTTGATCGTAGCTTCCAGAAATTTTGAAGAATGTTTGTGGAATCTGTTTTGCTGAATTTCTGGTATTTTAAACGAAATTAAACGTCAAAAGTTTTAGTAACGACGAGAAAGCTTTCAATTGTGAATGAACAAGGCAGACGTACCTCAATGGTAACCACATTTATATGGCCGTTGATATAGAAGTTTTCATTATCTTCCTTGATGTTTATACTTGGATCTTTGACCAGATTCACATCTAAGTTTCCAGTAATTGTACCAATCTAAGTAAAATTTTGAATGCTATAAAGTTTTACAGATTGTTATTAAGATCTGCTAAATTGCAGTGTCCAAAAATAACTCGCAACCTTATTTTCAATATTAAATCACTCAGGTTAAATAACTGAATAACTGAATAGCATCTTTTTTATTAGACCAACCAAATTGCATCATTTTTCATGTCATGAGCCAAGAAAATGCATTATATAGAGCTCAAAGAGGTTCCTTATATGTCGTGACTGGGATGAAATAATGATATCCAAGGGAAAAATAAGTTTCCTTTCATATTTTAACTATTAATTCTTATAATGTTTCCTACCTTGACTAATTTGTCTCCCTGAACATTTACCACGTTAAGGGGCAGGTTCCAGCGTGTTCCGTTTTCACTGATCTCTATGTTTCCACTTGCGCCATTAAATTTTACCTAATGCCAGAATGAAACGTTTCAGTTGATGATAAAAAGCAGGATTTGTATGATTTAAATTGCTGTTCAATCTTTTTTACCATTAGTTGTGTTGGTAGCTTGGAAAATCTTATTCTAATTTCAAATCATGTCCCATCTTTGGAAGGGAGTTGTTTTTTCAGGGAGTATTCAAGCTACTAGCTCTCATGCAGACCTGAATTTGTGAATGATAAACTAAAATAAACACATTAGACTTGTTAAAGGACATGAAGACCAATATTCATGTCATACCTTTCTAGCCTCTGCAGTAAAATTTGCTGTATTTAAAACTCTTGCAGAGTGAGTATCAACCGGTCCATCGCTGCTGAGAGGTAACCAACGATTTGAAGTGGTCAATGCACTTGTGATGTTTGCAACAAGGCTCAACGTATCGCACAAAAGAGCATCTTTCAACTAAAACGATCAAAGAAACGATGAAAATCCATTCGGGCCTTGAGATAAGCTTCTTCTCTTTCTTTGACTTTTTCAAGTAGATAAGCACCTCATTTGAACATATCCAAATGCTTTCCAAAGGTTGCTGTAAATTGTGTATAATGAGAATTGTTTTGTCCCAAGAGTAACTTATTCTCGATTGCTGGAGTGCATGAATTGAAGGGACATCAAGGAACCATTTCAGTGTATTTTGTTCATTGTTAAAAAGTAGACACTTTAAATGGTCGAAAAATTCAAACAGTGATAAGAGGGTATCTGATCAGTTTTATTGATGAATATAATTGCATTTGCAGAAACGTACGCTTGAGTTGGCACCTAAAGCCTCGTGGTAAAGCGCAGGGTAAGTTGTTTCGTTGCTGTTTCTAATTTTTTGAATTTGTAGGCCAACCACGGTGTGCAATCTGCAGACATGAAAGCTACTACCAAGGATCTAGGGAAAAGAAAGATCAATAGAGTTCATATTTTTCGTAAAACGTCTATTTTTAATTTCATTCTATTCAATATTAGGTATGAGATGCTTAGGGTGAATTGTTAATTAGAAATGTGTTTGGATTCTTAGGCTACGTTGGTAGTATGTAGAACGTGACGTTGTACGCTGCTCTAAGCTCTAGGGTTGTTTTCATGTCAAAACCAGTCGTCAAAACCATTTGTCCCAAAGAACGACCCACTTACACATGAATGCTAGCGCTTGTGGGTTCATGATGGTGTATCTGTCACTGATTGCCACGATGCATAATATCATGGTAGCCGCGTATAGAGGTTTGCCCTTTAGACGCTCTTGATATCATTTAAAAAAGAAGAAGCAGGAGAGGAAAAGGAAGAGGAAGAAAAAAAGAAGGAGACAGAGGAAGAAGAAGAAGAAAAAAGAAGAAGAAGAAGCAGAAGAGGAAAAGGAAGAAAATGAAGAAGAGACGAAGAAAGAAGAAGAAGAAGAGGAAGGAGAAGAAGAGGAAGAACAACAAGAAGAGGAAGAGGAAGACGAAGAAGAAGAAGAGAAAAAAACTTACCAGATCTAGTAGCACTATGTTTGTTCTTACTGGGCAAAGATCCAATGCTGAAGAGCGAAACTGTAGAGGCAAACGACTGCATCAGTAAGTTTTGAAGGTAAACAGACATTCACGGTTCAAAAGTCATGTTTTCAAACTTTATCAAGAGTGCGTTGGAATACCAGGTGAAGAATGCCGATTTACACGTGAAAAAAGGAGTTACTTGTAGACTGAGGTGGCTATTCAACCAAACAAGGAACTGTCCTCATAAGACTGTTGCTTGAAGATTTTATTTTCAATAGCAACTCTTTCTTTTGCCTGAAACACCGGCATAGTTGAGGTGGCCAAGTTGGTACGATGCAAACATTCAAAGATATTCGGAAGGTCCACATTCTTAATAAAGCAGCATATCTGTGCTATCTACTCTAAGCTTTTGGATTGGAAGTGCATGTGAAAATTTTTGAAATATTTAGATTTTGAACGTTGCTTGTAATACCAGTTCAAATAGCTGTGGGAGGCTGGCTTCATCAACAATGAGAAGTACGGCGCTGAAATTGCCTTTTGTCAGCGACTGGATTTTAGGAAGAGACCGAAGCGTGATGGAACCATTCAGACTTGTCTCAACTGGAAGGGCTGTGACCACAATGCCTGTATCTAAAGTCTGTATAAAGTGGTTCAAGTCGTTTATTCGATGTGCTGAAAGAGGAAAAGTAGGTTTTTTGGGACTGAGGAACTGGAAAACTGTTTGCAGTTGTGGTGATACTGATGGAGTGGTAAAGGTGATGTATCTTGATGTACTGGAAATGATCGAATTATTAGTGGGTGATGAAAAGGATTTCATCAAGCAATAATTGGTCTTGGAGGTTGGTTAATAGTGGTTGCATATATGTAATTGAAATAAATGGTTGCTATAAGAAGTATATGGCTAGCTTTAGTTGGAAATGGTATATGTTTGTCAGGGATTTTGACTTTTCTGTTATGCTAGATTATGAGCCGTTGTTGTGTTGTGTGCCATGAGAATTTCACTTATTGATATATGATAACAAGGTTAGTAACTGTAAGCTTTTCTTTTGCTCAACATCTTTAGGCCATTTTCTGACCTTGGAAGAGGACGGCCACGTGAATCCATGACTGTAGCTTCAGAAGTTTTATCAATGCTTTGCTTCGATAACGTGTATCAGGAGTCATGGAAATTTCATTTTCGTTAACAGGATGATCTCTATGCGAGACAGTTTTAAAATGGGGCAAATGCCCAGTCTCTATCAATGGGACGCCGAGAATCGTTGCCACCATTTTGGGTATCCAAGAATTGACTTCTGTGCCAATGACGAACGACATCGTTTCGATTGCATTGATACCTTGGAAGATGAAGTTAAAAACGCCTAAGGACAGAGCTTGAAAGGAACGTTTACAGTAGAACGTATTAAAAGGAGCTGCTTCAAATAAATGGTAAAAACTTAACGAAAAGGATTTCCTCATTTTAAAAATTATTGGAGAGTGAGCCCCTATCTTTTCCGCTAATATCTCTATTGCTATCGGCAGGCCTTTGCAAAGATAGGCAAACATTTGTTCACGATTGTTCTTCACATCTTGTTCTTGACATACACTCACAGACAAGTGTCCGACTACCACTCCTTTTTTTTTGCAAAATAATGTCAACCTATTCCAAAGACATCTTCGATTATTCTGAATTGTAATGTTCTTAAAAGGCTAGTAAATAGTGCATAAAAGTTTTGACAAAATCAATTTTCTTAGGCAGCTTTTTACATGAAATAGATTTATCAAAAACAGCAATGTTTTGATGACGTCACCGCAGCTTTATCTACCGATTAAAGTCTCAGCAATCTCCTATTACGTCTGTCTATTTCGAATAATTCACTTACTCATTATTTCAAAAGCCCTGTGCTCTATATTTGTGACGTTAAAAATTCTGACTTCCAACTGTATACTGAATGTCTTGGTTATTTGCTGCAATGTTCTTTCCAGCTGCAAACTAGGCGCCTCAACTCCATGAAATAGTCCTGTAAATGTTGCACATACCATTTCACAAAGGTGAAAGAGCATACTAGCAAGATCCTATCGAAGCATTTATAAAACTTTTCATCTTAAGGTACAGAGGTATTTCATGGCCCCTCTTTCTCTCTGAGACAAAGGACTTGAAATATTATTTCGAGATATTAATAACAAACAGCTCAAATTAATACATTAGCTGTGTTTTTTGGTAGGCAACTATGATCATTCTTTTGAACGAGCATTTTCTAAAAGCCGTTTCAATTTTTTAAGTTAACTGGATTTTTTCAAATATCTTCAAAACCAATCAACCTATAAAAGTTAAGTTAAGATTAACAAAAATTTGCACTGCTTTGTACCTTGAAAATTAAAAAATCAATGGCAAACATGTTATCTTAACGTTTGGAGTCACAGAAGAAATCTCGCCATACGTAGCCCAAATAAGAAGAGTTTTAATCACTGTACCAATTGGTCGCTT
This sequence comes from Nemopilema nomurai, assembly GCA_003864495.1. Classification (NCBI taxonomy): domain Eukaryota; kingdom Metazoa; phylum Cnidaria; class Scyphozoa; order Rhizostomeae; family Rhizostomatidae; genus Nemopilema; species Nemopilema nomurai. The sequence goes on from ML133443.1 coordinate 1,070,854, forward strand.
ACCAATGGTAACATTGACAAGCTGCTGTCTTGTTGCGTGCACACAAACAACCAATATTAAAGCGAATATCAGATGGCCCATCTGCAATAATAAGACATTTCGTAGATGGAAATGTATAAGTTTAACATCTCATCCATCGATAGTAAATCAAAATTGGATTTGTAGGAATACGTAGAAAAGGAAGTTAAAATAGAGTTATGTCTCTTATTTAGTTAATATAGGAGTCACCCAAAAGTACTGTTTTGGCAAAATTCATGTTGTATTCCATTGCAACAAAAATTTCACAAATGATAACAAATTAACAAATGCTACAAATATACAGGAAATATGAATAGCAAAAATAGCAAGCAAATGTGTTCAATATCCAATTGAGAAGCACCAATGAAAAAAAGAATATCTTTTGTGAAATAGAAACAATTTCGAGTAGTACCTCGTTATTTCAAAATACTTGGTCGAATTCCGGAAGATTTCCGTCGTCATTGATATAAAGATTGAAAGAAACACAAACCTCGACGTACTTTTGAAATTGAATATCTCAGTTGTTTTCCCAATCACGCATTTCAATGTCTTGTTATTGTTGGCTTAACTATCACTTGCTTCCGAACAATGCAGTTTGTTGAAAAGGCAACCTGTATTTTCATCTATTTTCAACGCTTCGTATTTTTTCGAACGGGCTGTTACAGCGCCAATGTTTCTGTTGGTTTTCAAAGTGATTTTGCAGTAGCAAAACTTTTCAATCGTTCATTTGTCTTTGAAATTGGAACTACAATCAAAGAATCATGACATCTTTAATAAGTGATGAAGCAACCATGAATTGCCATTGCTGAGTAAATTATGAAGCGTGACATAGATATATCATAATTTATCAATGACGTATATAAATAAACATGGGTTTGGCATAATAAACAAGACACCCTGCTGTCTACGAACAGAGAAGGATTAGGGTATTCGTCATCAATGACACATTCAATTTGTGTTGTCACATGGTAGATGCAAAATTGTTTGCGGGTGTTTTTATGAATCTTTCTCATTTTCTGGAGGCCTAAGCACAGAGAATGGCCTCCAGGACAGCGAATGAAACGATTTATAAAATAGGCAGTGACAGAATGGTATTTAGCTATTTAGAATGACAGTCTTGATTAGATCAATACCGTATTGACCTGCTGATTTGGGACAGGTCTTTAAGTCCATGTGGTGTTTGGAATCCTAGCACGTCAATTTTCACACCAAAGTAAACAAGAAGTTTGGTACATTTCAACGTAGATTTTGCTCATGACATCGGGCAAGGAATGAAATAAATGATACTTTTGAATTAAATTGTTTTTGCTCCTTTGGTCCATTGAAACCAAATCATAAATACTTAATTCGTGTGCATATTATTGTGTACAATGACCATTCTTATCTCTGAATAGTACAGCACCATTTGAAGACTTTTACATCATCTAACTGCAAGGGCTGCAGATCTAGCCTCGAACATTAACTAATTATTGCGAAAACCAAACCGAGGGCAACCGAGGGCAGCGTTAGCTGATATACTGCTTCCACAACGGGGTACGGTCCACATGTTATGGAATGTCAAGGTGGTAGAATATAAAATAGAATATAAAATATATGAATATCACATATTTTCTACCTTTTTCCACCGAAGTTTCTGTCTACATAAAAACCAAGTTCGTACATGAATTACATTTTTGCTTGACGTAAGAGCACTGAAATAAGCGTCAACGTCTCTCGGAAAATGACGGATTTTCAACCCTTCCCTTGTTGGAAAGCCTAGTTTAAAGAAAACCCTTTGAACAAGCTAAAATCCCTTGAAAACTGTTTTTTTAGGATATTCAAGGGCACATTAAAATCGGTTAAAAAGAATATATTTCTTAAACGACATATAGTCTACCAAAGATACCTCGATACCATCGCCAAAGAATCTCCAAGAAGAGTTTTTAGTTCACGTCTAATTAAATTACCTTGCAGGTTCGAATTACTTGTTTTCATTGAAACTCAAGCTGATTTGCTGCTATCTTGCGCGAATTTTATTGATATTGATATTATATTGATACTTGTGTCGCTAATAACTCCTACTTAAGTAGGTCTATCAACAATAATCACTTGTTATTATCAATTATGTTTATTATAAAGCAATGAAAAGAAAGATATCACACTAATGCTTTACGTTTTTGGGGAACCATTTTCCCCAGCTTCAAGACGAATCCGAAAGCATATATCTCCTTGTATATTGCAGTATGATGTTGGGCATACAACATGAGAAGTGTAATAGGGAAAGGATACTTACAGCAATGATCAGAGGGAAGCGTACCAGAGACCAGCAAATGTGAACAATGGAGATATGTCTTGCCAGAATATGCGACTTATTCCCCATGTTGTAGAATGGGGAAAGTGCGGAGCCATAAATGACTACGCCATAGTGCAAGGCAGGCGAAGAAGAAGATGGTAGTGGGAGCAATAACAGAAGCAAAAGCTGAATCAGATCGGGCTTTAACGGAGAAATAGAGATGAACAGAGGGTGACCTATTGATGTTGATGAAATAGAGCCTTGTTAAAGAGAGCATTACACAAAGCAGCTGCTGGCTGTAAGTATCAGAAAGGCTGAAGAAGATTTAGCAGTGAAAATGTGCCAAAGTACTCTAGAAGACGATTCGCATGCAAGCAGCCAATTAAATTTTCATACAGTAAGAAAATATTCTGGCATTTTTGCTGCATTGCAAATCATTGAACTAAACTGAAACGTGATTTTTACCGTTCACCAACTCCAAGTATCACAAAACCTTAGTTCCACATTGAAAATCAGTAGTATAATTATTAAGGAACATTTCATCCGACATTTCTCAAAGAGTCATATTATGATTTCTGTAGTCCTTCATGTAAAGGTGTGAATTGGAAGTCTGCAAAATGAGGACAGCAATCGATTGCTGCTTTTGATAAACATCGCCAGGATGAATGTGAATACCTTTTGCACTCACTGATGATAGTCTTTTGTTTTCTACAAATAAACACTTTCTGTGAAATAAGTTGGTGTTAGGACTACATTGAAAGCATTGTTTGAAATTATCAGGCCAATATATCCTATATTCTTGTTTTCATTCAGCTTAATGACTTGAAATAGCCGCTACAATTCGTCTTAGCATTTTATTCCTTTTGTTTTTATGACAGGTTCTGTAATGTAATTACCAAAATATTTTGCATAATGAAAATTCGTAATCTTGTTAATTCTACAATGCCTGCCAAAATTGTTGGCACATTTGCGACAATTCTTTGACTCGCGTTCACTCATCCCCCTCCCCCCCTTCGAACAATGTTGTGTTGCTGCTAAACGAAGCGTCGATTTTACACCAAACTTTTTCCCCAGATTGACTGAATGCTTTACTTTGTTACCAACATTGTTTTACGGGGGAGGAGGGGGATTAACAGCTTGTGGCGTGTCAAAGAAATAAAAAATACAAAAACCAGTGAAAATACTGAGGTGTTCCAAGGACTTTTGGCAGGCATTGTAGTTTGGTTAAAAATTATGGGTCGTTTGACAATGATTGACAGAGCAGCTTGAAGCATTAACCTGCTTCATGCCACAGTTATTCTAATATCATATCTTCATGACTTAAGCACATGGTTATTGCATTGTTTCTTCCAGCTTGTAAGAAACACGAAGCCAATAAAGATGATATTTGACTGTCACATGTAAGCTGAGCCTGAACATACAAAGCGAAAGGGTATGATTGCCATGAATCTAGGGAAACGGGTAGCTCAAGCTGTTAGCTGCAATAGCAGCAGCAACAGTAAAATAATAAGGGAGAATGTCCTAGTTGTCCGAGTAAGCCACGTCCTAGTTATTCAAAGCGTTCACTATTTCATGGCTATTTTTGTCATTTCAATGTCGTACCAGCCTGTTTGTATCGGATTAAAAGGAACTTAAGTCTCACTCAATAATAATTAAATCAAAGTTTGTCAACCATGCAGCTGCAAAACCAGAACAAGCCTCCGAACAATGGCTCATAGAAATCCGTGACACAAGGATGTTTTCTTGTTCTCTGCTTATTTATTTTTGCCAAGATACCTACAAAGGAATTTTACCGACAAAACTCGTAATATTGCAAATTGAAGACACTTCAAAAAGAATCGATTATACATAAAACCAAGCCAAAGGAAGCCTGTGGCTATTTAGTAAACAGTTTTGATCCCCCGGTAAAGAGTAACTCAAGTTGCAGGTAGCCTTTCAATAACTTTAACCATGGTTTAACAGTAATTAACCATAGCATTATGTTTTTCTCTGAAGAGTTGTTATTGTTAAAACAACGTGATATTTTCCGTTATTATAGCAGAAGGTGGTTCGAATCAGCTTGTGCATGAAGTATGGAGTGAATCTGTCACTGCAAGCAAAGTAAAGAACGGATGACAAAGTGACAAAGTGTGTGAAGAGCCCTGCCAATATTGATATTGAAGGAGCGGTGTTGGAGCCGATATGGAAGTCTGCTGCGAATACAGAAAGGTAGTCTAATTGGCATTGTATCGTAGAAGCGCTGTATGATTTTTTATCATGGTTAGCTTGAAATTGCCGTGGGGACGTATCCAAGAAACCATAGAAACGAGAACTAGTTATCTAATAACTGGTTTTGCGTTAACTTGTGATTACCATGCAGGATGATATTACAATGTACAGTAGGAAGTGCTTAAACTAACTGTAATAAGCTCACGTTATTTTTCAAGAAAACGTTTAAGAGATTGTTTAAGTGGTAGAATATCTTCAGCATTCGGTTTCATTTGAGGTTCCTTTGGTATTCACCGATCAAAGATGCCACGTTAACATTGCTATAGTTTGGATTCATTTCTAGTTCTAATTAACGGCATCAGAAAACTCGCAGGCCCTGTTTTGGTTTAAATGTTCTAGTTTTAACAAAATTATATCATTGATTGACGGTTAACCTAGAAGAAACTGGACTTCCATAGACTATAGGATTACCATTTGCTGTATATGTTTACCGTCATTATAACAAGAAGAACGGAGTTGATGTACTTCTCCTGCCATGAACAAGTCAGTGTTTTTTATAACACTGTAAACAGACAACTGGACCTTTTTGGATCAAAACAGTTTTGATTTTACGTTATGATTCGAGTAAAGGAAAACTCTATTTGTTTCAGCAAACTCGATAATTTGCATTCATGTTTGTTTAGCATTGGCGCAATAGAACGCTTACTAGAATGATTAGTTTGTACGAGAAAACAGATTCACAATGTTCCTGATCGCTGCATTCTTGCAAAACGGTTTCATTTGCTTGACAACCTCAAACCATCTCTGCAGATGCATCTGTTTTGGCTGCTTGCATTCTACAATGCTGTTCACAGCGCGAGTGAACACCCTGTCAAGATCACAATAGGTAATAGAATGCTTATACTTTTATCTATAAATTCTTACAATATCCTTACAAAGCACGATAGCCATTGCTAGTGATCTACCCAGCTTTGTAATCTCGCAATTGTATCAATCAGCGGCTATAACATCAAAGCACATAATAGATGTCTCTCTGTTTATGACACTATGCATGACTTGGATCTATCATTTATGTAAGACTTGTCATCGTTGTATGATTGCAAAATTGTAAAGCTTTGTACCACACAACACTTGTTCGTCATTGTGTCAAAGGATCTCATGTTTAGAAATAACCTGCTTAGGCTCATTGTTAGCTGCATCAAAACATCAGTTTTAATATTCAGCAAAAATCTTGACAAGTTTTTCTTTTAGATTCAAAGCGGGTTTCGATGTCCGCTTTAAGCTAGAAGCATTCTTTGTGAATTCTAGGCGGCTAGGAGAACGCTAGGAGAAAGTCTTTCAACAAATGTGGCAAAAAGTTGCGCAGATTTTAATCTCATGTCTCAAACCAAATCTTGGCCTACACGGTGGTGTAGCATGAATTGTCATTGTTCTCAAGAACTTATTTCAATTATTGAAATACTTCTCAGCAAGTGTTTAACTAGTGTCACTTACGATTGAGGTAGTTGACATAAACGAGTTTGATAAATTATCCAAACAATTCTTGTGGCCCATCCAGTCAGAGTATTAAACAATCTTTGCTACCATGTAACTTTACTTACAGATGTTACTTCACTTTATCGGAAAAAAATTACAGAAATTCACGTGTTAGTGTCATGTTATATTGCTTTGTAACCCATTTTTGTTTTTGCCTTAAAATTTCGTGTCTTTTCTAATCAATCTCAGCAAAAGATTCCTTTTGCAGTCATTTTGATAGATCTTTTTACAATAACCTTCACTTTGCTATGACACTAATAATTGATACGCTCCTTTTAGGGGTATTTTACGATGAAAGCATTCCAGAGTTTTTAATTGGCAGACCAACACAACTGTTAAATCAATCAAATGTTAACCTAGAACTCAAGATAGTGGATGTAGCAAATTTGACAGGCGATGCTTTTCAGTTGTTAAGTAAGAAAATTTTTGGTAGCCATTCTCTTTTTAGTCTGACTTACTATTTAAAATCAGTATTTGATTTCTACTTAAGCTATCATGAAACTTTAATATAAACTAAAGCTTAAAAATGTTAAAAAGACTAAAGCAATTTAAGAAAATTCAAGCAAATTGCAGTATTTTGTGTTCTTACATATCTGTAGCACTTATTTAATTATTACCATTTGCCGTTTTTGATTAGATAGATGGATTGAATAAAAAGCCAGCGTAGACGATACGAATTAATCTAATAAAATATAACAAAGGTACGTAGTAGCAATGTAACCGTTATTTTGGCAGGATTTCGTTTCAGCTGCGCTTTTTTGGTAAAAGTTTCAATGGTTGTTTTCGACTAGCTGCATGTCGTTATTCTCAGGTTTCCGTGAATTCTTGAAAATTTTGTAATTCAGTTCTAAAAATTATGATAAATAGAATAATCATGACTTTCAGCTTGAGACTGATAGACTGGACTGTTCTCGATTCACATACTAATAAAAAATAATCTGTTTGTCTGATTTTGCTCTCCTAATAGGCGATAAAGAATTTGGAGAGATTTCAGTCGTCGTTAGCACCAGCACCAAGTCGAAGCTGGCCAAGATGGCGTCCCGAATCCTCAGCATCCCAATAATTGGGACTGGTCAATTGTTGTACACGAGAACTATTGCAAACAGAGAGGCTTCCAATAATGCAGACGAGTTGTCAATGTTGGTGGATACGGGTTACCGTAGCAAACTGGTAACAAAGCTCTTGAAAATGTACACCTGGAATCATGTAGCAGTCATCTTTCAAAGTGAGTAGGGATGTGATCATTTCGATGTTGCTGATGACATAATGTTTGTAATTGTTGCCTGGGAAAGTCCTTGTCATCACAAAGAATATCCTTTACTTAAGAATTAATTATGAATCGTCGCCAATGATTCACTTGCTGCAATGATCACGTATGATTCACAGTGGCTAATGGTCAAATCCAGCTATCAAAATCAATACTTATCATCAATGATAAAGCCAGAAAATTTTCGCTGATGATGGCAATATACAGTTATCACCCTATTATCCTATTCAGTGATCAAATCCAGTAATCATTGACAGGGATCAAACAGAGCAATTTCTATTAACGATTATGATTGACTATCACCAATAACCACTGATAGAATAATAAAATCATCACCCATTGCAATCGTCTCTTCTGCGATAGCTACTTTGGAAAATGATGTTAATTCGTTACGTGGTGAAAATATGCGCAAATATTCTTCTGCTCTCTCTTCAAGCAAAACGAGCAGATGATTTGAACCACTTCACACAAGAGATTGCTTCTGGGTTTACCCTAGAGCTCTTCCCTGTAGAAACAAACATAAACCGTTCGGTTACAGAGCACTCGGTCGCAAGGATGAAATTCCTTTCAAACAGTCAAGCAAGTGCCATTCTTTTGATTTACGACGAAGCTAATCTTCCACAACTTTTCCATTTGGTATGTTATGCAAATATATTGCTATGTATTTGGTATATGTTTACATGGATTTCATGGCAATTAGTGCATTTCAAAAAGGCCGGCTGAGTGCTGTTGAGAAATCAGGAGGACCTTGTTTCAGGCTGCTTTTATTTCAAATACACGTTCGATCGACACAATTTCTATGTTTCTATTGCCGAGCCTCTTCGGTGGTATTTCAAGTACCGTGCCGAGAAGTGGTTGCGACCAGTGACGTAACAGAATAACCATCTTTTTACCAATTGTTATCATAACAAGTCAGCCGACCTTCCAGCTTTAAAATTTATTTTGTTTGCAAATCGTTTCAACTATGCTTGCTAAAACAGAGCGCATTCCACAGAAGACAGCTTGTATTAACATTGTTTTTATTAATAATTTCATTTTCTTTTTAAAGGCGTCGGTTGATTATTAAAAGTTAATTCATTCTTTTCTGTTCTTCAGTTCAAGTCCAGTGCTTTGGATCTTTGCTCAGTGAAGACAAATATTGTTGTTTTTGACTTGGTAGGTAAAGTAAATGCAAGATCTTTTTTGAATTCTTATAGAAATTACTGCTTGAGAAATGAAATGCATCATATAGGAAGCGAAACCTATTCATTATTCAGCATGAAATGTTTTTGATGTTTTGTTGTAAATAGCGAGCATCTTCTTGCAGCTTTTTGTCATTGCGTTCCTTAAGTGCTATTACAGTTTATAAACCCCACTTGATTAATTCTATTATGGACGTATAATAGGGTTCCCTTTTATCAACATCATCTAACTTATAGAATTCCTTATAAATGTTCCTTACGAATGTTCCTAACTTGTGAACGAGTTTTATTTATAACCTTGAGGCATTACAAATTGAAATTTGATGTACTACTTTTAAAAGGACATATCGAATTAAAAAGTTTGCAAAATCCTGTGTCGCTGCAATGAACCATGTTTTACTACAGATTTCCAGTTATAGACTCACTGTTTGTGACATGCATACTGTTATTGGCTTCCAAGTTCAAACAAACAACGACAATTCCAGTCCCCTCTATCATCAAGTGCAGTCTAGCGTTGTTGTCCCTAACATGCAGGTAAGTCTGAATCCTGACTAGATGTTGGATTGTAATCATTTTAGCAATGTAGTGCTTCATTCCTGGACATAGAAATATAAAGAATCATCCAATTTAAAACTGAATATAGAACTTTATAGACTGAAATGCCTCAACCTTTACTACAAGGATATACAGAAAAGTTGCACTTTCGTCCATAAGTTTAATAAGCTAACTGTGTTTTATTACTAACAAAAATGGTTTTTATGGTTTTATGTAGAATCAAAAAGTTACGGTTTCAAAATATGTCAAGCTCACTCTGTTTCTCATAGATAAGAGATGTTCTTTTATATGATGCTCTGAGTCTAGCTGCTAACATCACAAGCACACTGGCAACTTTGAATCGTTGGCTGCCTATCAGCAGAGACGGAAAGACAAATATTCACTCCACGAGAGTTTTGAATACAGCCAACTTCACTGCAGAGGCTAGAAAGGTAGGACATGAATATTATCAAGTGGCTTTATACTATACTAGTGTAATTGCTCAAATTTCCTTTCTTGCCTTGCCTCAAAACATCGAGATTAAAATAAAGATGACGTTAGCAAGGCCAGTCAAATTGAAACTGCAATGCATTGCAACTGGTATGGACGTTGATGGCATGCTTTATTGTGTTGTTTTCAACAGGTAAAGATGCTTAGTGCAACGGGGAACATTGAGTTTACCCGCCAGGGAACTCGCTCAAAGATGCCATTAAACATTGTTAACATCAAGGAGAACAAACCAGTTAAGGTGGGACATCTATGAAAGCATGATGTTTCAAAAGGCTTTTCATTGATTCACTGTCTCAAACGACGATGTTAAAGCAATGTTTGAATGGAGAAATTATACTCAATCGTGAGAGCAGAATCTGGAGTATATTGAACTTGTTTCTTAAAGCTAGATTTTAAATTGTTGGTTTTTTGGAGAATTTCATTTCCATTCTAGATTGGAAAAGTCTCAGAAAATAAAGACCTTGAAATATTTGAAAACCCTCGATCAAACAAGAAGTACGACATAACAAACATAAATATAAATGGTCATTTAAGAGTTGTTACCATTGTGGTAAGTCATTGCGTACAATCCAGCCTTTTATGGGGCTTTACAGAACAAATCAACCTGAAGCCTTTTATCAGTAAAGAATCATAGATCGCAAATCTTAAATAAATGTCGATTATTTTGCCCAGCTGACCTATTGCGAGTAAACAATGCTGAAGTCTAGAAGTATTGCATTGTTAGGACTGTTTCCTTAGTTACTAAGATATAATGTCTTTCACTACAAATCTAACATTTCGCATGGTAATCAACAGCTTGGCGTTTTATTCTCAAAATGAAACTCTAGGCTATAGTAATTTTCGTTTTAGGACGAGCCATTTGCTTTTGAAACTTTTGACAAGAATGGCACAGCCACGTACACTGGCTTCTGTGTTGACCTTCTGGATGAGTTGTCAAGACTTTTGAACTTCACGTACACGATCTATGCTGTCAAGGACAGCGAATACGGAAGAAAGAAAGGGGACACGTGGACAGGAATGATAGGAGATGTGCTCTACAATGTGAGGATTTGCTAACTAAGGAGAAAATTGAATATATTAGTAAAGGAAATCTTCATATGAGTAGGAGACACACAGCCAGGGTTTCAGATCATAGAGATGTTAGCAGTAGAAGATTAGTAAAGAAATGTGACGATCAAATGTGAAGCTTTGGGAGTTTAATACCTGTATGCCATCGCAGTTTCCTATTGTTGAAATTCTGAAAACCATTTACTTCTCTCTCTCCAGGCAGTTTTGAATAGATCTTTTTTAGACAGAGATATCTAAAAGAGCATATATTTGAAATGTCTTTGCCACTAGCAGCTTTCAGACGGACGTCGACATCGACTATCGATTCATAGACAAATACCTTATGATAGGGGGGTTTTCGTGACAAATGGTGATGATTGATCATTCCAATTGCAGATGCCAATTTTAATTAAAATTTAATACAATTTTAAGTACTGTGCAGTAAGACTAAGGGAACAATATTGCTGATTCAAATGAAGTTCATTTAAATGTAAAACCTTGTAAAATCATTTTGAAAATCCAACCATAAAGGTGACATTTGCAATGCTATTTTTTACTTTGCAGAAAGCTGACATTGCCATCGCATCATTGACGATAACCTCTTCGAGAGAGGAGGTGGTTCAGTTCACGAAGCCATACATGGAGCTGCAGAATTCATACGTCAGACTTCGCAGCACACAAAGGCAATTCGACCCACTGCAGTTCCTGAAGCCGTTTACAACCAACGTTTGGCTTCTCACTGTGTTTTCCTGCCTGTTTTGCAGCATCGTGATCTACTTTATTGATTACTACAGCCCATTTGGCTGGAGGCAAACCATTGAGAGATCAACGGGCAGAGAAGGAACTACGTTTAACACGTCTAATAGTGTCTGGTTTTGCGTTGCATCTTGGCTGCTCCAAGGAGCAGACAACAAACCAAGATCCTTATCTGGTGAGTATTTTATCTCAATGATAAGATGTCTTTGTTTAGAAGGTCATTAGTGCATGAAGTGAAAAGCTTAATGCTGAATATTTTTCACCAAAATAAGAAGAGCTGTATAGTTGTATAGATTATCTAGAAAGTGACCAGGTTTTCCGGCTGACGTGGGCGAAACTGCTGGGGGGTATAGGGGGGGGGGGGGTGCTGCACACCCCCAATTTTAAAAAAAGCGGATTATGTCGGGCAAATATTTCGCTGCTAGTATATTTGTCGGGCAAATTTGGAAATTTTGTTTAGGTCGCACTTTTATTGCTGTTTTTTCGCTCCAGCTTGATTTTTTAATTTATGGTCTCCATCCAGTTGGGAAAACAAAACAGAAGCCCTGTATGCAGAAGTTTGATTTTGTCTTTGCACTAATGTTTATGCGATTAGTCATGAAGAAGACAAAGCTCTTGACGTTGGCAATAAAAAAAGAAGAGCTGAATATCTTGGATGCGCTTTTATTGGTAAAATAAACTGTTATAATTCTGGAATCGATGATGGAATGAACGTACGACATTGACAATGAGGTCTGTGCTTGCATTCAGTTTTGCAAAAATACTTTAAAAACAGACCCAGAAGATGAATACGCTCGAATTCACAGACCACAAAAAATGCCAAGGAGGTATGACGAGAAGCAAGACACAGAAGCATCGCTAGCAATTAATACATATTATCGAAAGGCTATCAGAGAGGTTTTTGATTCACTCATACACGAGTACACCGAAAACGTGAAGCAATGTTTAGAAAAAATTTTGCCATTAGCAAAGCTGCTTCAACCACCGTTTGAAAAGCCCCGTATTGAAGATATGAATGCCGTAGGTCAGCTTGTTCCTCCGTCTCTGTCGATAGATATCGCTTGTCTCGAAATGGAGTAGGATGTATTTGTCAATCACGTGAATAGCCAGAAGGTACCTTATGAAAATGTACATCAGGTTTGCCAATATGCTTTTGCAAATAAATGTATATTCCCAATGATGTACAGACTATTTAAGTTCGACAATTTGATTATATTGGCGTGCGAGAAAGATCTGACCGATAAAATTGACTTGAATATGGCATTGAAGGTTTGGAGTGATGAAAAAACCCGAAAGTTAAAAATCAAACTCCAAAAAGAAAATTGATTTTTATTGATTTTGATATGGGATTATTATTTTAGTTGAAACATTGTAGACTGCGTAGCCGTTTCTGATATCCAATATTGTTTTGTTTTGTTGTTTTACTGTGATAAAATTGAGACCCTACTTCAATCTCTTTTTTAAATTGTTCTCTTAATAGCCAGGAGATTTAGAAAGTGACGACTTTCTTCTTTTATAGAAAAGGCAGTCCTTACAAATTCTTGGTTTTTCGAACATGCCAACACCAGAAAAACAAGAGGCATATTTTTTGACTTTGAAAAACAGCTCGAGTCTGAGGGCCTAACTACATAGTGACCCTTTGTCGGGCTCCCCGATGTCTTCAACCCTTGAGGCGATGTTCCCTAAAGATGATGTTCAGGCATGACACGCCCCTTTGCAAGCAAGACACGCCCTTCCGTCGGGCATCTAAGCCTCACATCCCCTAATGAAAACAGTGAAGTTTCGCCCCTGCCGGCTGAGCGATAATGCATGATTTTTTGCCACGAAAATGGATATTCTTCAATTTTTCTCAAATTCTTGTCTCGATGTGGTAAAAAGCTATGGGAAGAGCCCCCTTTTCATCTTTTAGCGAATGTATTTTGTGATACAACTGATACTTTTTGAAATTGCCAAGAAAACATTTTTGCATACTAAAGCAAGTAATGTTGAAATGTTGTCGCTCAAAACATTTGTTAAAATATGTTTGACTTGCATTGCTAACAGACATGACCAAATCTTATTTTTGGGTTAACATAATTTCCAATCAAGGTCTCTTAAATTAATGCCAACGGTCATATTGCGCCCATAAGCAGCTAAGCTTTATAACAATATCTCGTGGCAAGACTATGCCAAATTACTCATCATTCATGACATAGAATAACCTCATTATGATGGTTGATCCTGAGTTTTCTCTTACCAAAGGGAGGTTGTTTGTTGCCATGCTGTGGTTCGTGATTGTCATAGTTACATCGACGTACACTGCCAACATGGCGGCCTATTTCACGTTTAAGAAATCTGTTACTGAGAAGGAGGACATAGAGTCATTGCTGAAAATGGGCGTTTCCTTTGCTCTGAAGCAACACACGGCGATGGACCAGTTTCTACAGAACTCTGAATACAGAGTCTACCAGCTTCTGGCCCAAAAGATCAGGGAACAGAAGAAATACGTCAACAATGCTACGGAAGGCATTGCTGTGGCAAGGACAGACCCCAATTTGCTTTTTCTTGGGGAAGGCCCCTACTCCGAGTGGCTCATGAACAAAGACGCATGTGATCTGAAAATTGGTAAAGCTGATATAAAAATTTCTTACGCAATAGTTGAACATTTACACGTACTAGGACAATTCTCAACGCTATTGCACAAAAACATTATGACCCATCCAAACAGACAAAAGCAATTAGGGAATGTGCCCTCATTCACTTGCAATCATGGGAGCCACTAAAACGTAGTCATACTGTCCTTTCCAGTGATGCAACAACAACATATACTGCCCGCTTTGGAAAGAAATCTTCCCTGTCTTGTTCTTAATAAAAAGGTCGTTTCATCACGAAGCCATTCCAGTGCACCATGCCCTTATTCACTTACAAGCTTTTCTAGAACGCCATTTACAAAAGCAGACAACACTGCTATTTGCCTGCATAAAAGATCAATCAAAATAACATAACAAAAGTTTAAATTGCCTTTTAGTTAATGGTATACTCCCATCAAGAAGTTATGGTTTCCCTGTGCGGAAAGGCTCGCCTATTTCTGAGAAAATCTCAATAGGTATCTCACATATGGTGGAATCAAATTTTATTGAAGACCGAAAACACCACTATTGGAGCGAGCTGAGCAACTGCAAAGACAGCGACATGTTTTTGGCAGGAAGTGAGTATGGGGCTTGAATAATCCATTATGCAACTGCTGCTCCTCTAACAGCCGAGAAACTAATTTTTAAGCCTTCCATTGCGCTTAGAAATTCTATAAACCTTTTTTTAAAAAATTTTCTTTCTTGAAAGTCTACAATCCTGGCCAAAAGATAGTAGACTGGCTGGCAAATTGCTGCCTTTTTTAAAAGATACACTCCCCACCCCCACAAGCAATGTTGAGATGCTTATTTCTACTCATTTTGGTAACTGATACTTTGGTATTTTCCAAAAAACCAACATTGCTGCAGGGGTTGGGGGTTTCTATACCATTTTGGGGATAAAATTCCAATCTTAGTGGTTTTTTTCTCCAGTCCACTAACCTTTTGGCCAGGATTGTAGTATTGAAATTTGTAGCACCATGGCTAAGGTACTCTGTAATGTGCTTGCGCCTAAGAGCTTGTAGATGATCCTATTTACTGATTTGTAGTAGAAGATGACTGAGGAAGAAGTTGTTGTTGTTGTGACATTGGCAGCTCTTTTATTTAGTTACGTCACAAGGACGAATCGAGCCTCTTCAGCTGGTGGGGGTCTATGGCTGTTTGGTGACCGCAGCTATCGTCTCGGTCGTGTGCCTTTTTGTCGAAAAATGGTGGAAAAAGGACTCAGAAGAAAGAAAACGGAAATTGACACGGTGAGTCAATTTTCTGCATTTCAATACCGTCGGTCTGTCAGATCATGCTTGGCAACTTATCATGCTATATTTTGAGCCTCAGAGGTATCAAAAGATACTGAAGTAACTGAATTCAGCTGCACGTTTCTCTAATGACATCCTGACTTGCTAGTGTTTGTAGAATTTATACCACTTTTACCCGAGACCGGTTCCAAAATAGTTCACTGATCGTTGCAGCTAGTTTACACTTGGTTGCATCAAGTTGCTGGTTGCTCAACCTGACAGAACAGAGAGTAAAAATTACATGATATTTTGCAGTATTCTCATTGGCCAGTAGCCTCAACTTATCAAAAAGATCCAGTTTTGAGTGTTTACACGAGACCAAGTTAGACCGGTTTCAAATGAGTACGCTTTCGTAGGTGAACTCTATTGAGCACGTCTAGGTGATCTCATATTAGTACGGTTAGGCAGGTATCGTGATACAGAACATCTAAGGCTGCGTTCAAACTGCTCCGTTTTCATTTCTATCCGTTTTTGTAAATAAAAACGCGGTCCGTTCACATTGCTCCGTTTCAAAATGAAAACGCTATGAAAACGATAGGCGTTCTCATTGCTCTAGCAAAAAACGCAGTTATGGCATCCCTTTCAACGCGAGCCCTTTTGCCACAAAATTGGCGCCAAACCGAAACCCACACACGAAGCCAGGCCATTATTGATTTTGCATCAAAGAATCGATAAAAAATTGTATCAAGAAATTGCTTTGAAGATTAAATAGTAAACGAAATGATTGCTATGCAACTCCGAGCAGAAGACAAAGCAACAAGATTTTAACAACAGTCGTTTTCGCTCCAATGTCAGCTATTTTGAAATACACTGTAATGTGATTCGTGGCGCCTTCAGCATGGAATCTTGCTGCTGTTCTTAGCGTTTTCAAATGTCTCCGTTTTTGGCGTTCACATTGAAAACGGACTGTTTTCAAAACGCACCGTTTTCAGATTTATGCGTTTTCGTTAGCGTTTTCAAAAACATCCGTTTTCACATCGGAGCAATGTGAACGCAAGGCCAAAACGGATAAGATAACGGAGCAGTGTGAACGGGGCCTAAGTGAATTCAAATGAATACGGATCTTTCTGGAACCGGTCTTGTGTTAATTGGGTCTTAGTCTCTTTGCACGCTTACTTGGTAGTGGCGCCTAGGAGGCAAGTTGAGGCAACGATAAAACAGGGGTGCAAAGTTTCATGCACCTTGTTGACATTTCTGCGTCGCCAGTAGTTGATGTCTTGTAAGAGATACGAAAGGCATTATATTCCCTGATGATGATGGAGAATTACTCTTTTTGCACAGCAATTGTCGATAAGTATACCTGTACCCCTACGAGGGAAATTTGGTACAGACTGAGACCTTTTAGTTCAGAGAATGGCTGTTTTTTAAGTTTGCTTTTCTCAACTGTAATGTGTTGACATGGTCTCTTTTTCAGAGTTCTAAGGAACACCATAACGATGCGGCGATCTCTGCATAGTAATGCAAATCTTGTTGCAAATATATCGAGGAAGAAAACAGGACTTGGGGTCAGGTTCAAGTTTCCATGATGACATCATTGAATTTTCTGATACCTGTACGATCCAACGGGGCTTGCTTGAAGAGAAGACGCAGTCGAATCAGCATCGAAGCTGAAGAACGACTCAGATAAATCGACCAGAAAACATGGAGTTATCAATTTAGGTACAATGCCAGAAGAATTTTGGTGATGTCTGAATCTACAGCTGAATAACTTACTGCGTTTTTAGATAGATTAGATAGCAGAGTCGGCCGCGATAGAAAATGAAACGACATAAATCTGCTTATTTCTTTAGAAGGTTGACCATGTCACAAAGCTGACTATGGAACTTGACTATACAGCTTGTTACATCAATGCTAAATGCCTTACTGGCTTGAATAAGAAACATCGTTTTGACCTATCATGATCTCTTGCTTCGAAAGTGCATAAAACTCCCAAAAATAAAAAGATTCGAAGAAGGGAGGTTTAAAAGTTTGAAGGCAGTCTTCAGTCTGAAATGATAAAAAAATCCATTCATTTAGAGACCGCGTAAAGAAACAATGGTGAAGTCTTGTCAATTAAATCAGAAGAATTACTTTGAAGATAGCTCCCTAGATGGTACATATTATACCACCTTCTTAACTTGGTTGCTTAACGGGAGTTATTCTCTTTCTGACATAGGCTTGACATTATCAATGCTATTTTTTGAAGCCAAGGAAGTCTTGTGCCTGAAAAAGTTACTCACCAAAATGGCTTCACACCTGATGCAAAAAAATTGCACACTGCATGAATGCTGAAGTTAGCTGTAGTAGTATGTGGATGACTTCATGCAGGAGAATGGTTGACTCAATGCACATAATACACATGCATCACCATACAAATTTATTGTAGAACATAATAATTTAGATTGATTATTGTATTTAAAATAGATAGACAGCCGCAAAGGTACATTAAATGCTTGAAGACAACATTGGAGTTCCAAGGCAAATCATTGAGATATTCATCTATCAAAAAATATGTGGTGATATTGTGGCTAAGTGACTCTACAGATCTTGATATACTTTCAGCTCTATGGCCAGTGGAGTTCACCTTCACAAAACTCTGTATTATTCTTGACTGCTTGTTAGTGCTCTTGTAATAAATCTTTCAAGACTAAAATAAAGCTTAATATTTGAACACTAAGAAGTTTATCCTTTGTTGGCTAGTGAGCAAAGAATATTAACTTTCTGTAATTCAAGGAGGGGAAATACCATAACAAAGCATGAGGGATACTTGTATTTATCTTCAGTCTTCAAAAATTTATTTGTTTTCAATACTATTAATCATTCATAATGTAACATATCAGTTGAACTTATCAGTTGAATAATAAATTCAACAAAATTCAGTGGTTATTTAAAGAGCATATGCAGGTTCGAAATTAACCAGAACAAGTTATGCAATCAAGAGGGACAACATATTCTAAAAAATCATAGGTAGGATGCTGGTTTTCAATAAACGTCTATAAAAAAATAAAATTCTAATCTTTCAAAAATTGTAAATCTAAAATATGAACTTTTGTTTATTTGGACACCTATCTTGAGAACAATAAATGACACTGTCTTGACCCAGCGATTGTCATTTTCTAATCATTGTTAACAAACCAATCAATAGACTTTTACTAGGTTGAACTTGAGCATAAAAACCTGCTTACCTCTACACCTCAAAAATTACATTATTACATATATAATTAAATTCATTCTTATTGATATCATTAATCATGCTTGAATTTGGTCTCATGCTGTGAATTTTTCTCCAAGATTCTGCCTTCATTTGAATACTCCCTCTCACGTCTAAAGAACATTATCATGTAGTAAGTTTTGTTCATAATGAATCTCATCCCATAATAAATCTTTCTTGAACTCTTGAAGATCAGATCCCTAATGACAACCACTTGAGCTTTCAAAGGATCAAGGTGTCCATGCAAAGCTTCATGAATTAACTGCACCACATAAAATTCACTGCTTCTCTTGATTAGGCTGGCAACAGTTGGATTGCTCACTACATTGGAGAAAACCATAGTAAATACCCAAACAAAGTATTGCGAGATGATACTGAAGCACCCTTTGAATGGAACAACAATGGGCTTAATGAACAAGTATATCATGTTGAAGAACTGGACAAATGGGGCAAAGAGGTGTGGTAGGATATTGATGATTCCTTTGAGTGGCCTAAGTAATTCCAGAAATGGGGACACCGCAGCAACAAGAAGCATGAGTATTGGTTTCAAGTAGTGCCACCAGTAGTGAGACAGGACTGTGAACAGATCGTCAATCCATTGGAACCAAGTCTTGAAAATGCTGAGGTAGTGCTCTATGAAAAGCACTACTGGCTTCAAGTAGGAGCGAATGAAATCAACATGGCGATAAAGCTGCCACATGGCCCAAAGTAGGGATAGGATTGTATATGTGATTAGGGCGTACTCTATAGCTCTTCTCATTTTGGCTGAATACCACTGATAAGGTATATAATTCACCCATTCCGGTAAGCCCTCTCTTATCTTTGAAGGAAGCTTTGTTGATTTGGAAATGACTCCATTCTTCTTTAAATCCTTTATTTGCAAAATTTCTCTAGTTTTTTCTACTTTAACCAAGTGCATCATTTTGCAGACCATGGATATATATTCAACAGGAAACAAGGCTTTGACCATGCATGATTTCAAAATCCTGTACTCGTACAACATGGTATGACCACCAGAGCTTTCATCATTGGCCACTGCATTAATGGTTTTGCTACTCTCTTTCCAGAGAAACATAGGACCATCACATTCAATAAGAATTCTCGCAACCATGGAGTCCCATGAGCCAAACTTTGTGGTTACTCGTAGATCAGCTGCAGATATATCAGCACACTGCAGTACACAGTACTTGTTCGTCTTTGCAGCCTTTGTGGCTTCGGTGTCTGGTATTTTGAAGTAAATCCGTGGCGTGTTTTGCTCATGTATAAGATGGCACACCTGATCTTCTCCGCCATGACCTCCAGTTGCCCCGTCAAATATCCTCCTGACAGCATCAGGTGCACCACCACCGCCTATCCTGGGTTCCTGATGCGAGTCACCAGCTGTCTTTCGCTGGTCGTTAAAAACGCCTTCGTGTCCAGCCGTTGAGAGATCGGCACCTCCAATCGGCGAAAATTCCAAACCTGAAACAATCTTCTCTTCCTGGCTCACTCTCGTTGGTGTTTTGCCAGAGCCTCCCATGACAAAATTTGTGCCGTCCAAGGATACATCTTGCAAAGGCCCATGAGGAGAAGTTGATGCGAGTTTTGGCCTATTTCTTGGCCTGACTAATTTGTATTTTAGCTTGCCACTTTTAAGACTTGTCAGAGGTATCTCAGTCAAATTCATACTTTGTTTGGATCAGTGATCTCTAGCCTGAATCCACTTGTTTATGTGTCGGAGCCGATCCTTGCTTCTCGTAGACTGATAAATCTAGCAACAGCAGCAACAATAACAACTGCAACAGCAAGAATGTGACAGGGGACCATGTGCACTAATCTCAAAAAAGACCATGCAAGTTTTTGCGTCTGGTTAAAAGACTTGGCTATTTGGTATACGATCAGAAAAGTATTGGCATGACTGATTATTTGACGAGGATCTTTCTCTCTGCAATGGACAGGATAGAGGTAAAATAGCACAGCCATAGGCCATGCTTTGAATGCCAATTTTCTAAGAAAATACAATCGAATTTTGTCCGATAAACGAACAAAAATTTGGCCTATGTATGCCAGCGCCATGCGGGTTGAGCCATTTCTGAAGAAAAATTTTCTTCCATGTATTTGCACAGAGGAAAGTGCTGTTCGAAGAATTTTTAATCAGAAATCAAGCAACTTTGATGGGAAATGGCCATAAAGTTTTTTTTCCGCCCAAGCAAATAGGCTATATATAATCTTTAGAAAAGCCAAGAAAGAGAGAACAGAAATTCTACAGCCTTTTCCGCAAAACAGCTTGGTTGCATCGTATTTTATCAATGTATTTCCCAATTTAAATCAAGCTCCATGACATGTGATTACATAAAGAGAGCCGATTTGACAAAGCACCAAATGCTGTATAGCCTTTGAAAAGGTAAATTCTCAAGAAACATTTTGTTAAAATACATTTTGAATTGATAAAGCAGTTCTCAAGGGTCACATTTGTGCCCTTTTTTGGAGAATTTTACTCAAAATATATCAAATGGGGATATATTCTAGTAGGCCTTCTTGGTTAAGCCAGCAGGGCAATATGAAATAAGATTGATAAATCAATTTTCCTATATAAAAACGATGCATTTATTTGGTAAATTAAATTATATCTGATCATTTGAGGTGTGTGGAAAGTTAGCCTAATTTGATCAAAAGGCCACTGCTTTGCAAAAATGGTGACTTTGGGTGAAAAATTTCTAAACACAAATCTTTTTATAATTGATTGAGTCTTGCATAAATAAACAGATAGATAAATTTTTGGCCAAAATTTCATTATAATTGATTGAATTGGTCTCCTGTATGCTTATAGGTCAATTACTGAGAAAACTAAAGTCAGAAAAGAGGTTATGCACAAAATAGAAATGGCAATGCTTGAGGAATTAGTCTTGATTGACAATACTTAGACTGAGATCCACAGTTTACTAGGGGCTCTTTGTTAGGGGAAGTTGTTACCTATTTGGTTTTATCAGACAGCTTTCAGTGTCCATACTCTGAAATGCCACCTAGATTAATCCAACAATATAAGTTTAATGCTAAGGAAGTTTTATTACAATAGAGCATTGAAATTAACTGAACACCATTTGTATTTGGTAATTCCACTATTTGTTAAGACTGCCACATACGTTTCCTTTATGCTTTTAGTGCTACAACTTTAACCACTGGTACCCTTATATTGCTTTCATCTCAGTTATCAATAGGTTGAGACCATCCCTGCATGGACAAAATTCTGACAGAAAGGGGCCTAGCTGCCTTGGATGAAAGCTACAAGAAGGTTCTGCTAAGAGTTTAAAATTGTGAGAAAGGCAGCTTGAAGGTAAGGAAAAACACTATACAAGAACCTGCAACTTTTCAAGATTGTTTTCAAGTTCTATATTTCCCAACGCCATCAAGAATTCCAGCGGTAAGTAGTGCCAAAGGGTCACTGCTTTTTTGATTAGAATGGTTATTTTATAAAATTATCACACATTTGGAGATTCTTTCATCTTGTCTTGCAATCATTTTCATCCTGCTTTTATGAAGCTTTATTGCTTTTCCAGAATTCAAAGTTTGAGTATGTGAAAAGTATCCTGGGTGCGTTCATGCCATTGTTTGCAAAAAATAGCAAAAATATCGGCAAATTTACAGCAGCAAATTACTCCTTAGCATTATCAATAAGAAAACAATGAATAATAACAGATACAGCATGATATTTAATACCATTTCAAGCACGAAAGTATTTTTTTGCACAATCATCATGTTACAGCTTTAAAGATAGGACTACATCAATACTGCTTTATCCGACCTCATTGTGCACTTTTCTTTGTAGAACAATTTATACTGAAATTTGAATTTTTGCTAATGTAGATGATGGAGGTCAATATGAACATCAATATAGTAAGGTAAAGTACTAGGAATATAATGTTGGCATATAATGATTATAATTGTGCAAAAATGTACATTTCTCGCTCCGCCATTGGTAATGGGTCTGAAGTGCCTTGAATGATTTTGTGGTTAATTTCTTACAGAATTCTTCATTAATCAAGGAAGTGAGTTTTGGCAACAACCCTACTGTATACGTAGAGCTGTCCGAGGACGACTTCGGGATTGTTGGTGTGGACAGAAGAGGCTATGTGTGCCATTCCTGTTGCTTTGGCCGGCACCACTGCTGTCACGTCAAGGCATTCAGTGGAATCTGCGCTGAAGCAGACACGGCGTCTGAGCGATTTACAGCAATGGTGGATAGGGCAGAGAGGCTAAAGAACCAAGAGAGCAGGTCGAAACCAAAAAGGTCCTTGTCGACTGGAAGAATTGGATGGGCAACGACAGATCTACAAGTCAGCGTTATGAATAGAACAATGACCGATGTTTTCCTACAATTAGACGACGGAAGGTTGACTCTGATCCCCGACTTTGCCGGAGAAGTATGTGCACCCTGCAACACATCGCTGAATTCCGAGCTATTCTAGGAAAGTGCAAAAAAAGTCATGACGTGGAGCTCCATCAAATACGTAGAAGGTTTACAATAAATAATGGCATTGAAGAATACTAAAATGTTTTTTTACCTAAAACAAGACTGAAAGTAACTTCAATTGGTATATAAGAATTCTTTGTGTTCCCATATGCAAGTAATATTCCATTTTTCCTAAATTGGGCATCACTGAAAGTTTGATTTGAAATTCTTAAAAGTTTCCTTTGCTTGCGTTTTTGCATTCTAATTGTGGATAACTTTCCGTTCTCACAGCTAAAGCTTAGTTGGCTTTCATGATTCCATGAAGCTGTACCACCACGCCGCACACAGCCACCAAGTAGAAACAATAAACTACCAACAGTGGCGCATGTCGTGGTACGTGGATATCGACTACTGTGATGGCTTCATGTGTCAGATCTGTCAGCAGCACTCAACCATTTTATCCTGCGATGCAACTACGATTGGCTTTCGCCGAGAGTATGCAACAAACATTTCTCTACCGACAGACGCTATGGAAGGTGTATGTCTTTCAGGAAGATAAGTATTTTGCAGCTTTTAGGTTGACATAAATCTATTGCAATCAATTAGTATTGATATGTTACCTACAGACCTGGTTCATCATTATCGAAAAATTGGTAGCATTCTTTTAGGGAACTGTTTAAAAGTAAAAATATCGATTATCCTATGTATTGGACCTAGGTAACGAGTTTCTTATCCCCGCTTATTACTTTACTAGTTTCAAGGAAAGAATATTCCTAAAGAAGAAGGAAGTGCGCATGCAACTTGGCAAATACTGCACGACAAATGTGTCTAATGAAGAGATCCAGCTAACGCACAAATTGCTTCAAAGCGAGCAACCAGTTTTGTCGTCGTTTCTTTCGTGGTGTGAGAAAGAGTTTGACTCCTGGCACAGCATCCTGCAACCCGTGCAATCTCTGCTGACGTGCATCTCATCGGCCTCTCAGGTCTGCTCCTATTGCCCACCTACAGATGTGGTCCACAGAGCCCTCGATAAAATCGAAAGTTGCGACCAGATAGGGCACAACTTGCCAGCTTTGTTAGCACTTCAAAAGATCGCACCTGTGATCTTCGATGCGCTAGCAACCATCGGGTCGCTTAAGATGCCAGTTGAGTGGAAGAGTCTACTGAAAGAGATGTAAATCATCAGTCGAAAGCCATTTCTTACGACACAACATAAGCACATCGCTGCGCACAAAAGGTCGGAAACCTTGCAAAGAGACTATTTCCCGTGTTGGCCTAGAGTTTGCGAAAGAGGCGTTTACAGAAGTTACGGAGAAAAGGAAAAGATCACGACTGATTGTTTAAAAAGTCGCAAAGGACAGTCATTAATGCCTGGAATATTTACGGTCTACTGCCAACACGGTTAGTAAAGTAGTTATATCAGCATGCTAAAAAGCAATAATAATGGTATTGAGAAAGTACACAAGAGACATTTACAAAAAAAGAAATTTTAAATGTTCCAAATTTGATGACAGCTAGGGCACAACCCAAGTATTGAGTCTTATGTTGTTAAGTCTTTCTCTTTTTATAATGGCTGCATGTTATTCCAGGTGTTTGCTACGGTTTCCAAGTAATGGATTACCGAGAATCGCCAAACATTCCCTTCGAAATATTCAGAACACGCGTCCAACAAGGTTGGTTTGTTTTTCTTATTTTTTCAATATTTTCGATACATGCAGCTCCTCATAAACATTGAACTGAATGACATCATGGAATTTTTTTGACTCTAGGTCCGCAAGCCATCATTTACGACAATGCATGTTCGTTTCACGCCTACTGCTTAAATCGTGACCCTACATTTGTTAAAGAAAGGACATTCGTCGTTGATCGACTCCACTGGAAGAATCACAAAGGTTTGTACAAATACGTTGCTCCAAATAGGCAGGAATAGAACATAGCAAATATATAACCGATTGGAAATGCAACAAAGCATCTGATCCACATCAACTTTTTCCGGTAATTGGGGTAATGTATCTTTACAGCATGTGCAAAAAGCTACGACGTAAGCTGCAACAAAGAAATGCTGGTCTAAAGAAGCTTAAAAATCAAGTTTCCTACATGTCCGAGGAGAGGTTTCTGAAGCACGTCAGACTACACCTCTGGTATAAGAACTGGGCATTAACAAACTGAGGTATGTATATAACAGCATTATCTACTTTAAATGCATCCACAATAACTGGCTTACCTGAGAGTTGTTAAGGTACATGGTGGTCTATCATGTTCAATATGATGATCTTATCTAAAACAAATTATATTGTAATAACTTTGATTTCACCAATAACTCACTGAGAATTAGCTACGTTTAAAATGCTTTCATCTCTACTTTCAGATAAGAGCACGTCGCTGCGCACAAAAGGTCAGCAAACTTGCAGAGAGACTATTTCTCGTACTGGACTAAAATTTGAGCTTACAGAAGTAAGAAATACAAGAAAAGGACTAAGACAAACTGTCCAAGTGTTGAAAAGAGCGGTCATTAACACCTGGAATATTTATGGTTCACCGGCAACTCGTTTAGAAAAGTCTTTACTTCAGCCCTTAAAAGGCTATAGCCTTGAAAGAATTGCCTATTTTATGTAAGTATTGTTTACTTATATCAACTTACTATTCATAGAGCTGGAATATTTTATAGCAATGAAGCAGTTTCTCTTAAAAATGAAGCAATTTCTCATCCTCCAATGTTGTAAGAAAAAGGGACCTTTTTGGTAAATTTGCAAACGGTACAGCCCTGCAAAAATTGGCCTATTCAGATAGAAATGTTTTTACTAATATCAACTTGCTATTCATGAAGCGGGTCCATTACAATAAAATAAAGCAGTTTCTTTTAAAAATAAGGCAATTTTTCATCATCCAATATCGAAAAAATTAGGACTATTTATATAGGTTATAACTTTGAAAAAATAGCCGATTTTTATGAAAATAATTTTTCTTATGTCGACTTGTTATTCATAGACCAGGTCAATAATAACAAATTGAAGCAGCTTCTCTCGAAAATTAGGCCATTTTCATTCTGCAATGTTGGAAGAAACAGAGCCTCTCTTTTGAAATTTAGGCAATTTTTCATCATCCGATCATGCGGAAGAACTGGCTTTTTAAGAACAGTCATAGATCAGGGATATTACAACTCAATGGGGAAGTTTTCTTAAAAGTTAAGCAACTTTTCACCATACAATGATGGAAAAAACGAGGCCTTTTTGGTTCATTTACAAAGGCTAAAGCCTTGAAAAATTGGCCTATTTTTATGAAACTTTCTTCTGCTTATAGCAGCTTGATGCTTATAGAGCAGGTCATTTCCAACACAATGAGGCAGTTTCCTTGAAATTTGAGCAAATTTTTACCATATAATGATGGAAAAAAACGAGGCCTTTTTGGTTCATTTACAAAGGCTAAAGCCTTGAAAAAGTGGTCTATTTTTATGAAACTTTCTTCTGCTTATAGCAGCTTGTTGCTTATAGAGCAGGTCATTTCCAACACAATGAGGCAGTTTCCTTGAAATTTCAGCAATTTGTTACCATATAATGATGAATAAAAGCGAGGCCTTTTTTGGTTCATTACAAAGGCTATAGCCTTGAAAAAGTGGCCTATTTTAATGAAACTTTTTTCTGCTTATAGCAGCTTGTTGCTCATAGAGCAGGTCATTTCCAACACAATGAGGCAGTTTCCTTGAAATTTGAGCAATTTTTCACCATACAATGATGGATAAAAGCGAGGCCCTTTTTGGTTCAATTAAAAAGGCTAAAGCCTTGAAAAAGTGGCCTATTTTTATGAAACTTTTTTCTGCTTATAGCAGCTTGTTGCTCATAGAGCAGGTCATTTCCAACACAATGAGGCAGTTTCCTTGAAATTTGAGCAATTTTTCACCATACAATGATGGAAAAAACGAGGCCTTTTTGGTTCATTTACAAAGGCTAAAGCCTTGAAAAAGTGGCCTATTTTTATGAAACTTTCTTCTGCTTATAGCAGCTTGTTGCTTATAGAGCAGGTCATTTCCAACACAATGAGGCAGTTTCCTTGAAATTTGAGCAATTTTTCGCCATATATTGATGGATAAAAGCGAGGCCCTTTTTGGTTCAATTACAAAGGCTATAGCCTTGAAAAAGTGGCCTATTTTAATGAAACTTTTTTCTGCTTATAGCAGCTTGTAGATCATAGAGCAGGTCATTTCAAACACAATGAGGCAGTTTCCTTGAAATTTGAGCAATTTTTCGCCATATATTGATGGATAAAAGCGAGGCCCTTTTTGGTTCAATTACAAAGGCTATAGCCTTGAAAAAGTGGCCAATTTTTATGAAACTTTCTTCTGCTTATAGCAGCTTGTTGCTTATAGAGCAGGTCATTTCCAACACAATGAGGCAGTTTCCTTGAAATTTGAGCAATTTTTCGCCATATATTGATGGATAAAAGCGAGGCCTTTTTGGTTCATTACAAAGGCTATAGCCTTGAAAAAGTGGCCTATTTTAATGAAACTTTTTTCTGCTTATAGCAGCTTGTTGCTTATAGAGCAGGTTATTTCTAACACAATGAGGCAGTTTCTTTAAATTTAAGCAACTTTTAGCCATATATTGATGGATAAAAGCGAGGCCTTTTTTGGTTCATTTACAAAGGCTATAGCCTTGAAAAAGTGGCCTATTTTTATGAAACTTTTTTCTGCTTATAGCAGCTTGTTGCTTATAGAGCAGGTCATTTCCAACACAATGAGGCAGTTTCCTTGAAATTTGAGCAATTTTTTACCATCAAATGGTGGATGAAAGCGAGGCCCTTTTTGGTTCATTTACAAAGGCTATAGCCTTGAAAAAGTGGCCTATTTTAATGAAACTTTTTTCTGCTTATAGCAGCTTGTTGCTTATAGAGCAGGTCATTTCCAACACAATGAGGCAGTTTCTTTAAATTTGAGCAATTTTTCGCCATATATTGATGGATAAAAGCGAGGCCCTTTTTGGTTCAATTACAAAGGCTATAGCCTTGAAAAAGTGGCCTATTTTAATGAAACTTTTTTCTGCTTATAGCAGCTTGTTGCTTATAGAGCAGGTTATTTCTAACACAATGAGGCAGTTTTCTTTAAATTTAAGCAACTTTTAGCCATATATTGATGGATAAAAGCGAGGCCTTTTTTGGTTCATTTACAAAGGCTATAGCCTTGAAAAAGTGGCCTATTTTAATGAAACTTTTTCTGCTTATAGCAGCTTGTTGCTTATAGAGCAGGTCATTTCCAACACAATGAGGCAGTTTCTTTAAATTTGAGCAATTTTTTACCATATGGGATAAAAGCGAGGCCTTTTTGGTTCATTTACAAAGGCTATAGCCTTGAAAAAGTGGCCTATTTTAATGAAACTTTTTTCTGCTTATAGCAGCTTGTTGCTTATAGAGCAGGTCATTTCCAACACAATGAGGCAGTTTTCTTTAAATTTGAGCAATTTTTCGCCATATATGATGGATAAAAGCGAGGCCCTTTTTGGTTCATTTACAAAGGCTATAGCCTTGAAAAAGTGGCCTATTTTTGAAACTTTTTCTGCTTATAGCAGCTTGTTGCTTATAGAGCAGGTCATTTCAAACACAATGAGGCAGTTTCCTTGAAATTTGAGCAATTTTTCGCCATATATTGATGGATAAAAGCGAGGCCCTTTTTGGTTCAATTACAAAGGCTAAAGCCTTGAAAAAGTGGCCTATTTTAATGAAACTTTTTTCTGCTTATAGCAGCTTGTTGCTTATAGAGCAGGTCATTTCAACACAATGAGGCAGTTTCTTTAAATTTAAGCAATTTTTTACCATAAATGATGGATAAAAGCGAGGCCTTTTTGGTTCATTTACAAAGGCTATAGCCTTGAAAAAGTGGCCTATTTTAATGAAACTTTTTTCTGCTTATAGCAGCTTGTAGATCATAGAGCAGGTTTTTCTAACACAATGAGGCAGTTTCTTTAAATTTAGCAATTTTTTACCATATATGATGGATAAAAGCGAGGCCTTTTTGGTTCATTTACAAAGGCTATAGCCTTGAAAAAGTGGCCTATTTTAATGAAACTTTTTTCTGCTTATAGCAGCTTGTAGATCATAGAGCAGGTCATTTCTAACACAATGAGGCAGTTTTCTTTAAATTTAAGCAACTTTTCGCCATATATTGATGGATAAAAGCGAGGCCTTTTTTGGTTCATTTACAAAGGCTATAGCCTTGAAAAAGTGGCCTATTTTAATGAAACTTTTTTCTGCTTATAGCAGCTTGTAGATCATAGAGCAGGTCATTTCTAACACAATGAGGCAGTTTCCTTTAAATTTAAGCAATTTTTTACCATAAAATGATGGATAAAAGCGAGGCCTTTTTGGTTCATTTCAAAGGCTATAGCCTTGAAAAAGTGGCCTATTTTAATGAAACTTTTTTCTGCTTATAGCAGCTTGTTGCTTATAGAGCAGGTCATTTCCAACACAATGAGGCAGTTTCCTTGAAATTTGAGCAATTTTTCGCCATATATTGATGGATAAAAGCGAGGCCTTTTTGGTTCATTACAAAGGCTAAGCCTTGAAAAAGTGGCCTATTTTATGAAACTTTTTCTGCTTATAGCAGCTTGTTGCTTATAGAGCAGGTCATTTCCAACACAATGAGGCAGTTTCCTTGAAATTTGAGCAATTTTTCGCCATATATTGATGGATAAAAGCGAGGCCCTTTTTGGTTCATTACAAAGGCTAAGCCTTGAAAAAGTGGCCTATTTTATGAAACTTTTTTCTGCTTATAGCAGCTTGTTGCTTATAGAGCAGGTCATTTCCAACACAATGAGGCAGTTTCGTTTAAATTTAAGCACTTTTTTACCATAAATCGATGGATAAAAGTGAGGCCTTTTTTGGTTCATTTACAAAGGCTATTGCCTTGAAAAAGTGGCCTATTTTAATGAAACTTTTTCTGCTTATAGCAGCTTGTAGATCATAGAGCAGGTCATTTCTAACACAATGAGGCAGTTTCCTTTAAATTTGAGCAATTTTTTACCATAAAATGATGGATAAAAGCGAGGCCCTTTTTGGTTCATTTACAAAGGCTATAGCCTTGAAAAAGTGGCCTATTTTAATGAAACTTTTTTCTGCTTATAGCAGCTTGTAGATCATAGAGCAGGTCATTTCCAACACAATGAGGCAGTTTCCTTGAAATTTGAGCAATTTTTCGCCATATATTGATGGATAAAAGCGAGGCCCTTTTTGGTTCAATTACAAAGGCTAAAGCCTTGAAAAAGTGGCCTATTTTTATGAAACTTTCTTCTGCTTATAGCAGCTTGTTGCTTATAGAGCAGGTCATTTCCAACACAATGAGGCAGTTTCCTTGAAATTTGAGCAATTTTTCGCCATATATTGATGGATAAAAGCGAGGCCCTTTTTGGTTCAATTACAAAGGCTAAAGCCTTGAAAAAGTGGCCTATTTTAATGAAACTTTTTTCTGCTTATAGCAGCTTGTTGCTTATAGAGCAGGTCATTTCCAACACAATGAGGCAGTTTCCTTTAAATTTAGGCAATTTTTTACCATAAAATGATGGATAAAAGTGAGGCCTTTTTTGGTTCATTTACAAAGGCTATTGCCTTGAAAAAGTGGCCTATTTTAATGAAACTTTTTTCTGCTTATAGCAGCTTGTAGATCATAGAGCAGGTTATTTCTAACACAATGAGGCAGTTTCCTTTAAATTTGAGCAATTTTTTACCATAAAATGATGGATAAAAGCGAGGCCCTTTTTGGTTCATTTACAAAGGCTATAGCCTTGAAAAAGTGGCCTATTTTAATGAAACTTTTTTCTGCTTATAGCAGCTTGTAGATCATAGAGCAGGTCATTTCTAACACAATGAGGCAGTTTTCTTTAAATTTAAGAAACTTTTCGCCATATATTGATGGATAAAAGCGAGGCCTTTTTTGGTTCATTTACAAAGGCTATAGCCTTGAAAAAGTGGCCTATTTTAATGAAACTTTTTTCTGCTTATAGCAGCTTGTTGCTTATAGAGCAGGTTATTTCTAACACAATGAGGCAGTTTTCTTTAAATTTAAGCAACTTTTAGCCATATATTGATGGATAAAAGCGAGGCCTTTTTTGGTTCATTTACAAAGGCTATAGCCTTGAAAAAGTGGCCTATTTTTATGAAACTTTCTTCTGCTTATAGCAGCTTGTTGCTTATAGAGCAGGTCATTTCCAACACAATGAGGCAGTTTCCTTGAAATTTGAGCAGTTTTTTACCATCAAATGGTGGATGAAAGCGAGGCCCTTTTTGGTTCATTTACAAAGGCTATAGCCTTGAAAAAGTGGCCTATTTTAATGAAACTTTTTTCTGCTTATAGCAGCTTGTTGCTTATAGAGCAGGTCATTTCCAACACAATGAGGCAGTTTCCTTGAAATTTGAGCAATTTTTCGCCATATATTGATGGATAAAAGCGAGGCCCTTTTTGGTTCAATTACAAAGGCTAAAGCCTTGAAAAAGTGGCCTATTTTTATGAAACTTTTTTCTGCTTATAGCAGCTTGTTGCTTATAGAGCAGGTCATTTCCAACACAATGAGGCAGTTTCCTTGAAATTTGAGCAATTTTTCGCCATATATTGATGGATAAAAGCGAGGCCTTTTTGGTTCAATTTACAAAGGCTAAGCCTTGAAAAAGTGGCCTATTTTATGAAACTTTTTTCTGCTTATAGCAGCTTGTTGCTTATAGAGCAGGTCATTTCCAACACAATGAGGCAGTTTCGTTTAAATTTAAGCACTTTTTTACCATAAATCGATGGATAAAAGTGAGGCCTTTTTTGGTTCATTTACAAAGGCTATAGCCTTGAAAAAGTGGCCTATTTTAATGAAACTTTTTTCTGCTTATAGCAGCTTGTAGATCATAGAGCAGGTTATTTCTAACACAATGAGGCAGTTTCCTTTAAATTTGAGCAATTTTTTACCATAAAATGATGGATAAAAGCGAGGCCCTTTTTGGTTCATTTACAAAGGCTATAGCCTTGAAAAAGTGGCCTATTTTAATGAAACTTTTTTCTGCTTATAGCAGCTTGTAGATCATAGAGCAGGTCATTTCTAACACAATGAGGCAGTTTCCTTTAAATTTGAGCAATTTTTTACCATAAAAATGGATAAAAGCGAGGCCCTTTTTGGTTCATTTACAAAGGCTATAGCCTTGAAAAAGTGGCCTATTTTAATGAAACTTTTTTCTGCTTATAGCAGCTTGTAGATCATAGAGCAGGTCATTTCTAACACAATGAGGCAGTTTCTTTAAATTTAAGCAACTTTTCCCATATATTGATGGATAAAAGCGAGGCCTTTTTGGTTCATTTACAAAGGCTATAGCCCTGAAAAAGTGGCCTATTTTAATGAAACTTTTTTCTGCTTATAGCAGCTTGTAGATCATAGAGCAGGTCATTTCTAACACAATGAGGCAGTTTCCTTTAAATTTAAGCAATTTTTTACCATAAAATGATGGATAAAAGCGAGGCCCTTTTTGGTTCATTTACAAAGGCTATAGCCTTGAAAAAGTGGCCTATTTTAATGAAACTTTTTTCTGCTTATAGCAGCTTGTTGCTTATAGAGCAGGTCATTTCCAACACAATGAGGCAGTTTCCTTGAAATTTGCAATTTTTCGCCATATATTGATGGATAAAAGCGAGGCCCTTTTTGGTTCATTACAAAGGCTAGCCTTGAAAAAGTGGCCTATTTTTATGAAACTTTTTCTGCTTATAGCAGCTTGTTGCTTATAGAGCAGGTCATTTCCAACACAATGAGGCAGTTTCCTTGAAATTTGAGCAATTTTTCGCCATATATTGATGGATAAAAGCGAGGCCCTTTTTGGTTCATTACAAAGGCTAAGCCTTGAAAAAGTGGCCTATTTTTATGAAACTTTTTTCTGCTTATAGCAGCTTGTTGCTTATAGAGCAGGTCATTTCCAACACAATGAGGCAGTTTCGTTTAAATTTAAGCACTTTTTTACCATAATCGATGGATAAAAGTGAGGCCTTTTTTGGTTCATTTACAAAGGCTATAGCCTTGAAAAAGTGGCCTATTTTAATGAAACTTTTTTCTGCTTATAGCAGCTTGTAGATCATAGAGCAGGTTATTTCTAACACAATGAGGCAGTTTCCTTTAAATTTGAGCAATTTTTTACCATAAAATGATGGATAAAAGCGAGGCCCTTTTTGGTTCATTTACAAAGGCTATAGCCTTGAAAAAGTGGCCTATTTTAATGAAACTTTTTTCTGCTTATAGCAGCTTGTAGATCATAGAGCAGGTCATTTCTAACACAATGAGGCAGTTTTCTTTAAATTTAAGAAACTTTTCGCCATATATTGATGGATAAAAGCGAGGCCTTTTTTGGTTCATTTACAAAGGCTATAGCCTTGAAAAAGTGGCCTATTTTAATGAAACTTTTTTCTGCTTATAGCAGCTTGTAGATCATAGAGCAGGTCATTTCTAACACAATGAGGCAGTTTCCTTTAAATTTAAGCAATTTTTTACCATAAAATGATGGATAAAAGCGAGGCCCTTTTTGGTTCATTTACAAAGGCTATAGCCTTGAAAAAGTGGCCTATTTTAATGAAACTTTTTTCTGCTTATAGCAGCTTGTTGCTTATAGAGCAGGTCATTTCCAACACAATGAGGCAGTTTCGTTTAAATTTAAGCACTTTTTTACCATAAATCGATGGATAAAAGTGAGGCCTTTTTTGGTTCATTTACAAAGGCTATTGCCTTGAAAAAGTGGCCTATTTTAATGAAACTTTTTTCTGCTTATAGCAGCTTGTAGATCATAGAGCAGGTTATTTCTAACACAATGAGGCAGTTTCCTTTAAATTTGAGCAATTTTTTCCATAATGATGGATAAAAGCGAGGCCCTTTTTGGTTCATTTACAAAGGCTATAGCCTTGAAAAAGTGGCCTATTTTAATGAAACTTTTTTCTGCTTATAGCAGCTTGTAGATCATAGAGCAGGTCATTTCTAACACAATGAGGCAGTTTTCTTTAAATTTAAGAAACTTTTCGCCATATATTGATGGATAAAAGCGAGGCCTTTTTTGGTTCATTTACAAAGGCTATAGCCCTGAAAAAGTGGCCTATTTTAATGAAACTTTTTTCTGCTTATAGCAGCTTGTAGATCATAGAGCAGGTCATTTCTAACACAATGAGGCAGTTTCCTTTAAATTTAAGCAATTTTTTACCATAAAATGATGGATAAAAGCGAGGCCCTTTTTGGTTCATTTACAAAGGCTATAGCCTTGAAAAAGTGGCCTATTTTAATGAAACTTTTTTCTGCTTATAGCAGCTTGTAGATCATAGAGCAGGTCATTTCTAACACAATGAGGCAGTTTCCTTTAAATTTGAGCAATTTTTTACCATAAAATGATAGATAAAAGCCAGGCCTTTTTTGGTTCATTTACAAAGGCTATAGCCTTGAAAAAGTGGCCTATTTTTATGAAACTTTCTTCTGCTTATAGCAGCTTGTTGCTTATAGAGCAGGTCATTTCCAACACAATGAGGCAGTTTCCTTGAAATTTGAGCAATTTTTCGCCATATATTGATGGATAAAAGCGAGGCCCTTTTTGGTTCAATTACAAAGGCTATAGCCTTGAAAAAGTGGCCTATTTTAATGAAACTTTTTTCTGCTTATAGCAGCTTGTAGATCATAGAGCAGGTCATTTTCAAACACAATGAGGCAGTTTCCTTGAAATTTGAAGCAATTTTCGCCATATATTGATGGATAAAAGCGAGGCCCTTTTTGGTTCAATTACAAAGGCTAAAGCCTTGAAAAAGTGGCCAATTTTTATGAAACTTTCTTCTGCTTATAGCAGCTTGTTGCTTATAGAGCAGGTCATTTCCAACACAATGAGGCAGTTTCTTTAAATTTGAGCAATTTTTCGCCATATATTGATGGATAAAAGCGAGGCCCTTTTTGGTTCAATTACAAAGGCTATAGCCT